>JADLZN010006894.1:0-501012 GCA_018155175.1 Sinocyclocheilus anophthalmus | reverse complement strand
AACTGCAGGCAAGGTTATCCGAGTTTATATGTTTTGCCCTTTAACAGAATCTCTGGCTTATACTAAAGTTTATGTACACAATTTAAGAAATTCTTAAAAATTATAGTGATGTAGGAACCTTTTCTGTAAACCATATTTTGCATATTTAACCCGTATGCTTTGAAACAAATGAAAAAAGTACTTTGATATTTACTTAACGTCTATGGGCTAAATGTACTATTTTATGTTATTCTATTTTGATTTTCTGTATATTCTAATTATTTCATTTTATTAATTTTATATTACCCTTTTTTTATTTTGATTATTTATTAAATTTGATCCCATTTTATTTTATTTTTACAAACTGAGTGGCAATGTTATGCTAATCATTTAACCTTTATTTATTCTAGAACATAATTTCATTTTATTATTATTTTTTCCAATTGTTTTTAAAAATGTATTTAATTTTTTTTTACATTTATTTACAAACTGAGTAACAGTGTTAAGTTCTATTACTAATCATTAACTTATTTTTATTTTTTTATGCAAAAGTGAGGGCCAATGTTATATTGTACGCTAATCATTTTACCTTAATTTTCTAGACAAATATTTCATTGTATTTTATTTTTTTTAGTGACATAAGAGTGGCAATGTATTTTCTTGTGTAATCATTTATCATTATTTATTCTAGAAACAATTATTTCATTTGATATTTATCTTCAATAAAATTTTACACATTTATTTAATTTTATTTCCCCCCATTTTTTAAAATTTTATTTACAAACTGAGTAACAGTGTTTTTTTCTGTTCTAGTCGTTCAACTTGCATTTATCCTGAAACATTCACACTATTATAGTCTCTTAAGAAAAGTGTCTTCTGTTTTCTTAAGAACAATTCAACTTTAGCACAGCGATCCCCATGACAAAAATTGTGGCTGATATGTGAGCCCTTTCTAAAACAGAGCCAGACTCTGTCGTTTCTGCCCCTTCTGTTTTGTGGTTGTCCCACTGTGAGTGCAGTAGCCCATGTAAAGAGTTCACAGGCCGTCCTGCTGTTTGTTGTGTTTGTGTTGTGGCTCCGTGTGCACTTTAAGTTGAATGTCCTAATTACAGCTGGCTGGGCGCTGCGGTTTAAGGCAGGCCTCTCTCTGCGGTGTGCTGTGCGGAGAGAGGATTGAGCTGACAATAGCCTCACCACGTGCTGCCTCTCGTGATAAAAAGCCAGGCTCTACCTCTCACCGTGCTGGAATATTCTCCGTTTGCCACTTTAATTGATGTCAATAAGGTTATGCTAAATTTGAAGATTTGAATAATTTGTCTTCCAGCACAATAATGGCATCACCCAGGCTACAGGCTGCTTAAGCGCAGGGCTGAATGGAGGTGTCAGGCACCCGGCGCTCTCTGCCCACATTCTGGGCTGACACCCCTTGTGTTGGCGTCCCCCGCTCATCTGATTAAAACGCCACTCCTGGGGAGATGCTGAACTTACATAGGCTCAAGCTTTACTATTAGCTCAAATTACCTCATATTACAGTGAAACGTCAGTATTTGGGGAATACAGAGGATTACAGAATTTCATGACTTCATTGTGGTTTGCTGGAAATTCTTGTTATTCCTAGTTAAAATGGATCGAGGAACAGAAATAAAAACTTTAAAAGAGTATTTCACAAAAAAAAATCATTATTCACTCTATTTACTCATTCTAATGTGTTTACAAACCCTTTTGCTGTTATTTCTCATGAATCTTCATGCTGCACTTTACTATAGTGACCGCATTTGTTGATGTACTGATCACAGTCATGTGGACATTAGATTTCACAATGTAAAAGCTACTATATGACATCAAAAGACTTGGAATATATTGCCTATATGTCGTATGGGCACCTTTGTGGTGCATTTATGGCGTTTTTGTCATTTTTCAGGAATAAGGAGGTAAATATGGCTAAGTCTTCCAAAGTCATATAATGGCTTTGTGTTGTGATGAACACAATGAAATTTGAGGCAATATGCATATCTATCAAATCCTACAAAGACTTCAGGTGATGCTAACTTTGGATCGACATGCAAAACTGTCAAATAATATCCTTACGTTGTAAAACTACCCTTATATTGTAATCATTACGATTGCTGCCTAACACATTTGTTTTGTCTGCTTAACTGAAAACATAATGTTAACTAACCATAACTTGTATTTTATTACTGCCATATGGACGTTACTTTGATACACACATCTGTGGCTAATAATAGAATCCTTCCCAAATGTAACATTAAAACAAGCATTTTCGATTCAGCTGCTTTGAAACAATGTGTATTGTGAATATATGCTGCACATGGTGCAGGTCAGACATCAGTGTTTGTCTCATGACTTAATGTCATTTCAATATGTTATCTAACATCTTTAATACTTTACTATTTAAAGTCACGATGAAATGGAAATAGCAACATTTCCATATTGTGTCATATATCCCAGTAAAAAGGATTCTTAAAAAAGACAAAATGTAAGGCTTTGACTTTGGTCTATCAGTCAGTTGCTGATTGGATGGAGGCAAATCTGAATGGCAGCTTGCAGTGTATTGTAAGAAAGGGGCGGGGTTTATACAAACCAAGTGATTGGAGAAGTCTGGCATACATCATCAGAATTATGAGGTCAAACATTTTTTTAAATGAAATATATGCACAGGTGAATTGTTCACCATAAGATCAATAATGTGCATTGAGAAAACAGATGAATTTCAGTTCATGCCAATATTAATATACCATGCATTCAACACAATAGTGCCGCATTTCATTTAACGGCTAGAGATGAATATAATCAGACGTCAATTAAGCGCCTGTTAAATCTGTCTCCCCTCCAGCTGCCCATTCAGCCCACTGTCGGGCAGGCGGTTTGCCCCTGACCCATCGCCCCGTGTCCAGGGTCATACACCAGCGCTCAGCGGTGTGACAGCCCGTTGTGTGCTGCCCCATTAATTAACACATTTCCCTCTCTCTCTCCACCACCTTCATCACAGGAAGTCTGCATGGCCTGCTCATATCATATACCACATGAGAAGAGGGACTTTCCGCACTCGTATAGCCCAACATGCTCCATTTCAAGCGGCCTTTTATGTATTTAATATGTTTTAAGTGCTGCATATTTTCCTGGAAGCTTCGGGAGGATATTGGTCTAAATTCACTTATCTGTTTAGGCCATGCGTCTGAGAATCTATGCACACTGGTGGGCCGATGCCTTGTTGTATTACGGTGATTTATTTCCCAACGTGCAGCTGATCATTCTGAAGTCCTCTGTCATCTCCTGGGTTGTATCAGACTTCAACAAATAACCCATGGATGTTGTTTTGAGTGGTGCAAGTGGGCTTGATTTTGCTCGCAGCAGCTCTCTGATGGGCTAATTGGTTTAGCAGGTTGGGTCCTGAGACGGCCAAAGGGCAGCGGGGCGTAGCGAGCCACAACGTGAACCTGATGTTCAGGAGGATGCTTTGTTTCAGTCTGCGGATGGGGAGCATGTGGCAGGCAGAGCAACCTCTGCATGCAGCATCTCTGACCCTCTTTTTCTCCTTTCACACATTTTTTTTTTTACTCTGCCTCCACCCCTTCTATCCGGTTGCTTCACACTGGTTTTGAAACAGCGTTGAATGACTCTAACTTTAACCTATCAATTATACAATGGTTCAGTTATTATTAATAGTCTTTTTTTAAATGGGTGTTTATGTGTGTACATATATGTAAATTATATATATAATTTATTTATTTTGGTTTCTGTGTACGCACCAGCATGACACCATGACTTTGTGTACAGATGGCTTTATGTACAGAGTTCTATGAAAAAATATGAAACTAACTGGAAAAATCATTAGAATATTATAAATTATTGCATTATAATTAGGTTTTATTTCATTTTTATTTTAGATCAAATGTGAAGGGTGCAGAAACTAAAGAAAAATTAAGTAATATTTGTAAACAGAATATTTTATTGTGCATCATTAAGCAGTACATCTCTTCAACCTTGTCAGACAAATTTGAAAATCAGAGATCAGCATATTAGAACGATTTCTGAAGATCATGTGACACTGAGGACCCGATAGTGGATTCTGACAATAAATACATGGAACAATATTAAACTAAAAAGTAGGCCTAGGTATTTTAAATTGTATTATTTCACAATATTACTGTTTTTACTTTTAATCAAATAAATACAGCCTTGGTGAGCATAAGCGACTTCTTTCAAAAACATAAAAAATGAGCCAAACATTTTTACAGTCATGTTGGTATTAAAAATATTATTATTATTATTATTTTTTCCAGAGTTTACTGGGTTACATTTGCTGTGAACAATATTACACGAAACAAGGACAGACCTTGTAGAGTGTCTAATTTCCCAATCTCTGGGGGCATCTAATATGAGTGTTTATTATTTTAATCATTCATGAGGGTTGAGACTCTGGGATGGCTGAAGGCTCCAGATTAAATTCTCCCTGGGAGCTTGTTATGAAGAAAAGCCTCAGGACAGACAACCCTGGCACTCTCTGAGCACCCCCTCTACCACCCGGCTCTGCGCTGGTCCCTTCTGTGTCTGTTATTTACCCTGACACTGTTTTTAGCCTAGTAAATGCTCCCTTGGGATGCAGGAAAGGGGTCGTTGTGAAGATGTTTAACCCCTATCAAGGATGAGGCCTTGAACTTCGCGTGACATGCAGTGACCAACAATGAATCGGGAAACTGATTTACTGCCTTTGATGAAGTGGTTTCCATATCTTTTGGCTGATCCTGACTCTCGCTCCTTTCTACCCACCAGGTGATGAGCATCCTCAGCAACCCTAGTGCCGTGGCCCCTCAGCCCCAGCATGAGTTCTCCATCTCCCCCCTGCACAGCGGCCTGGAGGCCTCCAACCCCATCTCAGCCAGCTGCAGCCAGCGCTCTGAGCCTATCAAGACCGCTGACAGCCTGCCCTCCTCCCAGTCCTACTGCCCCCCTACGTACAGCACCACCAGCTACAGCGTGGACCCCGTCACTGCCGGCTACCAGTACAGTCAGTACGGCCAGAGTAAGCGCCTCTCTTCTCTTTATTTATAGTGTTTGTTACATTTACTCCAACAAACCCATCAGAATCAAGTTGCATGTAAGTCGCATTAGATAAAAGCAGCTTAAATTAGTAAATGTAAAAATGTAACCCTTTCATTGACACCAAACCTGAAATGTGTTCCTTTTAACTCTTAATATGAATTTATTTTTAACATTATACTGCAGTGGTTCTCAACCAGGGGGCCGCAGCAAACTTCTTCCAAGGGGACCTCAAGATGACTTAAAATGATTTAAAATAAGACAAAACATTTTTAAGATAAGCTAAAACAGTTAAAATCAAGACTAAACTGACATTTCTTATTTAATTTGTTCCCTCAACAACTGTTATACTAATTCAAGAACCAGGACCTTCTTAAAAAGTAGTTCATTTAAAAAGGTCATGTATTTCATCCATTTCATCCCTCTGTTTTTATAAACCATATGACTTTCTTTCTTCTATGGAATGCAAAAGAAGAATTTTTAGTTTAATATCCTGGACACTTTTTTTCCCATGTAATAAAGATCTCTATTCAACTTGTGCAATAATGCACTATATCCCATATTTTCAAGCCATATGATAGCTTTGTGTGAGAAACAGACCAAAATTTAAGTCAAATTAAATCATGCACTATACATTTTTCTCATGAATTCACTATAACAGATCTATCAAATGAATCAAATGAGCTAGTACACAAAACTGACCTGAATCATTTGGGTCCCACTTTATATTAAGTGGACTTAACTACTATGTACTTACATTTAAATGAATCATTTGATACAATGCACTTATTGTGTACATACATGTTTTTACATTGTAATTATATTTTTTGAAAATACCTGCATGTAATTACATCTGTAATTATTTTTTGTAATTACATTCATAATTACACTGTTGACCCATCCCTTACACCTTAACCCACCCTTATGCCCATCAATACCATCAAACCTGTCCCTAACATTACCTGCCTCAATAGCAGCAAAAGTGTTTTGCAATACAATATAAACAATAAGTACATTGTTTATTTTTGAGGAAGTAACATGTAGTTACACTCTTAAAAATAAAGGTGCTTGAAAGGTTCTTCACAGCGATGCCATAGAAGAACCATTTTTGGTTCCACAAATAAGCATTCACCCAAGGTTCTTTAAAGAACCATCTATTTTTTACCTTTTTGTAATCTGAAGAACCTACTTTCACCACAAAGAAACTTTTGTGAAACAGAAAGGTTCTTCATGGAACCATTTAGACAAAAAAGGTTCTTCTATGGCATCGTGAAGCACCTTTATTTTTAAGAGTGTAAGCCCAGTTAATATAAAGTGGGACTCAATTTTTATTTAGAAATTGCTAGTAAATTTCTCAAACAATTACACAGAAATATCAAGTATCACATTTACCACTTTTATGATTAGGGGCATCGCTTTCTATCATATGAAAACGAGTACCTAGTTATTCATTAAATTATTTACAATTCAGTTAATTTACATTCCGTTATTTTAGTTGAATTTAGTACTGAATCCTAACGTTTGAGGGAACTATTTCTTTTAAGTACTCCCCGTGGTGCGAAATCAATGATTTAGCCCACCTGTCTAATATTTCATTGAAATGCGGGAGGCAGCTTAAGGGTGCACTTTGTAGAGGTGCGTGTGTTGGCTGTGACTGTGAGTGTCAGAGAGCAGATTCGCTTCTCCTCTTAGGGAAGGCAGAGATTCAGTCTGAGTGGGATTTAAGGAGTAAATGGGGCTGACAGCAGAGAAAGGCTTCCTGAGGGAGAGAGGTTAAATGAGCTGTGATTACTCTCTCTGCTAGCTGTCAGCACCAGTGTCTCCTGTACAGACAGCTAGCCCACCCACAGGTATGCGGCTGCTACCGTACGTACCGCCGTCCCTGACAGCTTCCTTTTTTGCTCTTGCTTACAGACGCTAACGTGTGGCGCTTACTGTCACAGTGACAGATGTCTGGCACCGTCCGCGCGCACCCTCGCTCTGCCCCGCCTCAACACTTCTGCTAATGATGAATAGAGGAAGGAGAGGTTCAAATAACACCTCCTCGACTGCAGTAATCAAAGGGCCTCCGACCAAACAACATCAGAGGCTCTTGACATGCCAGCAGCTAATGCCAGCGCACTAATGCTCGCCTTTTTTATATCCATTAATCATAGACGTCTCCGTCGTGATGCATTTTGTCATTACTGTTGACATTTTGATCAAATGATCACTGTGTTTACCACTTGTCAGAAAAGGAGTGGCTGTGGTCGCAATGCCAACTCCAGAAACACTCAAGTAGCGCAAACTCAATCCTGTCAGTTTCGAAATGCAAAGCCCTCAGGTTTAACCTCCTCCGCTTGACTGTTTCCACTTCCTTTTTTTCCATTTCGGCTTTGAGGATGGGGATGGGAAACGTCTATGCAAATAATTACCTGAAGGTTACAGCTAGCGCAGTGCTAACTTAATAAGTAAACCAATTCCAGTTGGACTCAGCGAGGGAGGCCTTTTCTGTGGCTAGAGGGGTTAATTGGAGCTTCCCCAGTTTTTTGCGCCGCACCACTTCTGTCCTGTCCTTGGTTTGTCCTCGCAAGCCCAAAAGTCTTTTTCCACCAATCAAATGTCCTTAATGTCTTTAGCTCATGTATTTAAATTGAAACAGTGTGAGAAGGGAGGCAGATCAATGCTGAGGTCCTGGGTTGCGAGCGGGACGCTGGGTGCCCTCTGACCCTGGATTAGCCCGCAGGATAGAGTCGACACGTGCTCCTGATAAAGATCTCCCAGCGAAGCCAGACTCCAGATCAATCCAATGCGAGCCGTGCCCTCAGGTGCTGTGTTAGTCACACCGTTTTGTGTGCTACACCTATCTGGTGGGAATCTCGCCACTCTTCCTGCCGTCTCTCTCCTCTCGCTCTATTGCATTTCGCGCAGACGTACAGATACATATCTCGATCAACAGTAACAGTTTTCTCAGGCGTAGAAAATCGAGTGGACTCGTATCTAAATCTACTCAGTAGAGCTGAAAAGTTTTAGCTTCAACTTTTCTTCCCCAACTGATTGTGTTCAAAAGAACTTTAAAAAGGCCTGTATTTATTTATTTAAATCTTGTTTATGCCAATTTGGGAGGCTTTTTTGGGAAGATGGATGGATGGAATAGATTGGTGTGTCACAATATAATGTTATGTGATGGGAAGTGTGGAATTTTGAGAAGAGGATGACAGACATAATGAGGAATGTGCTGAGGAATACTCGCTATGACAGGAGTGAGTGACAGTGGGGAACAGGTGCTCTGTGTCGCTGGAATCCGCAGTGTGTTTGTGAAAGCTCACAGTGATGTGAAATGTCTGCTCTGAAACTCAACCCAAAACTAAAACCAAAGTATATGCCTATATGGATCAATGACAAATAAGGTTGTCTAAGTTGAAAATGTAGAAAAGTCACCTTTGTATGCGTTTTGGTTTTTATACATTTAAAAAATTTATTTTGATTCAAAGACTATAAAATGTCAAGTGGTATAATTGTGAAGTTAAAAGTAATAAAATATTTCCCAAACGTAATCATAATTTTCAAAAAATTGCTTATATGGATCAATTACAAATAAGATGACCAAGATGAAAATGTAGAAATATAACCTTTGTATTCATATTTATTTCATACATTTTTAAAATGAAAATGAAAATTTTTCATTTTAATTTAGATTGAACGGCTCTAAAAAACTGTAAAGTGGTGTAACCCTGAAGTAAAAATTTGTAAAATATTTTCCAGAACTTAATCATTGTTTAAAAAAATCTAGGTGAAAAGTTAATATATAGAAAATAAAATATATCTATTGATACATAAAAACCCACACTGATTTCATTAGGCAGGCCAGTTTTTATAATACCTTAATTTTTTATGCCTTATTTTACAAAGCTATAACAGTATATTAAGAAATAATTGGTAAATTATGCCAAATGGCATTTTCTTGTTATTTTTATTGCGATATCTGTTACACACCAAGACTGTATTTGAAGTGCTGCAAACAACAAAATTAACTTAATGGTCATTATAGAAAGGATTTAGTCAATGGTCTGTATAAAATCAGTACATGATATATAATCAAATATATCATGTTCGACAGAATATGCCAATCTGTTTTTTTTAGAAAATGATGGTATTATAATTCTGTTTGTTAATATAATGTGGTGTTCCTATTTGCTATTATGGATTACTCTTGTTTACTGTTCATTTTATTTGCTATGATCAGGTTTATTATATAGATATATATATATACTATAATAAAATAAAAAATATAAATAATTTTAGGACAATTAGCCAAACAAATACTATATTATTACAAATTTTATTTTCTAATGAGATCAGAAACATATTTACCGTTGAACTTGTGTAACAGTTCAAGTAACTGTCTGTATGAAGTGCATGTACTTCACAGATCCAGGCAAAAGTTGCCACTGTTGCATATTATTTTCATATCACTGAGAAATGAAAGAATTGTTTTTATCTTTGTGTGTAGCTGCGGTGGATTACCTGGCTAAGAATGTGAGCTTGTCCACACAGAGAAGGATGAAGCTCGGCGAGCACTCGGCTGTGCTCGGACTGCTACAGGTGGAGACGGGACAGGCGTATTGATGGATCTCGAACTGAACACCCACTCATCTGTTTCACCAGCATCCCTCCATTCTTTCTGCAGCGCCCACACGTGGTCCATCTGACTAGGAGTGAACGAGACCAAGAGTTAAAAAATCACGGGCAGGCTTAGACTTTCTACCTATAGCAGCGTGAATACAAAAGCCATTCCACATAAAAGCAGACACTATTGTGCTGCATCTTCTTACTCATCCCGATCCTCTCTCTTTCACAACAAAGAGACCCTTTCAGGGCTTCAGAAAGAAGCCGAGTGAAAATGAGCATCAATTGTCTGAGCCCAAATCACTAAAGCCCTGCCCGTCGGCATCCAGTGTTAGCACACATAGGCTACAGCTGCAGCTGCTGCCCATTCCAAACTGTTCGGACCATGTTGTTTATAGAAAATGATGGTATTATAATTATATTTGTTATTATAAATGTGGTTGTTCCTATTGCTGTTGCATTTACTATTGTAATTACTCTTTGTTTACATGTTTCATTTTTATTTTTCTCATGTTTAGTTCCTGTTTCTATTTTAACCACAGGGCCTTGCTTTGTAGCATTACATTTCTGATGGATATATACAGAGAGATGCTGACATTCCACAAAACCTGGGCTAGTCAATGTGTTTCATCTGGGTTGGTAGAGCCTTGATATGGGGCAAAAAGCAGTCTGTGACCTTCTCTTTATGGGTGGAAAGTGTTTTAGGGTTATCAGTGTTATTTATGATGTTTTGTCTTAAAAACATACACTGTTCTGAAATATGATGACCAAATTACAAAAATACATTGTTTTCATTATAGTTTTTTTTGCAATGAACACAGGCTAATTCTTGTCTGTGGTCACTATAATTACCATTATAATGAGCCCTTATGGGCAAATGCCAATTTTAGCATTCTATGGCTTTTAATATACTTTCCCATATGCTTCTCTGCTATTCATGGAAAGTATAGCTTACGATTTATCCAAGAACTTAAAAATAATCAGATATTAGCTATTGAATGGCTGAAGGGCGATTTGTGAATTTATGTTTCAGACGTTTGGAAGCGGATGTACTAAATTGGTAGCACTTTTTTATTCATGAGGAAATTAATTTGTCTCTGTGGTCATTGTAAAATGAGCTATAGAATGGGAATCAGATTTTTCACAGTTAGTAGAGAGAAGTGGACTTTTACTGTAAGTCTTATGCCATTTACATAGAAAGTGTGATGGTCTTTGAATAATTGTCTTGAAGAAAAAAAATTCTCAAAAATTTTACATTGAGAGATGGAATATATGACCCCATTTATGGATTCTGTGTTTACATTTAATGTTTGCCTCAATGGCTCCTTATTCAACGTTTCTCAACAGTGGTTTTAACCTCAGAGACAATTTCTGTGGCTAAGATGAACTGAAACTAAACTGTGCTCCAGTGTGCCCTAAAATGCCATATATATTCAGGACAATAACTTAAACATGAACACGTGACCATGTGCCAACTTAAGACTGAGGACATTTCCATTTTAACGCTTACAATATTTTGTAGTAAATGAAAAAGACAAAAAAGAGATGTGAAAAAAAATCATGTTTTTAGTGTGTAGCACTCATTTCTACTGCAAGCATTAATCTACCTTTGGGATATTGAAGCACTGTCCGACTGGGCGATACACCTTTCCCAAATCTCTTTTCAACCTCAGTTGCTCTTTATTCTTTCATTGTTTACCTTTTTGCGCATATGTAACTTTCTTTGATATATTTCCGTTCAGCATGTGTGTATATTATCATGGCATAATTTATTCAGCTGTATGAAATACTAGCGTAGTGGGAACTTGTATTGGCATTTACTACCTTCAGCCTGTTGGTGTCTTTACTGTAGCACTGGCATATCTGTTATGGATTAAAGCTCAAAAAAGTGGACAAAGAAACACAGATTGCTTCTTTCTTTCTCAACACCCACTATATGGATCATGCAATAGTCAAATATATGCTCATGGGGCATATATGTTAAAATATGTTTTCTATTTAAAAACGCTCAAACGTTTTATTGCACGTTTAATAGTTGACTCAATGATGATATATGGCCAGAAGAAGTATCGTGTAAGCCTGCTTTACAATCTAGTACTAAATATATGAAGAGCTTTGTAATCTGAAATGTTCATTTTCTGTAATACTTAAAACATGAAAATCTATTGGCGTTTATCATATACACTCTTTTCACTGCTTGATGTTGCTGTCAGCTATAATCATGATTTAATCCCCATCTTAACAATGCTGTATTTTTATAGCCACTTTGAAGTCAAGAGCATCATGACAGTTGTGGTGATTTAAGATACTAAAAATATCAGTTTCCAGTAATTGAGTTGCGCTGGAAGTGAATAGAGTGAAGTGTTGCAGACAGTGTCACAACAGAGACTCTCAGAGCACTGCATTCACAGAAGAGCTGCAGGGCCTGAGGGAATTTACTGCGTTTCTTATGGGGGCACTAAAGGCTGGGCACTGAATACTAGCCAGTGTGTAATGGCATTAACGGCCCAACATGCTTGCGTTCGTTGCACCTCCCCTCAAAACGAGCACCTCTCTGATGATGGATTAACTCTCAGTGTTTAATTAAGATCTTTAAAGGAACATACATTGGAAACAAGTTTGAGTGCGGCCATCTGGGTTCATTCAACGCATTCACACAGTGAGGGAATCTTTCTGGAATGTGATTTTGCACTGAGGAATCCTCTTTATGATTCAGCTGTCCACAATGTGATGTCATAAAATATCATTTCAGATATTTCTAATATTACTGTTAGGGGAGCAGCTGCTGGGATGATCTCATAAACAGTCAAATTTGCTGTTCGGATGGTCATGACAGTTATTTGTCCTTTGACAATCATAGATGCTAAACATATTTTTAGTTTTTATTTACTGTAGATTATTTAGATATATTATTGTTATAGAAAAATACATTTAGGAATTGGTGTCTGTGATACGGAAAGAAAGAATGAAACACTGAAGCCAATTTAATTATATACTATCTATATACTATATATAATATGCCGATAACGAATCAGTATGTGATGTCTGAAATTTGTCATAAATACATGACAATTATATTATGAATTTATATTTGTATATTATCAGTAAATAAAATCTAGCGATTTACATTAAATATTATATTTGTATACTAGCCTAATATATGTATTTACTAACATTACATTATATTAGATTATTTATTCAACAAATTAATAATATTATAATCCCTATAATTATAATATAAAAATATGGTTTTAACATACTTTCCCATATGCTTCTCTGCTATTCATGGAAGGAATAGCTTACGATTTATCCAAGAACTTAAAAACAATCAGATATTAGCCATTGAATGGCCAAAGGGCGATTTGTGAATTTATGTTTCAGACGTTTGGAAGAGGATGTACTAAATTGGTAGCACTTTTTTATTCATGAGGAAATGAATTTGTCTCTGTGGTCATTGTAAAATGAGCTATAGAATGGGAATCAGATTTTTCACAGTTAGTAGAGAGAAGTGGACTTTTACTGTAAGTCTTATGCCATTTACATAGAAAGTGTGATGGTCTCTGAATAACTGTCTTTGACATTTATGGATTCTGTGTTTACATTTAATGTTTGCCTCAATGGCTCCTTATTCCACATTTCTTAACAGTGTTTTAACCTCAGAGACAATTTCTGTGGCTAAGACAAACTGAAACTAAACTGTTTCAACTGTAAACAAATTAAAGTAATGTTGGAAATGTTTGAAATTACATTTTATGACCACATTACATCGAGGACAGCTGAATCATTTTTCATTTTTTCAGCCATTATTTTCCAAATATTATTATGACACTCCATGACAAATCGAATAACTCAATTAAATAAATATATAATTTGAAAAATTATAAAAACATAGCCTAGATGAATAAATAGGTGAAATGAATAGGTGAATAAATGACCACTATCATCAATAAAATTAAAGAACTGACTTTGCAGTGAGGGGAAATTTAAAGAATTTCTGAGACGTGGTGCTTTCATGATAATGAGTATTTTGGGTCACTCACACGTTGTTATTTGGAGGTATGAACATGCCACGAGGTACAGACTGATTAAAACATGTCTGAAGAATTCACCACGACACCCCCGTCCCCTCTGACTGTTATTATTATGTTTTAGAAACTCTGCGGTGTCAACCTCTCGAAAACGTAACAAAGAAAGCACTTACAAAGCCTAACATCTCCTTAAATCCCATAATTATTCCAGGATACATTATGTACCTGAGCCCGGGTGTCTGATCTTCACTGAAGGGATTCCACATTCCTACAATCAGCTTACACCGACAGATCGCATGATTGCCTAATAACCCGGATCGGTAAGTAGAGCGCTTAGCAGAAGATTGTTACAGAGAGAAGAATGTATCCCTTTGACAGACTCCATTGTTCGACATATAGCCTACTGCTTCTGTGAAGCATTATACTCTTCTAAAATTGATTTTTTTTTTAGTACAGATGTCAATAGGGTAAGACAATTTTATTTCGCCACGCAATTCACGCGAAGTTTCCCTTTTTAAACCCAGTTTTTCATTTGCTGTCTCCAGGCACCTAATACAAGATTATAGTCCCCCATAGTAACCCTGGCATCCCTCAACCAAGCCTCGGTGTGCCCCTCCTTGCCTCCAGACTCTAATCTCCACACTCCAGCATCACTGCAAAATTAAGCTGTGAGAGAGCTGGGAGTCGTTTTAACCCTGCTCGGTCTAAAAGGCTCTCAATGCACCCTATTGAAAAAAAGTCTCGGTGCAGTCAACATTTTTTCCCCCTACCAATATGTCTCATTCGTATCTCTTTAATGTCGCGCGTCGTCTATTTCTCGCATCCTCCGTGCCATCTCACCTCACTGAGGAAAAAAGGCGGGATTTCAAGGTGAACATGCAGGTATAAATCCAAGAGATAAGTCGTGGAGCCTGTTTACAGGTTGCTCGCGAAATCTACAGTCAGCTTGCGGACTTATTCATATAATAATCCAAAATGGAGGCGAAATACTACAGAATGAAAATAATGAGCAGGCGCTGCTGCATTCTGTGGAGAGATACATACATAAACCTTCTTTTTGAAGGCAGTCAGCTCTTAACAAAGCGTGACGCCTGGGTATAGACTCTAATACACAAAGACAATTTTTCTAGATAATAGCCTATCACGCAGGATACAATTTAAATTAAAAAATGCAATTTTCACCTTGAAATGAACAAATGATTACAATTTCTATACAAATTAAGGCATCCAGGCAGCGCCTCAGTGCACAGCTCAGGCCATGAAACCTGACATAATTACCATGAAATACATTCTCAAATATTTGTATTTTGTCCATAGCTTTAAAACATGCCAGTCTGCCGCCTTCTGATCTCACCTTCTGGGGCAAACACAGAAAAAAAGAGTGGAAATCATCTAAGATGAAAAGCCCTTCAACAGGCAAGATAAAAATGTGTAAAAAGGGATAGGGGAAAAATAAAACAAACAGTAAATTGCTGCCGTTCAGCCTGACAGCCCCTGGAGTTATCTCTAAAAGCCAAATTACTGAGTCTTATCATGGCAATCATATCTAATGGTTATCTACTCAGATGTTTCTCTCTCTCCCTCCTCTCTGCACCCCCTCTTCTTTGCCAGAGATTGCATTTATTTATGATTAGGAATATCTTTAGAAGAAAAGATGTTAACTTGTACATTTCGTTTGGAAAGTTATGGTGAATTGCAGGTGGTACAAAAGAAGGCATGTAATTCAGAGGTGAGCACAACCTCTGAGGATGGGAGAGATGCATGCCAATGACCAGGTAGCTATATGCAAATATTTCAAATACAGGCTCAGGAAACATAATTTCTATCATGAAACATAGAATTATTGGGTATTATATTATATTTCTTAAACATTATATATACATATAAAAATGCTTATAAATATAAACATTTAAATAATATATATAGGTGGATAAGATAGATGTAAATAGACAAGGCTTCTGAGATATAGGGATTATATTTGAATATATTTACTATTTATTAAAATGATGTATATTTATTATAATGTAAAATATAATATAACTTCTTATAATAGGCTGATAAAGACAAATAGTCATATTAGTGATCACCCCCAAAGCAAAATGAGTGTGCTGCTGTACTGTATGATAGTATTTCTTCTCCAAGCAAATTGAAACATATATTACAACACCACTTCACATACAACATATGGCCTTGTTGACCTTTTCCCAGATAGCTTTGCTCCTCACACAGTTCTGAATACTGGAAAAGGAGAAGAGCAGCAGTTGTCTAGCTGGAATGATGGAGGACCTTCACACATCTGAAGACTTGCTTCATGCCTAGAGAAGCTCTTAACAATGCTAGGAGAGAACTTGTAAAGACTTTTCCCTTCCTTACCTCCCCTCCCACTCCTCTATCTATCTCTGCGCACTGTCTGCCTGAGAGGCGCACATCAGATTTCAACACTTGACCTCATAATGCTGGAGGTCAGCGCCACACCAGCAGCAATTTCACACACAAGATGAAAGGGACATTAACATTGAAGTTGTTTGAGGCGGCAGCTCTGGGCTCTGGCCAGCTCAGGCGGCAGTCTCCTAACCCCAGCACACTGTGAGCCACAAAGAGGGCGAGAGAAGAACAGGGCTGCTGGAAGCTGGAGGAATGCAGACGTCCTCCCGCTGGAGGCTTAGCCCCTGACCACCTCAACTCAAGGACCAGAAGGCTAAAGAGACCAAAGGAGAATACAGCGCTGCGGCATATCAGAAACAAGGTATTAAAAACAGGGCTTTGTGACCTTCAATTTCAGCCGAGCCATGTTTTTGATGGTCTCCTGTGGAAATTCTATTTTAGTTTTATACTTTGATAGTTTTATACTTTTTATGTGCATGTGGAAAAAAATAAAAGTGTATTACATATTTTTGTAAATGTTTTTTTAATCCTCACATTGATGTAAAGTAGTAAATAAATATTTAGAAGAAAAAGCAGAAAATATGAGTCTTAACTGCATGACGTAATAAAGACAATTATTATTTACATAAAACACTGAACAACAAAAGTTGATACTGAACCTTCAAAAAAATCTCAAAATTATTCCTCTTCCTTTCTCCATTCACATCATGCAGGTGGAACGTTTTGCATTCTTGAGCTGCAAGATGGATAAACTAAAAAGTTTATTACATTGTTAAAGTGTTACTAATCACATGTACCTGCCACTGTGCACCTCCGAAAATCTAATGTGACACACTGAGATGGAAAATCTATTCTATTCGTCAGTGTCCCTGACTGTGTTATCGGTGCTCAATGGTAATTTCCCTCACCTTAACCAACCCTCCCCCAAAAACAATTTACAGTTCTGTTGCCATTATGTCCTACCAAGACCAGTGCCGATTCAGTCACGACCTTCATATTATGTGAAAATTGGACTTTGCAAACTTGACACAAGAGGGGGAGAGCAGGCAGAATTGTTTTTTGCTCGAAAAGCCCAGCATGAGTTCATCAGTGTTTGTTTCTGTGAATTGTGGGGACTTTCCATAGACTTCTATTACTTTTATACTGACCAAACAATATTTTCTATCCCCTAAACCTGCCCCTTACAGAAAACCTGTTTGCATTGTTACACTTTCAGAAAAACATCATTTACTATTTATAATATTTTTTTTCCCCTGTGGCCTGCAGTCACCACAATGTCATAAATCAAAAACTCTCATGTTTGGACACAAAGCAGCAAATTAACATTAATGTAAACGTTTTCCACTTGTTTCATTTGATTTATTTAAATTGGAAAAATGAGTACAACTCAAATTAAGAAACTTTAAAATATAAAATACATTATTTTCAAATGACTTATTTCATGAAAAAATGAATGTCTCATTCATTAAAAAGTTAACATTAAAAATACACTGTAAAAAGTGAAAATATGCATTTGCTATGTTAAGGTGCTTTTTCTATTAATCCTTATATTTTATGCAACCGAAGTTTTTACATATTAAATTATTTTTTGACTTTTGAATAAAACCAGTTAAATTTTTAGGTTTCCCAACAGAACTTTTTTACTATGTAATTTTTTGTTAATTGTTTCATTGACCTATGAAATTCAAGGTAAGTAATCCTAAAATGTCCTAAAAGGGAACACTTCTTCACTGAGTTGTGATATGTTCAGCGCTGACCCAGCTGAGGCTCAAGAATTGTGTCAAACGTCACTGACTGTTTCTGTGTTTCATTTTGTTTTGCCCCCTACAGCACACTCGCATTGTTTATCCTCCAGCATGTTGACTGTCGCTTCTCCAGCTTTCTAATTTAATCAGTAGTCCCATCGGGCTGCAGAAATGAATCAAGCATTTGTTTATCCAACATGTCTATGCGTTTGACTGATGTTTTGCCTTGTTTGTGTTATCCCAGAGCTGTGCCCACTTTGTTATTAATTGAGCTCTTTTTGGCCGTCATTTTGCTCTTTTTAATTCCCTTAAAGGAAAGATTCTTCTTTTCAGATCTGCGGCACTGCGAGTCATTAATTATGATGGTAATAAAAGGTGCTTGTGCTGTGCCAGTAAGCCTTTGCCAGTGCAAGGAATCTTTCTCTGTTAAGCGAAGGCTTGTCTTTCTTTGCATTCAGGCTGGAGGGACAGAATTGTATGTAGCACCAACAGACTCTTGGACACTGAGGCCAGTTGCCACATCTTCATGCAATTTACAATACGTGCAGCGACAGTTCTCCAAGTCGCACGAGTGTGTCTGTCTTTTTGTGGAGGACAAGTTTGAATGGAAGGAAGAATAATTACGACAAGAGGTCCCATACGCCATGTAAAGCCTGCAGTCTGGAGAGATGAAGAGTCTTAAGTATGGTTTTATTTTGCATAGATCTTCATTTCACATTTCTTGCTGAGCCACATTGTTGTTCTCACAAGCTTTGATTGTGTAAATATTAGATAAAGAATAGAGGCTCACAAGTAATCTTAAGAACATGAATTATCACAAATATAAATACTACTGAAGGCTTACTTGTTTAGCATTTAAAGCTTAACCTTCATTATTTGTGGATGCAGTGATAGGCGCCTACTATGTATCTTTCTTTATGCTCCTTTATTGCGGTCCTGTAGCGGTCTATACAAAGCTGCCATGGAACACGGAGAACTGTAGCAAATATCAGATCGCTGAATGTCGCGATTGACCAATAAGAATCAAGTAGGCCTATTTCAGAGCGTTCGGATGACTGTTAAGGTGCTTTTTCTATGAATCCTTATAATTTAATAGAAGTTAGACAATTTTTACATATTAAAATAAATAATAATAAAATAAAAAAATCATTTTTGACTTTTAAATAAATCCAGTTACATTTTTAGGTTTCTCGACAAAACTATTAATTTTAAGTTAATTGTTTCATTGGCGTATGAAATTGAATGTAGGCTAATTCATTTCCTAAAAGGGAACACTTCACTGTTTTTGTTTTGTCTGTCAAAAAGAAAAGTATAAACATTATAACATGACAAAAATAAAGCATATGACCTCATTTAAGGTAACTAATTCATTTCCTAAAAGGGAACACTTCACTGTTTTTGTTTTGTCTGTCAAAAAGAAAAGTATAAACATTATAACATGACAAAAATAAAGCATATGACCTCATTTAAGGTAACTAATTCATTTCCTAAAAGGGAACACTTCACTGTTTTTGTTTTGTCTGTCACAATTTTTACGTTTGTGCGAACAACCGCGCGTGCGCGAATTACTTGAGCTGTTAACAACAACTGTTAACAAAAATTTTTATTTAGGCCTGGTACAATTTTTTTTCATTTATAAAATTAATTAATAATTTAAACTTTATGAAAAAACTGTATTTTTTCATAAAGGTTAAATTATGAATGTGCGCTGAGTCAAATGTTTGATACATGCGGACGCAAATCAAAAATGGGCCAATAGTCGGACTAAACACGAACAAGGGAAATACATACTTTCAGCTTTACCTATTGTTGTCGAAATAGTTATTTCCAAGGGTATGTTTGTAAGGCCAAGACCACTGCATGAGTAGTAGCGTTTATGTAGGCTACTTTCTCTCTGTCCCTTACTGCCATCTTAGCAGTAATGACTTTTTATTATGAAAACATATTCAGAATGTCTTGTGGGGTTGTCCTTCATGTTTTGAGAATATGTTAATCCCTGAGACTGCAAATCAGCTGCCGTCTGTCTCCTATGCTCAGCACCTGTATTAAATCTATTATGCTCTCTGGAGTCTCATTGGGATGAAAATAAGAAATCCCCCTCTTATTGTCCCTGTGTGCAGTCAGGGGAATAGTCAGCGTCTGCAACAGACCTGTGTTTGGGAAAAGGGCAATTACAAATGAATTTAACATCTAGACGAAAGTGGGATTACAAGGCCTTATATCAGTTATAGAATTCTCCTCCCTCATTACATTTGCACACACAGGCATTTGGTACTGATCTGAGAATAGCACAGAAGAGGGAGAACATTTTAATTTGAGGGATTAGAGCAACTCAGATCAACCTGATTGTACGTGATGCCGTCAAATGTTTCAGAACACAGTGAGATTTAGGCAGCCTACTTATTTTTAAAGAATGACGGGTTCAAATCCAGACATCAGCTCTTTGATGAAAAATATTACAACATGACATTAAAGATATAAAGAGAGATACTTTCGAACTGTTCAGTGCAACAGCTCACACTGTCAAACATCAAATATGTTTAATCATTTTAACCACTCTTTTCCAGCAGATGTCATTCACATTTTTCACATTTTGCAACAGTAATTCAGATATTTTAATAATATACATAAGCTACATGTAGAAGAAATATATTGTATCACTCATATTCTTTCTGAAAGCATCTATAGTAGAAGGTAACAATTTACTTCTTGACAGTCATTTGAACCATTCACATTCAAATGATTCTTTCAAACGCTGATTCAGTCAAAAAACAAAACAAGTTTGGCCTTGTCCCAAATTGCACCCTAAAGCCTTGTAGTCTTTCTCTGAGTCCACATTTTGTGATGTAATGCCGCTTTGACTATCGGGCAGAAGTCTGCTGCAGAGCTCGCATCAGTGCGGGCTTTGAGGGTGTAAAGGGGGCGCTCATGAGCACCCTTCTGAAGCTAAAATGACGAATGGGACAACCTACTGTCTTGTGGACTTATGCAGCGGCCATTGTAAGTCCGCAAGACTGCAAGTGCCATTTGGGACAAGACCTTTGATGAGTGAGTCATTGAATCATTTACTCAACCGGATCATTCAAAAACTCATTGTAAAACACAACAGCACTGTGTGTTGCTTGAAGAGGCAGAGAAGCAAAAAGCAAAAATAGACCAAGTGCAGTTGGCAATAATATGTTTAAAATGTAACTTACTCATATATTGACTTAAAATCTTATTATTAAAACGTATTATTAAAAGTTGCGGTATCTTTTTCAAGTTCCAGCACTGTATGGGATTTTTCCTTTCTCTTTGCGCCACTCTCTCTCTCTTTTTCAAGTATAACTAGCTCTCCCTCTTATGTGGATTCACTGAATGGTACATTCTTATGTCTTGGCTACATAAAATAACAACACTGACAAAATGTGAACAGCTGTAGCAACCATCAAACAGATCTGTCTGTTCAAATTGAGGTGGGATCAACATCACAACTGAAAGCAGAACTTGCAATCCATCAAATTAAAAGGGAACTTGTGCCTCAATATAAATGTTCCTCTAAGCCCTTTGGTACCTCTCTCCTTTCCCTCACTGGGTATTACTTAAAATAATGATCAGAGGCAAGTCCTCAGGTTTCAGGGCATCAAATTTGGGGTGGGGGGAAGGGAAACGAAAAGAACGATAGGGAGAGAGGGCATAAGAAAGAGGGAGCAAAAGAGGAGAGAACACTTTCCCAGGGTTCTGACAACTAGAACAGCTGAGATTCCATCCTCCCTCATCCTTTAGGCCAGAGACAGCTCATTGTGCCCACAGATGTGTGTTAGGGAAGGTTGTGATGTTGTGCCAGAACGGGGAAAGTTGTGTAATGAGAAAAGTGGGGAGAATGCCCATTCCTGCTTAATGTTTTTTCTCCCACATGCATAAAGAGAGATTGGCCTAACAGCTGCAGTTCTTCCATGTGTCGGTATGGGTACCCAAGCAGCCGGGCTGAAGCTACGCTCTCAGTTCTCCTGCTGATGGCCCTCAGTCTTTACACTTTTTAAATATGCAGAGATATTTTATGAATGACACGTCAATGATTATAGTGTTTTTATATTCAAGAGAAATTATTAATTATGTCATAATCATTTATCTTGTTTCATGTCTTAATTGGATTCCATTACAAGGCCCAGAGCAGCTTGTGGTTCCAATCAGTAATTATACTGCAGGGCATTTTATTATATGCAGGACATTTTTATGGGTGTACCCCCACTTTCCCCTTTACCATTTTATTTTATTTTATTTTATTTGACATCTAAAAAAATATAATGACTCTTGCTAAAATTATTATTTTTTATTTATTCATAAAACATCTAAAAACCAAGCCAAAAAAAAAAACAGCAGGACCCTTGCCGAAATTTGTACACTCTCAGAAAAATGTTTACAAAAGCTATCACTGCGGTGGAACCTTGTACCTTATTTACCCCTAAAAGTGCATATTAGCACCTAAATCGTACATATGATTACCTAAATGGTTCATATTAGTACCTTTTGAAAGGGTATTGCACCAATGACAACTTTTTTACCTTTTTTTCTGAGAGTTTAGGACAATTTTATTGGTGTACCCCCTCTTCCCTTTGAGAATTTTTAAGAACTTTAGTATGCCCAGGACAACATTTCCAGTTTTCCCCTTCTACTGACAGCCTTAGTACCAACATAGTGATTTTTGTTTTAATAGCAGGGTTAAGAGAGGATGCAGAGGGTCATCTGCTGCTATCATTTGTTTAATGTAATTTTAGTTTGCCAAAAGGAGGTCATAAAACACTGAATATCAAACCTTGGAACCCAAATAAATCCTCCTCTCCTGTTCTCCTAATATGGATAATAAGACTCATATGCTCAGTTTACATATACAATATCAGTTTGAGCCACGTGAATGCCTTGACTAGCTGAAATGCATTTTGGGATGCATCATGAGAACAAATTTAACTTTATAGTGCCATCAAAAATGAAATGCATGGGACGTGGCAAGCTGGAGGGTGGTTTCCCACAAATTTAGTCCTGGCTAAAGGCTTTATTATGAGTGAAATGCTGAGAGCAGATGTCAACAGTACTCTTGGCCCTGCAACTGGAGGTGGGTAGAGAAAGTTGTGGTTGTCGGGGGAGGCCCCCCAAAAGCCAACATCTGTTCCTATCACCATCAGTACTGCAGCTGGAAGGGTGTGTGATGTCATCAGAGGGCAGCTGGCCCCCAGTAGACAACACATCGAGAGGGTGCGAGTGTGAGAGCGTGAGAGAGAGCTGCTGTCAGGAAAGGTGAGGTGGGTGGATTTGCCTTCACTGCTGGTGGGGAATATGATATGATGCTCGTTTTTGTCCTATCTATTAATCTATTTAAAAAACATTAAAATATCAAAGAATCAGCCCTGAGGATCCTCATGATAGTGTGTCAAGATCAATAAAAATATAAATATAGATATTTTAACAAGTAATTTTTACCTTTATGACACAGAAAAATTTTCATTCGAATTCCACTTGTATTTTCAAAAGATTACACCGAAATGGAATTCACACACGTGAATTACACATCCTTTTTTTTTTAGAAAGAATTAAATTGTGAAATCTTTCTTTTAAATGTTTTGGAAATAAGGTATTTAAGTACCTTGTATTTGTATTTAAGGTGAGCAAAATATGTTTCTTTAGACATACATAAAATAGTATATATGTGATTACAAAAATGTATTAAAACAATATACTGTTCAAAATTAAGACAAAGGTGTTTAGACACTTTCTTAGATTGCCATATGCTAATTTTTCTGGTAACTGGAAAAATTAACACACTGCTTAGTCCACTCAAAAATGAAAAGTAAGTCATCACTCATCAGTAGTCACCATCATGTCATTCCAAACCTGTACGCGTTTCTTTCCTCTGCTGAACACAAAAGAATATATTTTTAAAGAATGTTGGTAACTAACATTTTCGGTTCCCCATTGATTTTCACTGTATGGACACAATAATATGATAGAAATACGAAAAAACAATTAAATATAGGAGCCAGAATGAAATGCATACGAAAAAAAATGCAAAATAAATGTATATAGGTTTGGAACAATATGAGGGTGATGAATGATTTTCATTTTAAGGTGGACTATCCCTTTAAGTAGTTCAAATCTCACTGGTGTTACTTAATGAGACCCTTCATTAATCTTTTTAGGGGGGGGGGGGGATGGTGGGGGGGGGGTGGGGGGGTGTGGGGGGGGGGGGGGGGGGGGGGTGGGGGGGGGGGGGGGGGGGGGGGGGTGGGGGGGGGGGGGGGTGGGGGGGCAATGCTGTTTCATGCATTCAGAGTTGTTTAAACTGTTAAAGAGATGGATGTTGGTTCCAGAGGCGGACAGTAACTAATTACATTTACTTGAGTATTGTACTTAAGTACAATTTTTGAGTATCTGTACTTTACTTGAGTATTTTTTTTTCTGGGAACTTATGACTTTAACTTCAGTACATTTGTAAGACAAATATTGTACTTTTCACTCCTCTACATTTCTATCAATGTCCTCGAAGTATAAAGTCGTTACTATGTAGCAGCTTTGAAAGTCAGTGGGTGATTTTTTTTCTTCTCTAAAACGTGACTTTCTTTTTTCAGACAGTTTATCAGTAATCACTCTTAGGGCTACATGAAGTGATTTCCCAGCATTTTTTGAACACTGACCAGTTCCAAATGTGATATTTATTTACAACAATTCAATAAGAAGTTGATATTGTGGTATATATTAGACACTGTTTTCTGATTTTGCTAAATTGTGTAAGTGTAAATATTACCTATAAAGCCACAGAAGAACTGTTGTGCATCTCCTAATAAAAAACAATAGGTGTTGGACTTGAAGCAGCACTGCATTTACTGTTCTGTGTGTGACATCAAAGTACAGCGAGAGCGATTAGACAGCATTTTTTAATTTTTTGTTTTGATGTCAAATAAGTCTTGCTGTTTTGATTTTTTGTTAAAGCAGTGCTGCTGTTGTAAAGTTATACAGCTACAGTTGTGTTGCTGGGTTTTAAAGCAGGTTTGATTTTTTTTTTTCCTTATCGGTCTGTATTTACAGCAATTTCATTGTCCACTTTGTTCAAATGTGGATGAATGGCTACATGGAGATGTCAGAGCTGTGTGATATCACTACCATCCTGCTTTTGTGGGGGTGTTAATATTTTTTTTTTTTTCCCCCCCATAGGTTTTTAACATTCTAAAGCTCTTTATTCCAAAGATACTACAAGCTAGTCAGTGTATTCAGTAGGTGTAATGTATTGTAAGTTGCTTCAGAGGTATTGCAAGTATTACATATAATAATAAAACAGTGCATTGACACAAAAAAGGAAATTTACTTTTGGTACTTAAGTCCTTTTAAAAGCAAGAACTTCTGTACTTTTACTTAAGTCTTTACAACTTCCACTTGCAATGGAGTAATATTTGACCAGCAGTATATGTACTTTCACTCAAGTAATGGAGTTGTGTACTTTTGTCCCCTCTGTTGGATTCTCATGCTAAGCATTGACAAAGTTTCAAAAAACAATTTGGATGTATGACGGAGTATTTCTGTGCTAAATATCTTATTTCCGGGTTCGTACAAGTTTCGAAGAGTTTTTTTTCCATCGTGGCTCTTCATAACGTTGACGAGGGTGGACCTCCTTATATGGGCATTTCTCCCGGAAAAACGCGCCCGCGCATGCATCGACCAGAGCGAGATCGCGCCCATCAACGTGCTTCATCCGGCTTGCTCGTGAAAAAAAAAAAAAAAAGAATGTCTCCAAAGAAGTGTGTTTTTGGTTGTAATGGAAAGATAACTTTGTTCAGCTTCCTGAAGAACCCAGCGTTACGTGAACAGTGGATAAAGTTTGTTTTTCCGGAGCAGCAACGGAGTTTAGTGTGTTTGTTGACGAATGTTTTATAAACAAGGCCCAGTTCGACGCTGTATTTGCACATCGTTTGATACTGAAGGATGGAGCGGTCGCAGCTATAAAAGATCCTGGTCATGATTCAGAACTGCAGACGGTAAGTGAAATGGCATCAAATGTCTGTGTTTTGTTGGCAATCGGGCAAGTGCTGGTCAATCTTTAGCTCCGCCCACGACACGCTTCCAGGAGCTCGGCTGTTTCCTGAGAGAATCGGAAAGCTGTATCTTTCTTTATAAATATATAACTAAATACTTTTTGGAGATATGAAGGGATACAACACTACTCTATAGGTACTCAAGATCAACATGAGATTGGCTGAAACTGTGTGTGTTATGTCACCTTTAAGTACTTTAGATGTTTTATAGGGCAGATCTATACACCTTAATGATCATCATACTAGTTCCCATCAAAGGCTTTATAGCTTATTCAGGAAATTGAGAAATTCAAGTAAAGAGTGGGCTTTACCTTAAACAATAAGCCTGCACTTGCATAGAGGGTCCATAGATCTATATCATATATTTCAGAGGAGATGTGATGTCTGATAGGACCCCAATGTGATGTGAGCACTGAGAAGGGGCCCTCTGTTTGAGAGAGACTCTAAGGCTTCGTTATGGAGCTTAGCTCACCATCCATGCTAATATAAACCACGTAAACCAAACATCTCCCTTTCTGTGCCTGTGTGTACAGACCATACTGAGCCACCTCAGGGACCCCTGTGCTTTTTAATAAGTGGGGCATTACAAAGCAGCTTCCTGAGACTGCAAACTCTACCCTTCGGTCCTTAACAGGGAGAGAATGGTTTTATTGCAATCAAATAGGGGAGATGAAACTCTTACTGGAGCTAAAGAGAAAAGTCATTACTTTCTATGAATACTGAGCTGTTGTTTATTTTCATAGATGAGATTTTCAGTTGTAATGCCTGTCTTTGCCATGTGAAATGATGAGTTATTGATTGTTCTTGACTCCATCATACACAGATACACTCTGTTTAGAGTGTAATGAACCTTTAAAGTGATATTCGTAGAGAAAACATTCATCCCTACAGTGTATACTGTTCCCTACTCACTGGGAAGGGGATATTTGGCAAACTTCACTTGACATGTCTTAATGACGAACACACTGAAACCACATCAAGCAAAGACAAACCTTGAGTATGAGTTTGTCCCAATACCCACACTTGAAGTCTTCGCCACTTCTGACTTGAGAGCGACTACGACAGGTACTAAATCCACACAGTTTCTAATTCAGTGTTATTTATTTAATTTTTTGTATTTGAGGCTACACGTATCTCATCATTCATTATGTTCAGAACTGTGCCCCAAAACTGTGAGAATTTGAGGAAAGTTTCCAAGTGAAATTAGACATTACATATAAAATGTGAAGTGTTGCACATTTTATTGGTGCAGAGATGAGTATGCATATTTAGTAAAATGTTAACAACTGCTTTTTGTTACTTAGTTATAAGCATCACAATTACTTAATTTGTCCTCTGTTAGGACTGAACAGACATTTAGAAGGTTATTTTGGATAATAAGATACCAAAAATTATGGAAACTTGCCTTTTTACAACACTATGTTGTAAGAGTGTCCCATCAGGACAAAATTCTCGCATGAACACTTGGGCCAAATAGGAAATACGTCATGCAAGTAGAAAAGTGGTCAAGTGCAAAACCCACAAGTGTTGGTATTGTGAGGGTTGCTATTCCCACATCTGGCCCAGGGAGGGCCTCAGATCATGAGTTTAGCCCAGAGAGGGCCCCTGTTCCTGGGTTGGGTCCGGAGTGGGCTCCCGTTCCCGAGTTTGGCCCGGAGAGGGCTCCAGTTCCCGAGTATAGCCCAGAGAGGGCTCCTGTTCCTGAGTTTGGTCCAGTGAGGGCTCCTGATCCCCAGTTAAGCCAAGGGAGGGCTCCAGTTCCCGAGTATAGCCCGGAGAGGGCTCCCGTTCCAGAGTTTGGCCCGGAGAGGGCTCCCGTTCCCGAGTTTGGCCCGGAGAGGGCTCCAGTTCCCGAGTATAGCCCGGAGAGAGCTACTGCTCCCGAGTGTAACCCGGGGAGGGCTTGTGCTCCTGAGTGCAGCCCAGAGAGGACTTCTGAGCCCAGCCCCGAGCCTGTTCCTACCTGGACCCGAGTTTTCCCCAAGGAAAATTTGGGGGGGTGGGGGTGTGGGGCTGTATTGCCGCCAAGTTCCGGGCCAAGGCCACGGAGCTGATCTGCCATTGTCCCCAGAACTGCCGATTTCGCCATGTTTCCCACCCTGACTGCCTGCCGCCTGGCAACCTGAACTGCTTGATCCGCCATGGCTCCCCGAGTCCCTTGATCCGCCATGGCACCCTGAACTGCATGATCCACCATGGTTCCCAGAACTGGTACCACCCTGGAGGCTGCCCGTCCTGTGCAAGCCTATCCTAATAGGCCTCCAGGGCGCGAGGACTCGCCTTCCGGGAGGGGGAGGTGATGTCAGACTTATGGACCTGTTTGTTGTGTTTTCTCCCTATGTGCTCTCCTTGACATAGTCTGCGTCCCAATGTGCATACTATCCTTCCTAAATTCTATGTGATTAGTAATTTTCAATATTATTTAGGGCAGATAGGGTGGTTAGTATGCACATTGGGACGCAGGGCTAGTTTTCCCTCATGTTTGATTGTGTCATTCTGTTCACCTGTGTTCAATTAATTATCCTCATGTGCCTCCCTACTTAAGCTCTAGTCTGTTCAGTTTGTCTTTGTCCAGTGTTAAAGTCAGTTTGTAGACGTGTTTGTGTTACTTAGCCCTGTCATCTGGATTATTAAAAGATATTGAACTCTCCTTCGTCTTCCTCTGCCTTGGGGATTACTGCGAACACTGCTACGTGACATATCATTGTCTCCCATGGTCATCATAATAGCATTAAATGTTGTATTTTGTGCACCTTTTTTTTATACCCATAAACAACTGTGTACAAACAAAGACACCTAAGAGTCAACAAAATTGCAAATTTTCATCCCATTGAATTCAGATACATTTCTTCTTTATTTTACCTGACATTGCTCATATCACAAATCTCTCTTTGCTACACCAACAAAAACATATTTTATTTCACACCATGTGGTCTGAAAACATGTTTGAAGAACCTTGGCCTGTTTATTCTGTTTTATATTGATGCTTAAGGTTACGACACCATCAAAAGAAAAGTGCTCCAGATACTTTTTAGATACTGCCAGCCCTTGTGGGGCTTTATTCATACATATTGGGTCTTTCCACTATTTGTCAATCTGTTCTGGGGTGTCTGGTTGAAAAGTTTTGTACTTTTTCTAGACTTTTCACCTCACAAATTTTCCACTCCCCACCCTCGTCATTAAAACATTTATCATCTTCAACCTCTACCTCAGCTTTTCTGTGTTAAACTTTTACTGCTGCTAAACAGTTGGCTTCGAAATGAGCACTATGTTGGTAAAACAATAAAACAAATGAGCGGGCCACTGACATGCAACACCAGTCTCCCTTCAGCTAATTTTTTGGACTGTTTTTGTAAACACCCAGCATCTATTTGTGTCCCACAATGATTTTATATGACCTTGCTCACATGGCCTGTCTCTCCAAACTACCACTCAAAACGTGGTGTCTCACACTGAGGAGTCTGAAAACAAGTTGTTGTATCTATAATAGGACTAGTGCTTTGTGGAAGACTGCTCTTGCCCCAGGAGATATTTTCCCCTCGGACACTGGGCTCACAAAAGCAGCCAGTGTACTGCGGCAATTCCCTTCCTAATCTTCAGTATCCTCTTAACCCCCCACCCTCCTCACCCAAACCCTCCCATCTCGCCCTCCTTCATCTTCTCCATCAATATAATAAGTCTACAGTGCCAATCATTTGGTGTCATGTCTCTGACCTCTGGCTCATGGCAGCTACAGTGAGCACCACGCTGATAAGCAGAGGGATCCATTTTTCTGCATTGGATTTGGCTAATAAAGATAGACAAGCAGCTTGTCGATAGCCCTCCGCTCGTGACGCCTCGCCTGCAAAGCTGCACTGGGTATTTGCACAGGGTTTCGATTTCTATGTCACTTAAACAACGAAAGCTGGGGGTGTTTGTGACAGCGCGTTTGGTGTGAGGATATTCTCATGGCACAATATCAACCACAATTTACTGTGTGATTTGACCAAACACCTGCTTGAAGTGCAGCTGTTTCTACCAGTTATCCTAGCATTGTAAATTCCATGTGATCAGCCAGTAACATACTTTATGTCTGGAAAATGTGTACCACACACATTTTGTGGAAGTCAAAAGAGTCAAAGTATCCAGCGGAAGGTTTGAGGTGAACGGTGATTATAGCGGATTAAGCTTGAAGACATTTTATAGCTTGAAATCCCGTGAACAGAATGCGGTATACTCGATCTTGAACTAGAGGGAGCATCATTTAAACAGATTTTTAGAGCGGGATGGACTTTTCAGTCCTAGCTGATCATATTTGGGTCATTTCCTCTGCACTAGCATATCTTTTTTGGAGCCCCCTGTAATTGATAAGGGTGCCCTCTGTTGACATGATATTGTGTTACAACTGTTTTTATCCACTTCCACATTTGGTTACTTCTAAGTGGAGAGAAGAATTGTATACAATTTAATATTATTCTTAATGGTTTTACTAACAGTTCATAAGAAAATAAATATTTGGAAAAAGGAAAAGCAATTCCATTGCCAAGTAATGACAAGTCCAATAAGCATAATAAACTGCCATTTAACATTTAAAATAATTCTGTGTTTACACAGTTTTTTAGAGGCAGCATAAATGCAATCCAGTAACTGGCTTTTAATATTTAACGGCAATAGTAAATACACAGAAATGTGGTAACATTTATTGTATTTAGAAATTACCCATGATAAAACACGTGTGTATCTTTACACGTTTTCATATTAATAACTACACAGAACAAATCTCACAGCTGAAAGCTTTATGTGTTTGAGTCATTAAAAACACGCGACTCGTTAGACTCGTTGTTTGGGAATCGGACTACACCTTTGGGGTTTTTGACTCATGAAAAAGAATCAGTTTATATGAGTCCTTCATTGAGGAATTGTACTACATTGATTGCAAAGTATAGCTATATCTGAAACCACTCCCTGTCCCCTATATAGTGCACTCTATCGTTTGTTGGCCATTTGGTAGTGGTGTCCCAATTCTGAATGAACAACTTCATTCCCTACATTTGTTTACTTCTTTCTGATATAGTGCATTCAACTGCCATACACTAGGGATTAGTAAATGAGTGAGTGATTTCGGACAAAGTATATGTTTATTTTTCATTCACTAAAAATAACAGGCTCATAAGAGTAATTTGTATATTGTAAACTGCTTTCACAGTGGAGCCATTAAAGTATTGCAGAAAACTCAAAAATCATTTTAGCATTCTGTCTGCGTCGGCATTTACGTGATTCATAACTTTTGGCAATGGAACAACTCGATATAATCTGGTTTTCAGTTCTTCCCACAGTCACATTTATAGATCCAACACGGCCGTGTAATGGTTAAATCACTGACAGTAGCCCACAGAAGACATCAGGGAGCAACTGGGTGAGTAAATCCTGGTGAAGCGGAGGCGCCATGCACTGCACAAGCCTGAGATGGCAGCTGAATTCCGCTGTCCTTCCGCCGCATCCCACAATGCACACGTAGTTGGCTACCGACACGCTTTGCTCTTACACTGTGTGAAAGAGGCCTGAGGACGGACACCCAGCTCCACTGACCTGCATTAGAAAAGTTCAGCCAGCCTCTCCAGCTGTGACGCATGGACAGTGACTGGATGTCTTCATTGGTCAATTGGCTGAAACATCAATTTTCACCCTTTTAAGAGGGACAAATAGCCGTTCGAAACAAACTGAATCAGCGTGAATCATCTTCTGAGTTCTTTTGGAGGCCTATCCAACTGTGATTAGAGCAAAAACAGAAGATAGTCAGTGAGCTGTAGTCATTTTTTTATATGTGTTTTGAATTTCCTCCTTTACATCTCATGATTGACAGTAGGAAAAGTCTGTGCATTTTCTATTGTGAATTTAGAGAGCATTTCAGAGTCACAGTTAAATGTGTAGGTTGCATATACAATCTCCAAATTGCAAATACCATTTTCTGGATCATCCCACTGACATCCATCTTTATGATGCAACCCGCTGGGCAGCCGGAGAGCAAAAGATGAATGTTTGTGATGATGAGTGACTCACTGAAGACACACATTTGACACAGTTGACTAGTCTAATGACATGTAGGATTGAACAGAGGCAAAAGAGGGATGTAGATAAGGAAACATCTGTCCTGTTCTTCAACTGTTCTCCTCTCCCATATGGAAAAGCCTGTTTCTCTGTGCACATTTGTTTCCAATTCATTGGTGTTCAGTGAGAGGAGCACTTTTTTTAACAGGAAGAGAGGCTGGGGCCTGATCTCTTGATTTCTTGTATCTTTATAGTATTCATAATATTTACTAATCCCTATATAGTGTATGGCAGTTGAATGCACTATATTAGAAAGAAGTAAACAAATGTAGGGAATGAAGTTGTTCATTCAGAATTGGGACACCACTACCAAATGGGCGACAAACGATATAGTGCACTATATAGGGGACAGGGAGTGGTTTCAAATATAACTATATTTTGCAGTCAATGTAGTCCGCTTCCTCAATGAAGGACTCATATGAGCTGATTCTTTTTCATGAGTCAAAAACCCCAAAGGTGAAGTCCGATCCTCAAACAACGAGTCTAACAAGTCGCGTCTTTTTAATGAATCAAACACATAAAGCTTTCAGCTGTGAGATTTGTTCTGTGTATATGTATTGCATTATTTATGTATGTAGAGAAATATATTGTCACAATGAATTTCTGGCAACCACATCTGCTGTAGAGTACATAAGATTCAGAAAGTGTGAGGACAAAATAAAGTTTGCAAAGCTGATTTTGGCCAAATCAAAGGCTCTTTGCAGTAGTGTGATATGTGTGAATAATCTCATGTGTTAATGATGCTTTCTCTTTTAACATACAGTAGAGCAAGGCCTCTCAGTGCTGGCTAATGAGGTGTTACCTAATTGAAAAAGAACAACTGCACACTCACTTAAGCATTGGCTATTTTTTAATCAACATTTCGGCTAGTAGCCTTTGTCAAGGTAATGAGGTGTTACAAGCATGTACTGTAAACCAAGCTAGTATTAACAGAAAAACCTCTGTTCTCATTACCATTGCTATGTGAATCCATAGCACCATGACCAACAACCCAAATGCAAACATGTTGGCAGAGTATAAAAGTCAGGGAAAGAGTACGAACAAAGAGAGTAAGGGGGGATGAAACATTATACCATGATGTTTTGGGTGTAAATCTCCTGTGTGTAAGGGGATTTTGAGGTTTTCAGAGGAAGGGATGGTGAATTGATGGAGTCCACATGTTAACAGAGGTCAGGGTCTTCTGTAAGTGACATTACACATCGCAAAACCAGAGCCGGCTACCAGATGAAGGCAACTACGGCCTGTGTAGAAGCTACCGCGTGAAACAAGAGGAAGAGATCCTAGTTCATTAATTTAAAATAGTAGCTATACGTGACCATGGACCACAAAACCAGTCTTAAGTCGCTGGGGTATATTTGTAGCAATAGCCAAAAATACATGCTATGGGTCAAAATTATTGTTTTTTTAATGCCAAAAATCATTAGGATATTAAGTAAAGATCCCATGTTCCATGAATATATTTTGTAAATTTCCTACCGTAAATATATCAAAACTTTTATTAGTAATATGCATTGCTAAGAACTTCTTTTGGACAACTTTAAAGGCAATTTTCTCAATATTTAGATTTTATTACACCCTCAGATTCCAGGTTTTCAAATAATTGTATCTCAGCCAAATATTGTCCTATCCCTAACTATACATCACTGGAAAGCTAATTTATTCAGCTTTCAGATGATGTATAAATCTCAGTTTCAAAAAAATGAACCCTTATGACTGGTTTTGTGGTCTAGGGTTACATATAGCAGCATTACTTCAGTCTTCAGTGTCACATGATACTCCAGAAATCATTCTTGGAAGCTATTGTGCGAAACAAGGGGAAGATATTGTTATCCGTCATCCCACAGCAGCATATTTGTACATGAATATCTGTCTTTATTCCAGAAGGTTGACCTGTACTAACAGCGACTAAACTGTATTCTGTAAATTCGACTCATATCCTGTAAGAAGTATCACACATCTTCACGATAAGGTTCATCTCCACGGTATAACATCGTGTCCCACTTGATGCATAGTGAACTGGTGAATTTCCCTCTCCCACTACCAACGAAATAGCCTGTAAATCTAATCACAGGCTTATCCAGCCCTCCTCGGATTCCTCCTCAATGGCTCCTCTTGTTTCCCCATTCGAGAGGATCGCACTATGCAACATTTCATCACCATCGCCTCATAAAGACATCCATCTCTCCCATGATGGCGGGAAGAAAGAGGGACACTGTGAGCAGTGAAGCTGTGAGTCATTGCTATAATCCCACTGTCTTTATTTCTTGGTATGGCAACATTTCTTACAGCTGCATGCTGCCACGGGATCAGTTGTCTCCTCGGCGCGGGAGGAGGCTCTTTGCTGTGGGTGTTGTAATGGAGGCCGAGGGCAGCTAGTTGATGGTGTTGATTTGACGTTAGGTGCGAGTGATACAAGGCATGTGGGGCTGGTCTGAGGACAGAGAGAAGAAACTCAAAAAGCTCTACAGGCGTACATGTCATGCATATTGTAACTTAAGACATGTTGAAAGCATAATAAAAACACCCTGTTATGTGGAGCAACACAGTGGTTTGAGCTGCCACTCTGAAAATTGGGCAGTTTAAGTTGTTTTGGAGGCTTTTTGTAAGAGCTGCTTATTGAGCTTAATTTGTGTGGATTTTCTTTTTTTTTCTTCCTTTTTCAGCAAGAGGAAATGTGTGTCCTAATATGATCATATTTCCTAGATTACCCACTCAAAAAGTTAATAAAGTAGCAGCTATATCATAACATTTTATTTAGGAAAATCTGTTGACTCAAAACCACCACATTTTAGATTTACCTAACATTTCCATGACATATGTGACCCTGGACCACAAAACCAGTCTTAAGTAGCACAGGTATATTTGTAGCAATAGCCAACAATACATTGTATGGGTCAAAGTTATAATTTTTTCTTTTATGCCAAAAATCATTAAAGATCATGTTCCATGGAAATATTTTGTAAATTTCCTACTGTAAACATATCAAAGCTTAAATATTTGATTAGTAATATGCATTGCTAAGAACTTTATTTGGACAACTCTCCAATATTTTCTCAATATTTCGATTTTTTTGCACCCTCAGATTTCAGATTTTCAAATCTCAGCCAAATATTGTCCTATCCTAACAAAAACCGTACATCAGTGGAAAGCTTATTTATTCAGATTTCAGAAATTGACCCTTATGACTGGTATTGTGCTCCATGGTCACTTATGTAATGTACAATACCATTCAAAAGTTGTAACAATTGATATATTTTTTTTAAAGAAGTCTTACCAGTTATTTGATCAAAAATACAGTAAAAAGAGTTATATTGTGATGTATTACAATTCAAAAGTTCTATTCGAATATATTTAAAAATGTAATTTATCCTTTATCAAAAAATTATCTATTTTTAAATAGTTGTGCTGCTTGATATTTTTATGAAAACTGAAATAATTTTTTCCCCAAAATTCTTTAATGATTAGAAAGTTCTAAAGAAAAGCATTTTTGTACACTTGAACACTTTTGTAACATTATAAGTGACTTTCCTGTCACTTTTGATCAATTTAATGCATCCTTGCTGAATAAAATAATTCATTTATATAAAAAAATATAGTGGGATTTCATTTTCATTTATAGTATATTACTGTCTTCACTGTATTTTCATTTACAGAATTATTACCATATTGTGATTTATAGTATTAGTTCTCTTGTATTTATTTTCATTTAGTTTAACCTTCTTCTTTTTTTACCCGTAAAAACAATCCAATTGCGGTACAGCAGTGCAAACCATATTTTTGTTTTACCACACCAACCCCATAAAAATCACACCAACCCCCCAAAAAAATCACAATATCTCATGAGCATAAGTCCTGATAATAGTCTTTTTAATTGTTCAACATTTTCTTTTTAAAAGTACATATTACAAATCATGAACTCTAGGATGCACTAATCTGATACACATAATTTCAGGATGATGTGATTGTGTGATCATCTTTAAGCTATCAAACTATTATTTTTTATTGCGTTCAGATGTCCAGTATAAATATAGAGAGCAAAATAATATAATGCATTTAAACTGAGATAAATTACACTTTAAAATATGAGTGCAATTGATTGTAATTTATTATTACCCAGATTTCTGAGTATCCAAATTTCTGTCATGTCTAATATTTCTATGTGTTAGTGAAATTGTTCACATTGATGAGTGAGTGTTATTATGAAACAATAGTAGTTTATTTCAAAGACAAAGATTACAAACTCCAGAAAAAACTGACTTGCAAAAACACGCAAAGTTACACAGTACAGTGGATTTTTTCCCCCATTTTTGCTGTGTAGGCGATGTCATATTCATTGAGAACTGAATTGATCATAAAAAAAAGATGTTTTTATTTGCAGGAGGGAAAAGAATAGCTCAGAGTAATTAGTTTACAAAAGGCTTTTTGTTCTTTCCCTCCCTGCGTCTGGAGCGGCTTTCCCCTGCTTTACGACAACAAAGAGGGCTAGAAAAGAAAGTTGGGTGTTTAGGAAGATACTGTGCTATGGCTGATTTAAGTTTGCAGCGTTTTGCAGATGGCACAGCGGGTGTATTTGCATCGTTAGTGTTTCTCAATCTAATCCCCATTCTTATGAGGTTACCTGGTTTACAAGAAAGTTTAATAAGCGTCCCCTCACTATGATCATATGCACATAAGCTTCTTTTGTGAGAAATAAAGAAAGTTGGGTGTTTAGGAAGATACTGTGCTATGGCTGATTTAAGTTTGCAGCGTTTTGCAGATGGCACAGCGGGTGTATTTGCATCGTTAGTGTTTCTCAATCTAATCCCCATTCTTATGAGGTTACCTGGTTTACAAGAAAGTTTAATAAGCGTCCCCTCACTATGATCATATGCACATAAGCTTCTTTTGTGAGAAATAAAATAAATAAATAAAAACACTCAGACGTCTGTATAGGGAGAAGTAGCTGGTGAATCTCTGCGGTGAGACCTAAACCAGCTGCATATTTTGCAATCACCAAGAGGTGCTGATTTCACACAGTAATAGAAATAGGCTGGCTCAAGCCTTCCAAATCTTTGTTTAATCCAGTGTTTCAGTGAATGCTTTTAAGGCACCCAGCTATTAAATATATCAATGTAACATAATGCAAACTGCTGATTTAAAGTGCCTACTTATTAAATGTTCATTGGATACAAAATAAATATGGGATACAAATTAAATGTGATTTTTTAATTTTTTTTATGAGTGAATACCATCTCATCTTTCAACCTGACCTTGATTCATAAGCACTCCTACATGCACTTTATTTTATATCATTTTATTTATAATTAAATTTACTAATTTATAAGAATTATGCACCTCAGTAGCAGACATTTATCCAAAGTGACTTACAGTGCATTCAGGTTATACATTTTTTACCAGTATGTTTATATAGTATATTTAAAATAAATATTTAGTTTCATAGTTTTGACATCACATAAATACATTTAACTTAAAAATATGTAATTATTTTGGCATCTTTTTATTAATACACTTGTGAAGTCAATTATCCAGCAAGTGCACAGCACCTCTCTCTTAACTAAGCAAATACTTCCATCTAGTGGCAGAGTTGGGAAATAAGCTTCTCAAACATAGTCCTGGAAGACCCATACTGCATATTTTGGATGTAATTCCATAGAGACTCCAAAAACTGAATTTGATGTTTCAGATTCAAAATATGCAGACTCAACATATTAGGATTGAAAACCACTGCACTACACGTAGTATATTTATTAGGCCTTGGGGAAATTTTGTTCCCAGCCTTGTGAATTTTAGTCATAGTGCTGTTGTGAAAATCGATCTAGCGTGTTGATCGTTTCTTAAAAATGTCCATAATGCACTGCAAAATCCTTTAGCCTCTCAAATTGACAGAAATAGAAGAAAATGCATATTTTATTATATCTATACATTTTAAATTACAAAATACTAAGCATGAAAGAATAGATAAACTAATTATGAAAGAATTCTAACTGATCAGTTGATTGGCCTCTTGGCCAATTAAATTCCGGATTGAGAATGTAGCCTATTTTGGACTGAAACTAACTGTTGTATAGTTTTAAAAACGTATATTCAGAGAAACAAGTATGCAGCCATCTTTGGAATTTTGTCTTTGAACTTCTGTTTTTGCGGTAGCTCTATAGCATCACTGTTGAAGAGTAGGCTAATTAGCTGGTGAAGTGTTAAATAAAAAAATATTTACTCCAATTTCCAAATACCAATATTCCAAATGAAATTATCAACTTCAAATGTTTTATATTACATAGAGACTGTTATCACATACTTTGTCTTTTGTATGTCATTTCTATATGCAGATGCTGCTGTGAGCTCCTGAAATATTTTTATACTCTGGAATGAGTAGCCTAAATATTAATCATTTTTAATCTGCAAAGAAAACAAGAAAACCAACGTCTGCTCGCGTGAAAGAATTGGCTAGTTACTGCAATATGACCACCGTTGCACGCACTCATATAGCCTCCGCGGTGACGTCACCCCCCCCCCCCCGCTGACATAGATTACCCCCATACTATGGAAGGCCGTTAGGGCCAAAACGTGTGGTACTATGGAAGGCCTTTTTCAACTTTTGCATAGTCATTGCATATTTTACCCATTGCATATTGCATGTAGCTCAAGATGTAAACAAATTTACTGAAAGAGGGCAGGGAGCTTTAGTGGTATGTGGAAGCTATCCTTCATTAATCTAAGGCTATAAGCTCACCTGGTTGTAACCCCATGAGGAGACAGCTTAGACAAGGTAACATTGCCTTAACCATGTACTGTCCTGTGTTAAGCATTTGAACAGAACACTATCATCTTTACCTTTTGACTCTTTGTATTAGTTTCTAAGGTTGCCGTCGCATTTCATTGCTTAAGGTGATCTCAGACTAATGGATTTGTCATTTAAGTAGCAGATGTATTAATAGACATGATGAATTAGAGCTTTAGTTGTTTGGGACTCCTGTAGTGAAGTTACAATATATAAATCGAGACTGACAATATATCTACCAAATTTGTTATTGGCCAATGTTATATATATATATTTTTTATTGGTATTGGTTGAAATTAAATATTTAATGTGCATGCTCAGTTTCTCTGTTTATACATTTAAATGACCTTTGCTGTCCGGTCACATAAAGTTAATCTTTGACAACTTTAATTGTTTAAAAAAAATTTTAATAACAGTTAGATTTCACTTGTAGCATTTCAGACATTTGATTTTAGGTTTTAGAGTTTTATATAAGGTACATCCCATACCACGTACTTCTGCACTATTCTATGATGTTTTGTAGTATAAATAGTGCGAGTAGTGCGTTCACACTGAAAATTCCAAAAAGAAAAAGTGCACTTTAAATACCCGGATGATGCACTTAACTGAAAAAATTAAGTGTGGAATGTTGGACATGCTTTAATTACGTCATGAAGGGGGGCGGGGCTGTCAGACTCCAATTATTAATGACAGAATAACCTTATAAAATTCCTACACTAGATTAGTGCATAGTGCATAAGTACATAGTGTATACGTGCATATTGTATAGTGCGTCATTTGGGACACAGTAATAGTTTTAATATTGGTAATTTATTAATGATTGGCCATAGCATAAAATAATTACATGCTTATCTGTATTGATCAGAATATTGTGCATCAATATAAAGAAGTTTTGGAGTGAAAATTTATATTCATTATTTTTTAACACACAAATATGAGACATGATTGCATTTATTTGGAAGTGGATGTGATTGTCCTAATTTTGTGTGAAATTGATTTTACATTTGCACAGAGTGGATGTCAATATTGTATTTATTTGCAAAATATTTCTCAGTTTTATTGATTAAAAGTTGTCCTGATGCTTTTAATAATCTAACAGCATCATTGGATTTAATGTAACTTTTTTCACAACAACAAGGCATCAAATTTCTGTTTTCAGAGCAAGTGACACTTAGTATTTGACCTCTAAATAGAATGTAATATCCATTGTCAGAGGACAGTTGAAAGCATAATGCCAGTCACTGCTGTTTTTGCTCAATGCTACTGACCTTGGTAAAAAGACACTTTTTCAAAACATGGATACATATATATACAGTATCTCACAGAAGTGAGTACACCCCTCACATTTTTGTAAATATTTTATTATATCTTTTCATGTGACAACACTGAGAAATGACACTTTGCTACAATGTAAGTGTGAGTGTACAGCTTGTATAACAGTGCAAATTTGCTGTCCCTCAAAATAACTCAACACACAGCCATTAATGTCTAAACTGCTGACCACAAAAGTGAGTACACCCCTAAGTGAAAATGTCCAAATTGGGCCCAAAGTGTCAATATTTTGTGTGGCCACCATTATTTTCCAGCACTGCCTTAACCCACTTGGGCATGGAGTTCACCAGAGCTTCACAGGTTGCCACTGGAGTCCTCTTCCATGACGACATCACGGAACTGGTGGATGTTAGAGACCTTGAGATGCTCAATAGGTTTTAGGTCTGGAGACATGCTTGGCCAATCCATCACCTTTAGCCTCAGCTTCTTTAGCAAGGCAGTGGTCGTCTTGGAGGTGTGTTTGGGGTCGTTATCATGTTGGTATCATGTTGCCCTGCGGCCCAGTCTCCGAAGGGAGGGGATCATGCTCTGCTTCAGTATGTCACAGTACATGTTGGCATTCATGATTCACTCAATGAACTGTAGCTCCCCAGAGCCGGCAGCACTCATGCAGCCCCAGACACTCCCACCACCATGCTTGACTGTAGGCAAGACACACTTGTCTTTGTACTCCTCACCTGGTTGCCTCCACACACGCTTTACACCATCTGAACCAAATAAGTTTATCTTGGACTCATCAGACCACAGGATATGGTTCCAGTAATCAATGTCTTTAGTCTGCTTGTCTTCAGCAAACTACTTGCAGGCTTTCTTGAGCATCATCTTTAGAAGAGGCTTCCTTCTGGGACAACAGCCATGCAGACCAATTTGATGCAGTGTGCAGCGTATGGTCTGAGCACTGACAGGCTGACCACCCACCCCTTCAACCTCTGCAGCAATGCTGGAAGCACTCATACATCTATTTCCCAAACAAAACCTCTGGATAAGACGCTGAGCACGTGCACTCAACTTCTTTGTCCGACCATGGCGAGGCCTGTTCTGAGTGGAACCTGTCCTGTTAAACTGATGTATGGTCTTGGCCACCGTGCTGCAAGTCAGTTTCAGGGTCTTGGTAATCTTCTTATAGCCTACGTCATCTTTATGTAGAGCAACAATTATTTTTTTCAGATCCTCAGAGAGTTCTTTGCCATGAGGTGCCATGTTGAACTTCCAGTGACCTGTATGAGAGAGTGAGAGCGATAACACAAAATTTAACACACCTGATCTGTTATACACAGCTGTACACTCAATACTGCCATTGTAGCAAAGTGTCATTCTTCAGTGTTGTCACATGAAAAGATATAATATAATATTTACAAAAATGTGAGGGGTGTGTACTCACTTCTGTGAGATACTGTGTTATATATATATATATATAAAATTGAAGATACTGTTTTGTCAGATTTTAGTCCTCATTATCAGATGATTTACTGACGTATTAGAATATAAGAATATTTACATATGTATTTATCTATAGCTTCAAAGGTTCAGTTTTCTCACAAGGTTTTTTGCATGACGTAAGTGGTGTGACATAAATGACTTCAGCTGCTCCAAGCAAGTCTATCACCACAATCTGTAAGACCCGAAGTGACGGAGAGGATGGAAATGTTCCTGTCTCTATACTTCAAGGACAGGGCCTGTAGCTGAGCTTTGCCGTCACCTACTTCAGCATCTTTCACCTCTGTTTCCAGTGATTCTCCTTGAGCTTTGGGTGCGAGTTTCAGTAAAGTGTTGAATGTTTAGTTGGATGGAACAAACACTGTGATGCAGCGTCACTTTATACAGCCCAGACAGAAACCGGAGATTATCTATAGAAAGTGTTCCTTCACCTCTGTATCCCTGGCAGCAAAGGGATAGTTTAGCCTGGTGGAACCTGTAAGGTGATGAGGTATTTCACTGTTCCATATGAGTGCTCTTTACGTTGTCATTAAAGTGTATGAAGTAGCATTTTAAGTGTATTTGGTTCCTTTTGTCATTCAAAGCGATTTTAAGTACTTTTTATTCCATGGACAAGTAAGCTGAGGCTGTGACTTGCTAATGGTGACAACTCTTGAATTTTAGTTGTAAAAGATCTGGAAGGTGCTTTTACAGTAGGTTCAAACCCAGTCAGGCCAGAATCTCATCACTATTAAAAATAAAATGAGACTTTTTATCTAGTGGAGAACTACAATATAGAAAACAAAACTAAACAGATGGTTTAAGCTAAGTTTAAAAAATAACAGCATTTTAAACAATCATTTGAAAGGACAGTTTTAGAACACTTTCTTTTAGCTGTTATTTACTTGCCTTGTAAATTGATCACCATCCCAGACAGTATATCCATAAAGCATGCTGGGTAGTAGACACGATGATTCAGCATGAATGTTTTGTCAGTTTACAAAAAGACAATAGTCAGTTGAAGCATGAAGTTCCTTTGGTGAAATGAAAATCTTAATCATCTGTTAAAACGGCTTCAAACAAAACTCCAAATAAGATGTTATGGTGAATTTCTGGTTTCATGAAGAAACTAAAACATCCTTGGAAACCTTTCCATTCCACAAAAGGTTCTGTAGTGGAGCTAAAACGCAAAAAAAATGGTTCTTTTAACGCACTGTTCCCTGAAATTTCTCAGGAAGCCCTTAAAGCGTTTCCCAAAAGTTGCATCACTGCTATAAAGTCCTTTTGGAACCTGAAATTTTAAGAGTAAAAAATTCTAATTAGTAGTTCCTTATGATCATGACAGTTTTGAAGAACCCGTGTATCCATCTTTTAGATGCATCCACAAATAATTGGCTTACCAGATAGGATATTTGTATTAAAAACGTTGTCGAAAGCCCTAGAAGCCGGACATTTATTGTCTCAAATTGCGAAATTCACAAGGTGAAATCTTTAGCAAGAATGTTTTTGCATCACAAGTTAGCCTCTCTATCAGTCAACGCACCACACACTCTTAGATCAGAACCGATCATTAGCAACAGACGTTATCGCGTCGCTAATTAGTGTTCTAATAGAGAGAATTGGTCCTTCCTACGACAGATTATATTAAAGAGCGCCATACTAACAACCGCCATTAGCAAACAACCTGGATCCATCACAGAATATGAGCAACAGGAAAAGCCGTCCAAGGCCAATATGGAAACCACCTGTTATTGTTCATTTAAAGGGATAGTTCACCAAACCAATGAAAATTCTGTCATTATACCTCAACTTTAATGTCGTCCAAAATGTAGATCTTCGTTCATCTTCGGACCAAATAAAAATATTTTTGAGGCTTCAGAGAGCCTCCTTGACCCTCCAATAGTTACAAACAATGTAATAACACCGATCAAGGTCAGAAACGTATAGGAATGTTACAATACATCCCATTGTGGACACAGGGTTACAACAGTAATTCTCGAGATTACTTTTTTGTGTGCAAAGTAAACAAAACAAAATTACTTTAATAAAATGGTCTCCATATGGCGTCACCCTGGCACATTTTGGAGCGAAATTACAATGTAAAACAACGAGGTAGCGAAGACTGTAGTTTACTCTTTGATCTGAACGTAAACAATGTATCTGCGTACATACATTGCATACGTATGTGCTTTTGGGTGAATTATCCCTTAATTCCTACAATTCCTAATTCCTTAAGACCTACATCTACAAGGCTGCTCTGAATGGCTTTTGTATAGTTTACTCAGTACTGAAATATCAGTATTTATTATGCTTTTGTGTTTCAACCTCAAATACTTTTCCTCACATTCACACAGTCACACACACATTCAGAGTTGATGATCTGCATAGCCGGGTAGCAGATTCGCTGAGCTTGGAAAGGAATACATTACTGCAAGCCAAAGCACTGGCAACATCCTGCGCACACTCCTCCCTTTTTCTCTCTTCCCTGTCTTACACCTTTCAGACGGTATTCTGCTTAGCCCATCTGTGTTTAAATAGTGAAAGCCAAGCTGGCGTTATCAGGCAGAAACACAGCACAAGACACCGGTGAGTGTGCATCTGCAGTATGTCTTTTTATCCATTCTAGAGTGGTATCTGTAGTCTTTTTTTTACATTTAATGCCAGAATCCTTTGTGTTCTTTGATGCTCTGTGAGAATTCTGTTCTGTGGGAAATAACCTTAACAAATGTCATGTCTGATAATGTTAAAAGAGATGTATTGCATCTTTATTTGTAGGCTGATGCATCCCTTATGTGTATACTCATGTTTTAGCACTCTGTAGTTGATCACCGTCTACTTTCGCAGAGTTTTGGCTTCAGTGCAAACTCTGCACTGTGATTGGTAACTGCAGTCCTTGGATTGCTAGGTGCCTATATTATACAGCCTTATACTGTCTTTTCCCTGGAGTGAAATGGTATAGTCAGATGATGTCTATGATGGAGGATATGAGAAGAAGAAATGTGGGATACGCAGGTATAAAGTGACGGATTTATCAGCTCGATTTTTGCTGCTTGTGTGATGAGTAAATGGGATAGTTCACCCAAAAATTTAAAAATGATGTGTTCACTTACTCTCTGCGTTCTATATACCGTAGGACTTTGTGTCTTCTGTGGAGATAATATAGCAAGATATTTGTAAAGTCCCGTACAAAAAATAAAATCTTTTGTGTTCTACAGAAGTGATACAGATTTGGATTGACATTAGGGTGAACTGTCACTTTAAAAGTGTTATTTAATGCATTACCGAGTTGAAATGCATCTAATTGGATTTACACAACTGTATACTTAGTTATGAATCATACCATACCAGTTTTGTTAGAATGGCACTGTGAAGTTTTTCACAATTTTATAATTGATTTACAGATCCTTATGAATTCTAATAACACATTTTATATGATCTATATTCTATATATCAGTAAATGTAGAGTGCTCTGTTACTGTAAAGACCTTGATTACAGATTCAAGTCTTATGTGTGAATGTTTTGGCTCATAGTTCAATCCCCAAAATCTGTTGTCATCTGTCATCTCTACAATCCTAAAATAGGATGTTAAAACTTAAAATGGGATGTAGACTTTTTCACTTATGTCCAATTTACTGCAAAAACTGAATCAATTCCATTATAATCACTGAAGCTGTTTGTCATCCTACTAATAGACAACTTTTTGTGATTAGTAGATCAGTGATATTTTCAAGTTTAAGATATAATTAATCAATAAAAATATATAATAACATAATTAATAATAATAAGTTTTTTTTATAAATTTCTTAATAAGTCGGTGGAAACTCCACATTCAAAGTAATACCTTTTAATATCAGTCCCTTAATTGCTGAGTCAGTCAGTGACTTAACATTTTTTGTATGAATGTGTCTTCAGTCTTTCAAGGCACCATAATGTCATAAATTCAAGTGAGCTTTTAAGACAACCAAGTGAATTTATATTTTATATCCATACTTATTTCTCAGTATTGATCAGAAGTAAACAAAAGGAAAAAAAAGGAAAATGTATAAATTATTTTACCTTTTCAACTATGCTTATAGATTTGATCCTTTCCAGCATTATGGGATATCATGAGCAGTAAGGGATACATCTATTTAAACAGGCTATACAAAACAGACATGTTGAAAGACAGTATTTTCAGGTTTCAATTGTGACTAAAGCAAACAAGCTGTCAAATGTTTCTCAGGTTTTGTGCCTCATATTAGCAGAGACTGTAACAGAGCACTTATGATTGATTTTGTAGTTAACCGATGGAGAGAGAGAGAGAGAGGCAGAAAAGAAAAAAACATTTTGGATGCATTCCTGATGAGGACTGGCACGAGGCGGCAAGCATTTTCTGTGTTCTTCAGCTGCTCTTAAAAGCCCTTGGGGAAGTGGTATGTCTACAATAGACATTGACCACCATTCAGCTCATCTGTAACACACAGCAGAGTTAGGAGCTACCCTACAAAGCACTGTAGAGGAGTTGGAGTGTTGAGAGAGAGAGAGCGATAGCATGCTTGAGCGATGCAGTAACCTGCCCATACTCCTGATGAGCCCAGTGAGACTTCACTGCATTATGCTCTCCAAGCCTGCCCCACCTCTGCCCTCTCAACCGGACTCACTCCTATTCCTGAAGGGTGACACCTTTCCTCCTAACTTTGTTCATCTAGGATGTTATTTACCTTATGTAGCTGGAAACTGATACAGATGATAAATGTAAGATGATCTGTTTGCCATATTAAGTAATAGAGTCTTCACTGCACAGGCAGATTAATGGAAGGTTACAGTATTTATGAGCTGGATCGTATTATATGATTAGGTGCATTAATGTCCCATTTGGATCCAACGCGCTGGCGCTTCCCTTTTCTTCACAAATTCCAGCAAACATTTAACTCATTCCAAAAATTATAATAAGACTCACATCAGTTTTTTTATTTTATTTGGTTTTGTACATGCTAGTTTTTATCCGTAAATGAAAATAAATGACCCCCCCGTTTCCAAGACAAGTCTTAAGCCTAGTCCCATACCAACTAAAATGTAAGTCTGATTTTTTTAACGAAAGAAACTTGCATTGCCTGATCGTAAAATATATCAGTGCCTAATTTTTTCTCAAGACACACACAGTAAGTTGTTTCTAATGCACGTTTATAAAAATTACTTGCATGTTCTAATTGAACTATGGCCTTATCCTGGCTTAGTCTAAGCCCTGTCTGTAAAACCAGGCCATAGTGTTTGTATTAATTTGAATACATTATCATCAATATAGACACTGCATCGATTTTCCCCTTTTCCCACCCTGACACTTTCCTGTCTTGAAGCCTGTGGGCTTAAAAGTTTCAAATTTCCCTCCGTAATTTTCGACTTTGTGGTGGAGTGTCTGTGCATATTCAACTTCAATACAATCTTTCTGACTTACTTTATATCGACAGATTTATGAAAAATAGCCTTTGGCTAATTCTGGCACATTTACAGTCATGTTCATTAATGTGCATTGTCCATGTAAACAAATAAACTAAACTTCAATGCAAGAGCTGATACACTGAAATCTAGAAAATCGTTTTTTTTTTTTTTTTTAGTTAACCTTTCTTTGTTCTATCTTAAAGTTTAAATTATTTATATTTTTCTTATATTAACTAAAATTCTACAAGAGCAAAACAAAAAAAAAAAAGTACTTAATCCTAGATTTTTAATGTTGCCTCAGATTTTTGGACCTCACAGTATATGGACATTACTGAATCATGATCAAATGTCACTATGCCTCAAGACCTATTGATATTCTGTTTTTGTTTTTGAAAGAAAGTGCTGAGTCATGGAAATGACCTGTCACTCTGTGTGTGGTGTGTGTGTGTGTGTTGAAGGGTGCTCATGTCTGACATATTGCACCCATACTATTTGCCCCTCCCCCCCCACACTTTTGCCACCCGTAACAGCACGAACCGCAAAAAATGGTGAACTGAATTATAATCCTTTCCATCTTCCCACATTCTCCTCTTTTTTTTCCCTCCATTTAAAAACAGCAGTATCCAGGGCAAATATCTTACAGCCGAGTTATTGAGCAGTGTGTCATTCGCTGTAGGACGTTGAACTAAAGAACATGTGCAGGACAATACTGACAGCTATTATGTCACATTAATGCTGCCTTATGTTTATAAACACCTACAGTATAGAAAGAAGTCACTTGCATTAAATTAATCAAAAATAAATTTAAAAAAAACAGTAATATTATGATATATTATTGCTGATTTGGTGCTCAAGAAAACTTACAATTGTATATTTAATGCTGTTGCAGTAATAGTTTATATAAATTTGTAATGGAATGAACACTGAACATTTCCATTGATTGCCATTTTTTTGGCCCTTTACTGTAGGTTGTGTTGAACATACAGTGCATGATGCTCTTTACTGCATCTACTGTAGCTAAAGGCCAATCAATAACCCTGGCTATTAACATACATATGTAACATATAGTCTGTCATGCATAAAGTCTCTCTCTCTCCTCATATTGCGCATGTCTTCAAGTGACTTCATGTGGGCAGTGTGTTCAGGTCATGCAGGGGGATTACTAGCTCATGCCACCTGGCCTCTCAGAGGACACCTTTAGCAAACATATCGAGGGCCAGATTGTAGCTGTTGTCTCTTTGCCACATGGACATCCAAAACCAATGCGTTAGCCATCAGACTGAAGGGTTGGGTATCCTGATATGAGACGTATTCCGATACAAGAGCCGCGGGACGTGATGCGATAAAGACTGATAAAACGTACCTAATTGTCGGTGTAGATTTCAGGAGGTTGTTTTAGGTTCTTTAGGGTGTGATACTGGATTAAGTTGATTTCTGTTTAGTGGCTTTATTTTAAAATATCGCAGCTGTTTATTGGATAAATTGTGAACATTATTTGATATAAAACAACATTGTAATTGTATCATTGTAAATATTAACTTCAATGCTGTTTTCTGCATTATTTCCTTCCCTCAGTTTTACTGTATTTGTTCTTTTTCATTATTATTCTTTATATAGTATCATGGTTCAAAAGTAGATGTGAACGTAAAACAATTGAAAGGCTCTTTTTGTACCCTATTTATGCCTGTGATCACACAATTGACATTGCATTCACAATAGTGGATTTTATTTATTTATTATAAAAAGTGAAAACTCATTGACCTCACTGTTACGTCAATAGCAGTTAAATAGTATGAATACTATGTTAGCAATGACGGATCACCGAGGACATTTAGGACTGTTCTTTCTGAGAATCTGCATTTTTTATGGCCTCTAACCTCTGAATTCGTGCACTATTGAGATAGAGATGTGTTAAGTGACTCCTGGGGCTAAAATTCACTGCTGCACTGAATTCTAATTGGTTTTTAGGTTAAAGTTACTCCATAATGCATCACTTAATCATGTACTTGTAAGCTCAGCTATTTATGGCACATGTCATTAATGCTGAAATATGCATTAGCATAGAGTTGCTTAAAATAAGTTTATCAGGGTTACAGTGTTTTGGTCACAACCTGGAACACAAGATGTGCAGCAATTCAAACCATTCCTGAACCTATCCTTCCTGTCCTTTATGTTGTATTTCAAGACCAACAAAATATATCTGCAAGCAGCAATTAAGGGGCCAAGCACAACAGAGGCTAAATGAGGAGCTAAGCATGGCATGGATCATCAGACCAACTGCAACAATGAGTAACTAAAAAAAAGCAAGTTTTAAGGATGTTTGACTGAAAAAAAATATAAACCAACTTCTGTTAATATGATTTAATTAGACCTATACTGTCGCTTTTACCAATAGTGGCGCTGTTATCAATCGATTTGTTTATCACACGATCCATAACTTTTGTTTATTTTCTCACTATCTGATGATGATCGAGTGGATTGTTGGTGTAAATGTCCGGACCCACATATCATGAGTTTTCGAAAAAGTAGGTTTAGAACATAAATCAAAATGGTGGACAGGAACTTCGGCCGACTATGGTAAAATTGGTATCTATGTTTTCAGCATAACCAAAGAAATCTTATTTTTGAATAACCGGTGGGAGTGTTTTTTTTTTTGAGGACCTTTTCATCACAATAGACTGCAATAAAACGGTTATTAGAATTATAGAATTTCATTATTTATGTGTAATGAAATGGTTTATTACTCCTTGACCAATATGGGGTAGGTGGGGCCTGTTACCTAAATGAATATGGCCTGTCCAGTGTGAGCGTGACAATGGCACATACAAAGTGTAATATGTCAAAGCTTGCAGAAGCTTTGGACAACCATTCAGATTATAAAAATGTGTTTTCTCATCTCCTTCTCCTGAACAGACGCACTATGGGCACTGCGCCATGTGCACTTGCTCCGAAAAAACCCTGCAGTAGCTCGAGTTCCATTCTTGTTATCGCACCAGCCAATTTTGGGTCCAATACTCCCCAAACCGTTCAGAGATATAGCCTCACTCCTTTTTGCGTCTTTTCAATTATATTTGCTTGCGTGTTATTCTATATTCGAGAACGGTTTTTTGACGCATCCACGAAATCCATAAATTTTTGCTAGCATGGTCTGAAGATGATCTGAGCCCAATTTTAGTGAAAATCAGACAAACTTAGTAAAAAAAAGAAATTTTAAAAATCGCAAAAAAAAACCTTTACGATTTTTTTAATTTTGGTGTCCATTCGACTCAGCATGTGCCAACGAATCAGAGGAAATTCTGTGCCTTACGGTTCAAAAGTTATTAGCATAAAAATGAGTGAAACGTTGGACATGTGGTGGCGCTACAGAGTTTGAGTTAGAGACTCCAAACTTGCTGTGTTTAATGTTGAGACTGTCCTCTATCAGTGTGCCAAATTTCACAACTTTCCCGCAAGCGTTTCACTGGGCTGCTATAAACTCAAGAGCGGAAGAAACAAGATTCTAACGGAGACAATAGGTGCCATAGCACCTTCAGTGCTTGGCCCCTAATTAAGTCAGCGTCGTGTATAATTTAGCTCAGGAAGAGTTTGTTTTCAGAAGCAGAATCATACAGGTCTTTACAGACAGAAGATATTCAGGCTAACCAGCAATGAGATATACAGTAAATGGAACTTAGTATTTTGGGTGATTTCCAGAGTGCTTATGTACTGTAAGCTCCCCATGAATGGCACAAAACAAATAAGTGGCACCACCTCCTGGCCTTGCACTGTTTTATTTCTTTTAACAGACATATTTTCTCTGTGTTCTGTACAGAAGCTGAGAGTCTGAGTGAGAGCTGTCAGCTGGTCTCACGGCTCCATGTACCCTGAACCCAACACGGATTCCCCTGCTCGTCTCTCCACGCGGCAGACTGGATCCCCCTATACGTGAGCAGAGCCTTCTCACTCCAAGAGAGTCAATAGTTTGCTGATATATGAAAAGACCTATATCTCCAATACATAATCAATGCGCTGTATTTATATTATTCTTACCACCTTCACTAAATAAAGGTAAAAAGGACAAATGAATTTGTAATAACACTCCTTTTTTCTTTTTTGCTGTTGCTGTAGAGCTCGTTATGGGAGTCCAAAGAGGCAGCTGCAGTTTTACAGGTACTGTGCATCTGCTCTTCATGTGTAAATATAGCCAGCTCTCTACGAGATTACATAAAATGCTTTCATCCATAGCTATACAGTAGAGTAAAATGCAGAGATGGTCCCCCTGGAGTATCCTGGAATTAAGTGCCTTGCTCAAGGACAATGGAGATGGAGCGAGATTTTAAAATCAGTATGCTTAACTCTCCACTTCCTAATAAGTTCTGAGAGTGTAACTTTTGTGTTAACAGCAAAGATTTTTAACCATTTGTATGGCAGGTGATATATTTTAAAAATATATCTTAGGGGGGCATTTCCAGCTGAAAACAGAAGACTTTTTATGCATTTTGGCCATTCATTTATATGACAACAAAGTTTTGGGCACCTGAAAGTGTTACTTCAAAAACACTCTTTTTGAAAACGGTGATGTCACGTTTATGTTTATTACATATTTAGTCTAAAGGTATGTCTGCAGGTGCATAGTGTTTCTTCGCCAGCTAATGGCCTGGCATGCATAATACAGTGTTTGTAGCCGTTTCCGTGGATCTGTGTGAACAGGGATTGTTTTGACGATGTTGCTGTCTATAATTGAAACGTTTCAAAAATGCAGGCTTGCAAAGGAAAAACTTGTGCAAACTGTGTGCAAATGTACCTGTAGTATTTTGTAGTTTTTATATTTGGTATTCATTGTACTGTATATGTTGATATTTGCTCTAAAATTTTACTTCAGTCAGAGGAGCCATATTTTCAACCTAATAGACATTATTGCCAAGTTGATGTAAGTATGGAGTATATACTTAAAATATATACAGTACTGTTAAAAAGTTTGGGGTCAGTAAGATAAATAGTTAGTTTCAGTAAGGGTGCATTCAATTGATCAAAGTATCAATAAAAACATTTGTAATGCTACAAAAGATTTCTATTTCAAATAAATGTTGTTCTTTTGAACTTTCTATTCATCAAAAAAACAGTTTTCAACATTGACGATAGTAAGAAATGTTTCTTTAGCACCAAATCAGCATATTAGAGTGAGTTCTGAAGGATCATGTGACACTGAAGGACTGGAGTAATGATGCTTAAAAATCAGCTTTGCCATCACAGGAATAAATTACATTTTGAAATATAGTAAAATAGAAAACAGAGACATCTTTCATAATCTTAAAAAAATATATATCTTACTGACCCCAAACTTAAACTTTGGTTTAGAAATTGTGTTTACAACATATTGATATTGTTGTAAAAGAATCTAAGAGTGGCAGAGATATGTTCTCTCTTGTGATCTTGTCAGAGTGATGCTGTAGCTCTTCCTGTCTCTGTTGAACTATTACTGACACAAAGCCAAGATGTAGTGTAACTATTTCATAATGAGCTCTGCTGAGTCATTTGAAAGAATACTGAGCCTACGCTTACTGGCGTTCTGGTTTCACACGAGAGACGGAGAAACGCAGACTCGAACTGGCCTATGAAATGAGTTATATATTTAGACTGGATGTGATGTCACAGGCAAATGGTGTATGCTAAATAATAAATGCTACTGTTTTAAGGCACGCCTGGAGTCTTTAGTCACAGGGAAATGAAGGAAACAGCAAAGGTCGCAGCATTGTTGCTCGTTATGGAGAACTGTAATTAACACGAGCAAATAAGCTACTGTGGTTATACATTCAAAGCTAATGTGTTTCCTGTTGTAATGGGCAGCTAAGAACAGCACTCACCATCTACTGTATGAACAAGTTTATAGTCTGCTGGGTTTGACTTCTACTTGAATACGTAACCTCTCTCTCTCTCTCTCTCTCTTCGCTTCTCTCTCTCTCCTCTCTCTCTAACATCTCATTCGCATCCCTATGGTCCTGAATTCATTCTCATCATTATCTAAAGTGGAATATTTGCACTTAAAAACAACAAAGAGTGACACACACATTCACTTATGTGACATTTGCATTTAAATTATTTGTAGCACTTTATTATTACAGTTTATCCTATGTGTGTAGAACTTTACCTTGTGTACCAAAATATTTTTTGTTTTAAAATTTAATCAAATTTTTTTTTGTCTATTTTTTTTACATTATTTTATGTTTTAAATAATTCAAAACTATCAAATATATTTTATTAATCTAAAATTGTAAATAATTTTAACTCCAGTTAAAAATATTTTATTTTATTTTAGCACGGATTTCCTCACTAGACAATGAACAAGGTAATATGCAATGCTTTTTTATTCTTCATTCTGCTTGGGATAGCTGAGTTGTACTTTTGAATTCTGTACTCGTACGAAACAGAGAACAAGCAAAAAATGGCTTTTAGTACACTTTCTTGTGGTACAACATCAAAGGCTTTTAGAGCAAAAGCTGTCTTGAATAATTCATGTTTGCAGAGCATTCTGGCACTGCGGTAGGTTCGCAAAACATTCTCTCTGTGACATTCGCCAGAGTGGGTGGTGTCTGATGTTTTTGAGGGGTGGAGCTTTTATTTTGCCATTCACTAATTACTAAAGCTCGTATTCAAAAGACTCGGTTTAAGGAGGAAAACGGCAGTCTTCTTTAGTGTGCTGACCACCATTAAGTTGTCAGATGAGCAGTGTGGTGCAAAACCCATACGTGACTCGACCTCCGAGGAACCGGGTAAGTACAAGGCTGGTACTTTAGCTGAACATGGGTCCCGCTTGAGGATGTTGCATGGTGATCCCACTCACGCCCACAGTCCTCTCTCAGGTTAGAGGCGTTAGTGTGATGGGGGAATGGAGAGCAGGGCTTAGATCCACAGACTGTCTTGGTCTACTGTAAGCTACTGCATCATGATGTTTTAGTTATGAGAGTAAAGAAGGTCGGTTTGCCTCATACTGAGTCACTTTCTTCCCACTGTAGGAGCTTTAAAAACTAAGCTGTGAAGAATGAGCAGAGGCTGTAATGTTGCAGATATGGTGGATTTTATCTCTGACTCGATGAGATATGAAGCCGGTTTCTACTTTTATGATGGGAGAAATGTCGTTTTGTTTATTATTCATCAAAACCACAGATAACCAGGATCAGACCACTTAATTTTGTTTTTTTTTAATTGCTTGATTGCAAAAATATATGGGTGTTTCTTCAGGCTGTGGGTACTTTTGACCCTGTGTATTTTAAATCTCGTAAAACACACTTTTCACACTCACTAGTTTCTCACTAAATTTGTCAACTAAAAATGTCCAGCAGTGATACATCACAGAAGAATTTAATCTCTTTCTCTTTTTCTTTTTTTTGTCATTTCCAACACATCTCAAATTATATGGTAGAAAGCTAAATTCATAGTTAATATTTTATGTATTCTTAAAACACAATAAAAAATGTAATAAGTATGTGTTGCATAATTCGACAATTGCAGCTTAATTGTAAATTATTTAAATATATTTTTTATTTTTAATTCTGGGATTTTTTTTTTCTTTGTTTTTGTCACACAATCATCATGTTCTTCACTAACATTTGTCTCTTTGGTAACTCGCTCACTAACATTACAGAGGCAACCAATTGTTCTGTGTGGCAGAAAGTGACATCCACATTCAGAAGCCAGTCTTTAAAAATGAAGATGATTTACAATTATTTAGAAAAAAATTGGTTTAAATTTTTAATTTTTAAACAATACATTTAAAATAGATTTTTCCATATTTATATATATAATTTTATATATCACTATTGGATATATTTATAGAATTTATATATTTTTATGTATTTTATAAACTATTAATATTTATAAGTTTAAGCATGCAATAATTAATATTTTATGGTGGATTTTAATTCAGTTTAAAATTGTGACGTTTTAGTTTATAAATAAAAAGTAGTAAAAAAAAGTGATGAAGGCATGTCATTTTAGTGTGATCTTCATGTAACAAAGTAACTGAAAAAAAATCTGTGATATTAGTTTTAACTCAAAAAATCAACCTAAATTGACCCAAAACCTAATTAGCCTGGTACATAAAAGTGCCCAAAGTTGAAGAAACATGAATATAGACACATTTTATATTTAGGCCTCTTGTTATGTTGCTGTACTACAAGTGAAAAGTACATGATGTTTACTTTTAAGATTCTGGCCTTCGTTGGGGTCAGTGCCAGTCTATTTTTTGACCGTCATACGTTGGTTAGGCTGATTTAACTGACTGGATCCTGGATAGTTTTGGCATTCGGGTTCTCCAGAACAACTGCGGCAGGCCTTACAGCATTCTTCACGCATGCCTGAATGTCCACTCACCTCTGTTGCTTGATCACGCATGTGTATGGAAGAATACTCCCACTTGACTTTATTCTATGAAGATCAGCCCGTTAAAAAGAAAGGGGCCGGGAGGGTGGTCTCTGAATGCGGTGTTGATTGCCATGGGAGGCGGGCGCTATTTAAAGCAAGGGCTCTGACCTGCAACAGTCTGCTGGTCTCTGTCATGCCACTGGCTTCACTCTTCTGTCTGTGTGTGTGAGACCCGGTCACCTGGTGCTAGGGCATGTTTGCCACTCACAGAAGCAGTTTGACTGAGGTGCGGGTCGGGCACGCCGGCCACCGCCTCAGCCGCCAACACAGTGTCCCCTCCGAACCCCTGCAGCTCCCCAAGAATGGGCCGCCGGGGAACAGCATACGGAGGAGCAGCAGCATTAGCAGCGGCAAGATGCTGTCCCTGTCCTTCAGCGAAAGCATGCGGAGCGACATCGACCGCTACCTGTCTGACCAGGGCCTGTACCCTTTGCGGCAGGGTGGGGGGGAACTGGGTGAGATTAGGAGTCTGCGTGAGGTGCGGGCCGCTGCCCAGCTCAAAAATCTGGAAGACTTTCTGAGGACTAATGGAGTGTCTCTACAGGAGTCCATCTCCTTCCAGACTGGGATGAGGTACAGGTAAGGGCCACAGAGGATGCAAGTCCTTCTTTTAAATCTGGGACTGAATTTCACAAGTGATTAGCGATCCGATCGATGATTGATGCTAGATAGGAATGTGGCTTCCATATTAATCAAGGTTGATAATTATTTGTGAAGATGTGCTTTCTTCATTGGTAAGTTACTAGTTGGTCTTTCAACCAGTGAGATTTTATTATTATTTATGATTTAATAGTATATTTTGAATTAGTTTTTATTTTTAATATTTTATTTATCATTTTAATTTTTGTTAAAATTTTTGCAATTTTGTTGTGTTTTTGTCATTTTATTAGTTTTTAAAAATATTTCTATATAGCTTAATTTCTATTTTCAGTGTTTTAATAATGTTATACTGAAGTCATATATTTTGATTAGTTTTATTTTTGGTTTGGAATTTTAGTAAATTACATGCTTTTCTTATGCGTTCTCTTTATCTGTTTTTAAATATTTCTAAATAAATTTTCGTATGGAAGGTATATTATTTTAATTCGTTTTTATTTTATATTTAAATGTTAGTGAATTTCGGTTTTCTTATGCTGTTATCAGTTTAGTGTTTAATTTATCATATATAATATATATATAATATATATATAATATATAGATTATTTTAGAAAATTATATAGACTTCTAAATAGCTTTTAATTAGTATTTCAGTTAGTGTTTTTTCCGTGTTTTTCAGTTATTGGCAAGTCCAAATGTTTGTTCTTTTTTTAAAATGTTTTTTTTAGAGGTTTTCTATTATTTTAGTTTTTATTTACATATTTGTGTTTAAATTAAAAAATTAATGTAGAAAATATAATATATAAATATATAAAAATATATTTAGATTAAGTATATTTTATTTTAATTTAATTTAAAAGTTCAAAGACCAAAATGGGTTGTTTTAACAATAACAGCACTCTACCTTTCTTTTTTGGATGAACGTTTTCTAGCATGGTTATGTTGGCCTTTTCGGCAGGAAAGTAACCTTTTTGATAATCATTTGGACACCAATCTTAGTGTACTGCATCCTACGTCATATTGCCTGTTGGTCTATTAAGACTATTGGTTGTCACTTTGTAGGTGTAATGGAGTCTTGTTTTGGCCCGTGTTGTGTATATCTAAGTCACCCGGAGAGAATAGCAAGAGTTAAGCAGAGACTGAAGCGGGGTCTGGACCAGCTGTGTGATTTGGGTTAAGTGCTTTGCTTGTATAAGCCATTGGGAGGGCATTGGTCCCACGATGACCTGCTAGTATAGTGTTTTCAGTCTTTACATGACTGTCCTTTCAGCAACAGATCAGGCATATCATGATACTTAGAAATGGTAAGTGGTTTTGTAAATGATGCATTGCTAGTCATTCTTGTTTTAATGCTACAATCGTAACACTTTTCAATTCATTATCACAAGGTCTCATTTATTAGCGTTACAGTAGTTGCAATGGTAGTATGAATAGTATGAATTTGCAACACATATTTTACCTACCAATTTAATATTTTTCTAGTTGAGTCCTTTCATCTTCATATGAATGAGTGTGCAGTGCGAAAAGGAAATTGTCAAAGACCAAATATTTACCACCTTGTGTTATCTACCAATCAGCATGGTTGTCAGGCAGAACTTCAAGCAATCAGATTGAACAGAGAAAGAGTGAATAATTTAAATCAATTGTAATTTTGAGTTTTTAAAACTTTCATTTGACAGATTTTGGTGCCACATAAATTAATTAAATATACCTGTTTGTATTATGATGGCAAAACATGGTAATGTTAATTTATGAGGACCTGATTGCTTTACAGCATTAGGGTTTACAGTGTAGTAAAATATTTAATTGTAAGTTCGTTAACTAAAGTTAACAAATTATATCTTATTACATTGTTACTATTTTATAAATATACAATTGTTCATTGATCATGTTTGTTCATAATACATTAAATAATGGAATTAGTTAATGTATTATGACCAAATTTGATCAATGAGTTCAGATTGTTCAAATAATGCTAATTTATACGATTTTAAAATGTTAAAACCTAGATAAATAAATGCTCTAAATGCATCTATTGTTAGTTCATAATATCCAATGTATTAATTAATGTTAATGAATTTAACCTTATTATAAAGTGTTACCAATACAATCTTAAATCATAAATAACCTAATTTACCTGTAAATGTGTATTGTGTTTTCCAGTGCTCCCTGCGGAGGCTTTTGGAATTTGAGAGACAGAATGTCTTTGCACTGATGATGATCAGGGACAGTTGGTGTTTTGTCAAAAGTGGTGTAGAATGTCAGCAGTCTGTGTATTCCAGTTTGGATCATCGCACAGATGATTCAATAACAGAAGATAGTAACACAACTAATCGCAATGGCTTTAAAAAATGCAAATGGTGAAGCAAAGGTATCACTCATCAACACAAACGTGCTGTTTTTAGTCACATTCTGAATCTGTATCCGTATCGATTAAACAAAGCGTCATGAGCAAGTGGTTTTCCAAGTGAGAAATACAAATGATCTTCCTGCTAAAATGTCAACTGTTTACAGTTTTCACACTGTACCCAGGATCATATTCACAGCCTGACATGTTGTTGCTGAATTGTTGAAAGCAGTTGTCTATTTTCTACCTGCCACATGCTCTTCATACATCTATATTGGTCTGTTTAATCACTAAGTCCATCATCAACTTCCTTTAACGTCCTTTTTGCCTGTGTGGATTTAAATAGTATCCGTGTTGTCATGTCTAAACAGTCCCAAGCTTTTTGCTAGCGACTATCGTGACATGAACAAGCAGCAGCCAGGTCTATTCAAGTGCAAACATCTGCTATAATGAAATTGTTTGCATTATATATATTGCCTGCGGAATATACGGCTACTTTTAAATGGTTGTAAATGTAAAGAAGTGCATCGTTGGTCCAGATAGTGTAGTTACAGCAACTACCAGCAGGGGCTAACTGGATCATGCAAATCCTCCTGTCTAATTTGGTGGCACTGACTAACCCAGGGCTGTCCAAACTCGGTCCTGAGGGCCGGTGTCCTGCAGATTAGCTCCAACTTGCTCAACACCTGAGGAAGTTTCTAGTATGCCTAGTCAGAGCTTGATTAGCTGGTTCAGGTGTGTTAAATTAGGGCTGTAGCTAAACTCTGCAGGATATCGGCCCTCCAGGAGCAGGATTGGACACCCCTGCCCTAACCTAAGAACTGCTGTGCCAGGTATGTCCACCAGATGGCAGAAAGTGCACATCATCTTGGTATCATCAAGTCTGTGTCTGTTAGAAACAGCACTTACCAGTCTATCTGTAGTTAAGTGTCTTCATTTGTCAAGTTCAGTTCTCATAGAATTACATATTTATAATGCTTACATTCTGAGATTACATTTTTATGGATTAAAGACATTCAGTTCTATGATTGATTGTTTGTCCCAGAATCCCACCGTAGTCTGATATCACAATGCAATTAGCTGTCATCCCAAGATCGACTCCTGGACTTGAATGTAATCAGTTAACCGTACAAGAGTAATAATTAATAACTAATTAAGTGCCGTGCAGGAGGGTCTGTCTCTGTCTCTCTCTCTTTCTGTCCTGCAGAACTAATGAGGCAGGCCTCTTTTCTGCTCTACTTCATCTTCAATTAAAGGCCGCCGCTCATTCTGTCTCTTTGTTTTTCCTTCTGTGTTTCCCTATTATTCCCTTAGGGAATGTACTCTGTATTAAACATGCACTTACATAATGCAGCCAGGATTATACATAAATGCATACACTGGCAGCCAAAAAAAATAATTGAATAATTACCATTTGTTAAGTAATCAGCATCTTTGAATGATTTCTGAAAGGATCATGTGACAATGTGGATCATCGTGAAAATTCAGCTTTGCCAGCACAGAATTAAATATCATATTAAAATATATTAAAATAGAAAGAAGTTATTTAAAATTGCAATAATATTTCAAAATATTACAGTTTTACTGTATTTTTTATAATTAAATGCAGCCTTGGTGAGCATAAGAGACTTCTTTTAAAAAACATATTTAAAAAAAAACATAAATTAACATGGATTTAATGTCTTTGTATTTGTTATGTCCCATTTTAATGCAGCAGCATTCCAGCTGCATGAACTTCATGGTTTGAGAGTTGAAAGTCATCCATCTTGTGCTTCAATAGAAAAAAGGGAGACAAGAGGAGAATAAATGCATTAACATGTCCTGCAGTTTGGCATAATCTCAGTACATCAGACTAATTGAGATGATCACATTCAGCAAAAAGAGCTTTCTGCAGGATGATACCAAGCTGAAGACGGGCCCATAAGACATGCTTCCCTGGGCCTGGATTAGACGGTGCTGTAAAACTGCCTTGAATGGATTGGGTTCCATCACATCTTTGTCTTCCCTTTATATGAAAGTTAGCTTTTGTGTATGATTTATATCCTCTGTCCGTTGAAGGTCAGAAAGAAGCATGGGTTCTTAGTTTCTGCCAAGGTCTCTTGGGAGAATTATTTCCTTGGCACTTGTGCTGATTGTAAGTCTTTTTGTAAGGTTGACTTTAAAGTATTTTATTCTTTCTAAAGCTTTGTGAAAAGTGCCATACAAATACATTTTAATTTAATTGTTACTGCTATGGAAAGAATATTTAATATAAATCCTGCATAAAAGGCTGTGCATTTGAGCTGAATAAGTTATTCTATCAAACAGAGTGCCTATGTAAATTCGAATATGCAGTATGCATTCCTGCTTTCCATATAAACATAAAAATGTGGATATACTTTAACTACTATGTGATAAAATGTAATCTTTTTAAATTGTAGAACATTTAATCTTTTGATAAAAATGCACGTTTTTCATGTTGTACTTAAATTTAAGAAAATATCTGCATGTAATTTCATCTATAATTACACTGTTGACCATTCCTATGCACTGTATCCCACATTAATAGGAAGTATAAATTCAAAGTGGTTTTTTTATTTATTACATAAGTAGTTAAAGAAACCTAATATTAAGTGGGACCAAATGTGCTTATAAAATGTAAAAGTCTAATCTAAAGTCATTGATCTATTCTGTTCTTTTCCACTATTCAGTAGTGTGCTGATGGACAGGTGGTATCCTGCTGTCTCCTCCAGGTCTGCTCAGTAAAAGGCCAGGCTGTATGAATTCAATTTAAAGAAAGTGCAGTTAGCTTTTTTTTAAGAGCATCTAGAAGATGGAGCGATGTGAGAGAGAGCCGCAGGCGCTGTAGCTGTGAATTAAGCTGCTCATGCAGTGTAAGCTTGAAACGGGAGACCCGGCATTTCATCCTTATAACTGCTGCCTTATAATAGATCGACTTTTGGGGAGTTGAACGTGTGCAGATCCTAGCAGTCTTTCCCTCAGTATCGGGAATTTGTCTTGTGGAAGTTTTTCTAGTTTTTCTTGCAAATAAATGCAGTGGTATTCAAAAGTCTGACATCACTAATGAAAACTGCATCTATTTTGCTTTTTCCTAATTAAGTTAAAAAAACTTGAACACACTTGTGTGTGAAAACTGTAAACAGTGGACATTTTAGCAAATTTAAAAGCTTTACAAACATTTTTGGTTTATGTGTTTCTGCTCAAGTTTTCACATGCACACAAAGATGTTCTTATGTACCTGTAAAAGTCTATTACTTTCTGCAAATGTTAACACTTTTGTGTTAATTTGAGTAATTTGAATAATATTTATTCATTTGACTGTACATCAGTGGTTCTTAAGGCAAACTTCCAGTGGGCACTAATAGGTCTTAAAATTATTTTAATTTAGTTATATTAACAATCTTAATTAAAATGCTAAAAAGGTATTTTTATTACAACAGCTACGAGGAGGCCTTTGAATATTGTCTTGGACAAATCGGGGGACTTGTAGTCAAAAATATTGAGAACCTCTGTTTTATCACACCCTTCACACATTACTTTATGTACCACTTGAACATGTCCTCACATGTAAAGACTACTGAACCAGGACAGATGTCAGATTCGCAATATCTGCATCTTCTTAGACCTGTAAGGTGTTTCTTTATCCCTTTGGAGACGTGAATGCGCTTTTGTGTGCATCATTAGTGAAAAGAGAGCTTATGGAATTGCAATTTTCTGGAACATGTTCATTTTAATTTGTTGATCATTACACTATTCATTTTCCTTGCTTTGCGGACCAGCTCAGCGCAACTGAATTGCAGCAGCTGGTATATATAGCTGTAATTGCTGTCAGTGCTTTAATGCAGTAATTGCTATGCTGTCCACCTGGTGTGTTACTGCCTGCTCAGGCTCTCACACATCAAATACTACTAAAAATCAAATGAGATTTAGGTATTTTTTCTATTCTCTTCACTTGTCTGTCCACATGTCTTAAATAAATGTTTGTTCCACGTATAATCTCTGAAACAGAGCTTCTAACATGTGACAGCTCTAGTATGTAACCACACAGCATTTGACATTGAGAGGCAAAGCAGCTGCTCTCTGCTATACGGAGTTCGATTTTGCATTAGAAGTCTACTCGCTTCATCATAGGGAGTGACGGGGATGTTACAGTCTAATGAGATGTAGCTTATGTGAAAAAGACAGCTTACATTAAATATATTTATTTATGGATTTCGCATGAGTTGTGCACTATATTGGCAGGCATATTTTCTGAGAAGCCTGTCGTGTGCGTTAATATATATGTGTGTGTGTGTGTGTGTGTGTGTGTGTGTGTGTGTGTGTGTGTGCACTTAAGTCTCTTTAATGTCATCAGGATCGCAGAGCTTTAGGATATGTCTTTTACAGTAACCTTCAGGGGTCTGACAGAACAAAGTTATAAATATACATGAGAAGCGACTTTTTGATTGCCTGCTTGTGTTTTCCCTCATTTGGTTTGGCTGTTTTTAGATATAAGAGAGGAGTTTATGCATAATATGTACATTAACTTTTTTTTATTAACTTTAAAGAAACAGTTGTAAAATGTACTCACCCTCAGGTCATCCAAGATGTAGATGCGTTTGTTTCCTCATTGAAACAGCTTTGGAGAAATTTAGCATTACATCACAAATGGATCTGCAGTGAATGGGTGCCGTCAGATGAGAGTCCAAACAGCTGATAAAACTCCACAATAATCCATGTGACTCCACTCCATCAATTAACGTCTTGAAGTGAGAAACTGTGTGTTTGTAATAAACTAATTTCTGAAGACGTTTTTAAGTTTGAACCGTTGACGAGTCCTCTGTCCATAATAGTTTCTCCAGCTGTCTCGTCTGAATCAGGAGAGAACTATGCACAGATCAAGCACTGTTTACAACCAAAAACTTTTTCAGTGGAGGAAGCGTTATTATGGATTGTGGACTCGTATTTTGGCCAGAAGTTATAGTTAATGTTAAAATGGCTTAATGATGGATTGGTTTCTTACATACACGCAGCTTTTTGCGTCACAATACATTAATTGATGGAATGACGTTGTGTGGATTACTTGTAGATTATTGTGATGTTTTTATCAGCTGTTTTAAATTTGTTTATTACAAAACACAGTTTCTCGCTTCAAGACGTTAGTTAACTGATGGACTGGAGTGAGGTTTTTTTTTTTTTTTTAAAAAAATCGGCGGTTTCAAACTCATTCTGACGGCACCCATTCACTGCAGAGGATCCATTAATGAGCAAGTGATGTAATTCTAAATATCTCTAAATCTGTTCTGTTGAACACACAAATCCATTTGGGATGACCTGAGGGTGAGTACATTTTCAGGAAAAATAGGCTGAATTAGTCCTTTAAAATTGAAAGGTTACAATTTAATTAAGGGAATATTTTTTAGGTGCATTTATACATTCATTAGTTCATTTTAAAAGTATATTATTTCATATTGGTGTCTCAGTTCATTTGAGCTTATAAAAACTGGAATCCACTGTAATTAATCTTCTGAGAAGATATGAGTTTTTTTTCTGTATGGCTGAGTCATCATCACTGATCTGATAAAGCTCTTGTTTGAGTCCTGCTGAGAAGCCTCAAGCAGAATGAGTTGGCATGCTCTTTTGTTCTGTTCTCCTGTACTCAGGGCTGAGCACTCTTGGCTCATGAGTAATTCACAGCATTAACTGCCACAATTAATGTTCAGGCACTCAAAAAGTCTGTCTTACAAAGAAGTTTTGTGTACTGTGTGAACCTCTTAAGTCTTAACAGACTTGAATCTGCAGTTCACCCCAAAATTTAAATTGCCATTATTTACTCAACCTGCTATTTCCACAAAAGTATAATTGTTGCAGCTTTTGACATAAAAACCATCATAAAAGTAGTATGCTAGTAGTAGACCATACGTAGACCTTTTTTCAGCTTGCCAGCATATGTAGGGCCCTATGAAATCCATTTTATTATTTTTTCCAAATTCCATTTTTCCCTTTTAATTTTTCTAGATTCAGTTTAATTGTTCTAGTTTTAATGGATAAATTAAACTTTATTAATCAAAAGGCATGACTAGTTAATTGAAATCATGAAACTTACACAATTTAACAGCAATTCATTAAAAGTTTAACAAAAATGTAATTTGTAAGGCCCTATGAAACACTTTTTCTGTCTTTGTCGATTTTAGTTTTTTTTTTTTTACCAGATTCTGTGTTTTCCATAAATTTTCTGGATTTCATTTGAATGGTTTCATTAAATTTTAATAACCAAAAGCATCTCTAAATAATTGATTGTATTAAAAAAAAGTTTTTTGCTTCTTCTTTTTTCCCCACAGAAATACTGTATTGTGTATTATTTCCATTTTTCTGGTAAATCAATTCTGGTAAAAAAAAAGAAATAAATTCTGGTAAATTATCCTTAAAATAATGTTTTATTATTAGTAGTAGTGCTATTAATTAATTACATTAATATATTTCTGTCACAGTTTCTTCAAGTTAAACTGAACTTTTATTTTGATGATGGGTTGCTGTGAAGACCTTTAAGTTTCTGTTTGTAGTCTATATGATATAATAATAGTTTTTCTTTCTAAAGAAACGGTAAATGCTCATGAAGTGACTCTCAGAGCAGTTCTAGAGATTGTTCATGTGTTCATGTACTCATATATTGAGGCGACAGAGGCTGAAAATGAAACCGTGCGCCTGTGCCATTCATATTTAAATAGTATTTGTGGCTTAATATTCACATACACTAGTATCGCGTTTATCCCATTTTGATTTAAGTGTGCTGACCTCCTTTTGATTTACCCATCCAAAATTCTGTGACATTATGCTTTATACAGTAAATTCCATTTTTATGACAGGATTCTGTGTTTCTGGCTGCATTTTCCGGATCGCGGAAATCATAGGGCCCTACATATGGATAATGATTAGGGTTGCAAAAGGGTGGAAAATTTCCTGTAAGTTTCCGGAAACTTTCCAAAATTTCCTGTAATATTCCAAAAAAATCCAGGAAAGTTTCTAAAATTTCTGGAATGCTTCCGAAATTTACTGGAAATTTTCCACCTTTTTGCAACCCTAATAATGATCAACCACCACTGAATAATTCCTCAAATATTTTGGTTGGAACCACATGAGTAAATACTGGTAGAAGTTTGAGTTTTGGATGAACTACTGTTTTAATCCACAAAGTTGTGAATATAATGAGGATGAGAGTGTCGTTTGTAGCTCTGAGAGGTAATTGTTGGGTGTTTGTGTGAGCTTATGATGAGAGCTGGAGCCCTGCGGTGAAGCACACTGTGGAGAGACTGAGCTTTGCTGTGAGGTGGTAGATGATTGAACGGCTCTGGAGGATTTTCCAGAGCTTATTTGACTGTGGATAAGTTTGGAGTTAGGCTTCTAATCAAAGGAGGGAGCGCTTGACAGTTTAAATGGAGTAGAGGTGTTTGAAGTGCCAGGAGGTTAAAAGCAATGAACAATGGGTGATTATAGCTTTTTGGAGATCTATGGCCCCAGCCCAACTCCCAAATGATAGGGCACCTCCCTTTAAGAGAAGACTGGAGGATCTCCCCAGTGCTGAGATCCAGTTGCAATTTTGACATGTTTCATGATGAAGTCATGAAGTGTAGTGTGCTGTACTCCATTTAAAACCATTCAATTGGTTTTTCATTCAATTCTTCTTCTTCTATAATTGTTAAACCATGTTTATGACCTCATAATAATTTATATAATTTACATTAACTAATTTAGAAAACACTTTAAACCAAAGCAACCTACAATGCAGTCCACATGTATTCTCTCTCCATCTGTAATACTAAGAAGGTTTTGATTCATGACTTCCATCTCCAGACTGATGGCCTTTCTAGACAGTACAAATGCCCCACTAAAACAAGTGCCCTTAAAACAGAACCAGGCTTACAGCTGATGCACGATAGCCTTCTCTTTCTCAAGTACACCTCACACATCCCACCTCTCTCATTAGAACGGTCACATCTCCCCTGGTGCAACACTAAGCCTCATACTCAACCGTTTGACACTTAATGGGCTGTGGCTCTGGTTTCCTTTCTCTAATGATAATTAAATTACTGCTTTCACATCCGACTGCACTGACATTTAAAACTAGCCTCTAAAATGTAATATTGAAACTATCTGGTACCTGCAGCAGTGGTGAGGGACTTGATTTACAATGGTGTATTGGAATGGCAGGAGGCTGACAGGTGATCGTGCGTGTTGCAGTGAGCTGTTGTCTGTATGTAAACTCATAACTTCAGTGTTAATCCATTCACAGGGTCACCATGACACAAATACATTTGTGACCATGACAAAATGTACATTGTTCTGTCCCCCTTGTTTATTCACAGTGTCCGGTAAGTGGACTCTTTTCCTGGAGGATCACATTGCAGCACTCTTGGAACACCTTAGAGCTTAGCATCTTTTTTTAGGGAACAACAGCAGCATTCAATAGATGGCCGGCAATGTCAGCAGAACTGTAGTGGTGTAGTGTTCAATTTTACACAGTTCTATCATGACAACTCTTGGATGATTTTAGAATGGTAATGGATATGACTGTGTTAATGTATTTGGTCTTGCCGGAATAGATCTGCTACACTGCTGAATTGTTGCTGCTGCTGTTGTTTATTGCTGTTGTTGTAGATTATTGCTGCTGCTGCTGCGAAGCAAGTACAGGAAATTGCTACTGCCAATACATATGTCGATACGGTGCTGTAAGTATTTAAGACGTACTGCTGCTTCACATGTAGCTTATGCAGTATAATAACCCATAGCAGATCTATACAAGTGGAGCTGGGGAAGGTGGAGGGTTTCAGAGAAACTCTGAAAGCGCTGGCGAACGGGCTCAGGTATGCTGACCATCCATTAGAATGTAAGCGTACCCTCTGTTTTGTATGCGGAGCATGAACCAATCAGCATGTGCCAAGTAGTTTAACGCTGTGAATATCATCAGTTAGCATTAACGACCCATCAGCCTGCACCATCTAGAGTTTCATGACAGAACTTGACATTTGTTTTTATTCCTTTTGATGAAAGTGTCCTTTAAATTTAGTAAATATTTTGTCATATTTAATATAATTTGTTGTATATTTACAGTAACTCAAAATATGCATGCATTTTATTATTATATTGTGAAATTGTTGCTTAATTTATTCGTTGTCTGTGTTTTAATGCGTTTTTATGGGAAGAACCCATTCACAATATTCACTTGTAAATTGCGTAATTTTGTGCAGATGTAAGTTGTAACATTTATGTTGCAAATATCTGATAAATCTCATGTAAACTGTCATTCAAAATTTTGGAGTTGGTAAGATTTTATAATGTTTTTGAAAAGACTCTTATGCTCACCAAAGCTGCATCTATTTTATGAAAAATACAGTAAAAACAGTAATATTGGGATATATTATTACAATTTTAAATAACAGTTTTCTATTTTAATATATTTTAGAATGTAATTCATTCCTGTGGTGGCAAAGCTGAATTTTCACGTCTTCGGTGTCACATTATCCTTCAAAAAAATCATTCTAATATCCTGATATTCTTGGTACTCAAACAAAAATCTTACTATCCATGTTGAAAACAGTTGCTTAATATTTCTGTGGAACTGTGATACATTGTTTTCAGAATGATTTGATAATTGGAAATCTTATGCAACAGTATAAATGTCTTCATTGTTTGAACAATTAAATTCTGAATAAATGTATTCATTTCTTTCAAAAGAAAAAAAAAACTTACTGACCCCAAAAAATTTAAGTCAGTTAACCAGCCAGCAAAGCTCTACAGTTTACAGTGTTCATTGATTCTTCAGCTTGCGCAGCTCAAGCAGGTAAATTAATCAAACAATTTAAAGTACATTGCTAATATCACACAGTGTAATTTTTTTTACTTTCCATATTTTCGCTGTTTTGATTAAAATCCATCTCTTCAGTGCAAACATTGTCTGTCTTTTAACATTAAATGTCAAACAACTTTGAAAAGTTTTGCTATAGATTTTTTTTTTCCCGAGGTCATGTCAGCTTAGGTTAACATTGCCATCAATATTTGCTTAATATTTCAGTGTGTTGTGTTAGCATGTGGCATGCCTGTGACTCTGGATTATGTGCAGTGGCAGATGGGGTGAAACTGGTTGCCAGTGGATTGGAGTTTACATATAGACACATTTTCTCATCTCATCTCAAGCCATGATTTCCTGTCAGTTTTCTTTTTCAAGATACAGCGTGATGAAAGATGCCCGAGTTCAGTATCCTGTTTTTCTGTCTGCCTGTCTGATTTAAATGGACCGCTGCTTTACTCAAGCCTGCTGCCAGAGACTTTGTCCTAAGGCTAGCGAGTGTCAAAGTGCCATTCAGGAAACTCTCTATGTTCACTTAAGCCGCCTGTCCACTTGCTTTCATCTAGAGTTGGGATGACACGCGTTCCTCTAATCCCAAGTGCATGAAAACCGGGCAGTGGCTCTGTCAGTCAGTGGCTTTAGGCGCAGTAATGTGCTACAGATGCAGGAATAGCGTGTGTCATTTATGTGTCAGATTATAAGAGAGCTCATCTCAGTGTTTACGGTCTGTGGGACGTACACTCACGCGCATTCACAGACACCATCGCACTAAGGACCACAACAGTTAGCTTAGACTAGATAATTTTTTTCATTTTTAATCTATGGCTTCCTCTCTGATCTCTGACTTACAACTGTGTCTTATGATATGCAATGTTTCTGCAAATACTCTGTAGAGGTATGCAGAACTGTTATTGTTTGTTTAACTGAAAAATCTCTGTCAAGATTTTTTCTTTGCTAATTTGTGTGCTCAAGCTTCTAGTGTAACACTATATATAAAAGACCTCTCCGCGTAGTAAGTTTCTTCTGTCAGGGTCTGTCTGTCTGTCTTTCTTTCTTTCTTTCTTTCTTTCTTGCTGTCCATCTATCTGTCGTTCTGTCTGTACTCAATATTAATTATTTGTAGCATCATGATCAATACATAACATTTATTTGGCATATTTTTTCTTCCATTACTCTATTACAATCACTTTCTGAAGCTTACTATATCCAGAAGAATTGTGAATAAACTTTTAGGCAGGAATGTGACTTATTCATGAGATTAAAATTGTTGAATTAAATTAAGCCTTCTGTACAAGAAGTCATCAGAAATGAAGGCTAGCGGACAATCTGCATTCTGCATACTCAAATGTTTGTCATGAATATTAATGGCTGGTCAGACTGCACAATAGACCTTACTTCACTCCCACACTCATAGAACTGCAGCAGTCATGTGCACTGAAGTCACTAAAATCTACTCATGTGAGAATTCTGCTCATTTAAATCACCACACAGTATCTTTTGTTATAGAACAAATAGAAAGAAAGAAGAAAAAGCCACAACTGTTATTTTATCAGCTCTTTTTAACATGTGACTCTCAAACCAGACTTGTGTTTGTCCTCGGACATTCTGTCATGCGTAGGCAGTGACTGTGGAATATCAGGTACGAGCTGATCTAACACAACATAGTGAGAGCTAGACCTTCCCACTTTCTCTCTAGTACACACACACACTCTCTCTCTCTCTCTCTCTTGCTTGCTCGCACTCGTCATACTATGCTGTTTTATATACTCTCTCTCGCTCAGAATTTATGCATTTGCTCCGCACATAGTGGGAAACATTACTGGAAGTTGATCTAAACTAGAAGCCTGATTATGAAAACTGACTGTCAGTTAACATTAGGAATACTGGATGGACAACAATAAAGCAACTGAAGAAAGTGGGGAATAAAAAGGAGCAAGTTCACTTACAGTGCAGTCAGAGGAGAGTGGAGAAGAGCGGATAAGCGTGAGCTTGATGTGCTGCAGTGTGACGTGGATGGATGTGGGATTTCTCCCCTGTTCTGTGTGTTGATGTGATTGGTGCCCAGAGTTGACCGCTTCACGGGCTGCTGCTGCCCTGGAGCCAGAGCGCAGGAATTCACTCTCACAGAGACTTGCGCACACACACGCACCGAGACACTTACTTACACACATTTCAAACTCACAGACGGCACATGGACAGATGCACCCTCTGGCAGCACTTCAGAGCGATAACTGCACTTGTGGTTTAAACAGAGTGTTGCTCTCACCTTTTTGACAGCTGCCACATCCATTCTGCCCTTTTTTAACGACATTTTCTTCAAGTTTTAAGAAAAGTGACTGTCTTTCTCCTCGTTGTCCTCAGGGCAGGAAGACACTTGTCTTTAGTTGTTGAGGTAACAGCATTGGGAGATTTTAGGACTAGTTGCTCTTTGTAGCGTCAGCATCCTCACCGTGGTAAAGCTGTCTGCGGGGGCTCGCCGTCAGCATGCAGGTGTCTTTTGTGTGCACGGACCACCGAGCTGTCAGCCGCAGCACAGAGGACCGACTGAACCGACAGAACACCAACAGCCCGAGTTTGGGGACAAAAAGCAAGTTTCGTGCTGTGGCGATGGTGGCCCGCAGCCTGGGCCAACTGTCTGTGCAGAACATGCCTTCCTCTGGTGACCACTGCTTGAGAACTGGCATGAAATATAGGTAGGTGAGAGGGGAATTCCAAGAATTAACATGTAGCACTTTAACCTTTCTGTGCTGTTTCCAGTTTAGACTGTTTGTAATCAGATGTTCACATGATTTGAGCAATGTAAAGTTGTCTCAAACCGAAAATTGTGACTCTTGAGATTTGATTTGTTATGCAGGGTCAGTTTGGTTCACAGGTTTAACAGTTTAAAGTTGTCACGGTTTAAAAGGAATGTCTGAAATGTTATTTAGTTGATTGGTTAGTTGTGTAGTTGGCTGGTTAGTTAGTTTGTTCATTGATCTCTTGTGGTTGTTAGTAGTTGTGAATGTTGAGATGGTAGTGATTGAGAAGCATATTTTATCATATTTTATTCAGTATACTGTAAAATATTTGTGAATTAAAAATATTAAAAATAATTACAGTAATTGATTTGGTTTGTCTGTTTGTATAGTATAGTAGTTTATATATACACTACTGTTCACACTGTCTCTTAGGCTCACCAAGGCTGCTTTTATTTGATCCAAGATACAGTAAGTGAAGTGACATGGGCAATTATGAGGTGCCCTACTCGAATTATGCCTGCATTTATCCCATCCAAAGTGCACACACACAGCAGTGAACACACACACACACACCGTGAACACGCACCCGGAGCAGTGGGTAGCCATTTTTTTGCTGCGTCGCCTGGGGAGCAGTTGGGGGTTTGATGCCTTGCTCAAGGGCACCTCAGTCGTGGTATTGAAGATGGGAGAGAGCGCTGAACATTCACTCCCCGCACCTACAATCCCTGCCGGTACGATACTCGAACCCTCAACCTTTGGGTTACGATCTGACTCTCTAACCCTTAGGCTACGACTTCCCCTTACTGTAAAACAGTAATATTGTAAATATTATTTACATTTATAATATTATTCACTGCTTTCTATCTTTCTATTTTAATATTTAAAAAACTTAATTTATTCATGTGATGCCAACGCTGAATTTTCTGCTGCCATTACTATAGCCAAACTTCATTGTGGCACGATCCAAATATTTTTGAATTAAAATTTGAGAATATTTCAATATTTCAGTTAAATCATAATCATGATTTGTTTTCTTTTTGTATGTATATACATACAAAATATTTTATCTAAATATTTTTTGGGCTCGTTTTTGTATAAATCTGCTCCATATTGGTTCATTTCCGAAATTCATGTTTGCTTGTTTGTTTGTTTAATACAGCAATCGATTTAATTAGTATTTCCCCATTTCTATTTTCGTTCATTTCCATCTAACGATCACTTAATCTAACACTAACAAATTAAAAACATTAAATGTAATTCGTAAATGTCTTTTTTAAATGTACTGTAATTGTTAATAAATCTCAATATGAATATCCATTTTTTTCATGCTGTACATTATAATGATGTCATGCCTAAATTCACTTATAGCATTCAAAGTAGTTGAATTCAGTTTGAGGTGTTTTATTTTGGACAAAATAATATAAATAGTAATAGCTTTAATATCGACCTCTTGACATCTCCAAAGTTAAAGATCAAGTCTTTCATTTGACTAATTAACTGAATTTGTGTCGACGCATTGCTCTGCTGTCTGGGTTCAGAGGAGGGGTTTGAGATGGAGATTTCTGTTAGTGCCTGTTAAACCCATTAGCATGTCCTCTATATGAAATAGAGATGCAGTGTGATCATGTTCCACTGTTTAGCATTATTAGGAGCACAGGATGCTCTCACTTTTTCGACTGCAGCGTTCATACAGCCCACGGTCTTTTGTAACATACCCGTGCTGCTTACTATCTGCTCACTGATAAAATAATACTGTGCTCGATGCTTAAAGTAAGCCCACCCTCCCACCTAATTTTTCCATACTGTAATTTGCGTAATTGTACATCAAAGGTACTTTGTAGCCATGTAAGGTAATGTAGAGTGTCTTCCACTTCCTGATTAAACTAATGTGTAACTGAACACCTGAAAAGCTTCTCTTTCTCGCTGCACTGCTACCAAATGTCTTGGCCCTTAAAGCTAATTCCCCCATTGTAATTAAGTCTTTGAAATTCAAAGCTGTAAATATGTAAATGTCATGTCATAGTCGTGAAGGCTGGGTTTATTCCACTGGAATACAAGATGAGGCTTACTGACGGTTTTTGGACTTGCTTAACATGATTTGTGTGTGTAATTTTAATTTACCTGATCATAATTATGTCCTTATTGATAAAAAACAATCAGATTTGCACTACTTTTTGTTTTCTACACGATTGATGCCGTGTCCCGGCCGGAGCAACGAGACAAAAACATTAAAACCCATTACAAACGAGGCGTTTGTTGCATCCAGTTGTGTGACGTAAGTTAAAGCTGATTATAAGAGCTTATTACTGATCTGTTACACATGCGTTTGCATCGCGCCGCATAAACATAAAACCCTGTCTGCATTTGTGATCGTGAGAAAGTGACCAACAACAAGTGCTACTCTACACTGCCCAAAACTCGCGTTTGAATCGTCAGTGGCAAATCCTTTAAATGAAAACTTACTTACAGAATGTGAGTCAGAACTGCCGGCATTGTAGTCTACTCTCCCAGGATCAGTAAACAGTCCTCCATAAAATGTGCTGGACACATCTGGATATTTGGGTTTCCAACCCTGTCTGGAACAGTGTTGTAAATACAACTTAACCACTCATTTGTAGTTGTGTCCTCTTTTGGAAGACCAAACAAAGTAGTTTCGCTTTCACAACGAAAAACACGGCGGCCTAGCGTGAGCGGAAGCCGCGGCTTAGCGTGAGCTGAGTCCGGGCTTGTGTAAGCAGAGGCTGCGGGGTTGAGAACGGCGCGGCCGGCGGATTCGACGAAGGAGCGGCAACCACATGTGACGACCCCGGACTGGACTCTCCAAAGAGAAAGGAAAAATTGAAATCGCATCATATGACCTCTTTAATGTCTATCCGTTTTTATGACTTTATGACTGTCTGAATATTTGTTTTCCATGCTGAGCCTTTTTATATCAATGAGAACTATAAAAATCAATGGGGTCCAAAGATGTTTGAACATTCCTCTTTTGTCTTTTACAGACAAAAAGGTCATGCTTGCTTGGAATGACATGAGGGAGAGGAAAAGATGAAAAATCTTTTTGGGTGTACTATCCCTTTAAGTTTGATCTGGTTTCATGTTCACATCAATTCTCTGAGGGTCTTTGCTGAAATTATGACACTGTCACAATTTTCCTCTCAGCAGTTTGAAGCTACAGTGCAATGATGTTGATGAACAGAAACAGACTATGAATGAGTTACATGGTAACCTCTCCATGTCTGATGAGCCAACATTAAATGTGCCCCGGCATATTGTGGTGAGGATGAGTTTATGCACATGTACCTGAGGCAAGAACCTTTAAAAACCCTACATACTTGTGTGACTTGCGTCCGTTGTGGTCTTACATTTGTGAATGCTCACTCATGAAATGTCATGAGCTGATAAATGCAACCTGGAGGGTTTTTTCCTGTCGTCCCATTCTGTGGCATGTATCTCTCTGGGCGCTACAATTATCCCTTGACTATTATCAAGGTTCCTGTGCTCGTTTTGTACACAAATTCGAAAGACACGGAATGAGAATGATGAAGAGGGTTGTGTTGAGGCATTGTGCAAGCGTGTGTATCTCTGGGGCCTGCAGAAATAAAACTGAAGTGGTGATTACATAAATGCACAAATGGGCTGCAGTTTCTGCCTGCTGTTCCCTGGGCAGTAAGCAGCAGGACTGCTTCAGTCTGGCCAGCCAGTTATGCAAGCTACCCTTTATTTGTCCAAGATAAACCCATGAATTCAATATGCACTCTTAACTGGGAAGACCCCAGAGTGGAAGATGATGTTTCTTAAACAGGATGTGTGCAGTGTTGGATTGATGGATGTTTTGAGATATACACCATAACAAAATTTCAACTCAGTCTACATTTCTGCAAAACCTGAAATACATTGCTGCGGGTACATACAGTATTGCTTTACAAGAGGTGCTATAAGTGATATAATTTTTTTTTCTTGCAGATGTGTCTTCTTGTGCCCATAGGTACATTTTCGTTAAATGATGTTGTGTTGCTTATAGCATGTTTCACGACACTTTCAAAGTTGAAACTGGTCCTGAATGGTGCTAAATAAGTGTCAATTTTTTTCCGAAACAGATTAATGTGAATCTGGCAATATTTTATTACATTGGTTGTTGTACATATCATAGCAGTTCAGAAGTCAGTAAAACGTTAAAGCTCTTTCACATTTGAAATTATCAAACCAACAACACTAAACCCTACACTAAATCTAACTAATAGCGTTAAAGGGTTAGTTCACCCAGAAAAGAAAATTCTGTCATTATTACTCACCCTCATGTCATTACAAACTTGTAAGACCTTTGTTCATCTTCAGAACCCAAATTAAGATATTTTGATGAAATCCAAAAGCTTTCTGACCCTCCATAGACAGCAAAACAACTGAAACGTTCCTAAGTCCAGAGACGTAGCAAGGAGATCTGTAAAATAATCCATGTGATATCAGTGGTTCAACCGTACTTTTATGAAGCTTTGAGAATACTTTTTGTGCGCAAAAGAAAAAAAAAACGACTTTGCGCTGTTTTCGTTCAGATCAAATCCCAGCAACATAGGAAACAGATCTGGCGTGACGCAGCTGACACAGAACAGCATACACTGTTTACGTCCAGCGGATATTCTAACCAAAACGAGCCAGGTGTTGCGGAGAGACGCTTGTTGAAAAAAATTTATTTTTGTTTTCTTTGTGCACAAAACATATTTTCGTAGCCTCGTAAAATTATGGTTGATCCACTGATGTCACATGGATGATTTTACCGATCTCCTTGCTACGTTTCTGGACTTGGAACATTTCAGTTGTATTGCTGGATATGGAGGGTCAGACAGCTCTCAGATTCCATCAAAATTATCTTAATTTGTGTTCCGAAGACGAGGTCTTACGGGTTTGAAACGACATGAGGGGAAGTAATTAACGACAGCATTTTCATCCGTGAACTATTCCTTTACAAAAACCAAAGGGAGATCAAAATCATTTGATGTTGAAACCTTCCACTTCAGTTGTTTATAGTGAGGCTTGGAGCTCTTTCATGATGGCGTCTTGTGTTACATGGGACTCAACCCTAGCGCTTTATATTATATTGTTGTGCTTAAAAAAAAAACAACACTACATGGAAATCACTTTTGCAAAACTATGCAGAATCCTACTGATTTTTCCCCCAAATCAGCAAAGAAAATGTGAAAAACAGTCAGCAAATTCTGTTTGAGCTTGGAAATATGGCAGAGATTTCCTCATTAACACATAGATTTTTTTCCAGTATGTGGATATATACTTTTTTTTTTTTTTTTTTTTTTTTTTTTTTGTAAACAACGTTTGATCGACGTCCTAAAAAATTAGACATGCTTATAATATAATGATTGCAATTTTGATTTGGTGGGAAATTTCAGGCTTCTGTCAAGGACCTTTTTTTATGCAGAAGAAGAATACAGAAGGACAACACAGTAAACACAACAAAAAAATGTAAAATGTTCCTCCACAAGTTACTTTCAATGTTAGGTTTCAACCACAGCTTTCAACAGAAAGCCCAGAATTCAGAAGTGCACCTTTTTGCTGCATTGTGACTTTCACCTCTACCAAAAGTTGTGCTGAGTTTGCATACCTTTTTCTGTATTTTTTCTTAATCCAACAATAATCCTGTACAGCATTGTTTCTGTAGTGACTTTATCCTCTAAATTAATCGATATACACTTCATTACTCCAAAACCATTTCTTAGCAAAGATTTGCCCAACAGGCCATTTTTCATCCACACATTGTGATATTTTGGCACCCCATGTGGAGTGTTTGGGCAGGGAGGAGTGAGCCCCTGTGGGGATAAGATTACTCATTTTGATAAAGTGCCCATGCCTCCTAGGCAATATCGTGCCTGTAGTTCTCTAGTGAAGCGTAGCCTACAAAACCCTTGTTGATGCATCCTCCTCCTGGTTTCCTAACTCTTCTTAACGTTTTGTCTTTTACTTCCCTCATATCCTTATCACCATATTACTCGTGCCCCCAGCCTTTCTTATGTAACTATGTTGCATACCTTCCTACTCTTCCACTTAAAGCCCTTTTTTTAGTCTGAAGTGATGAAACAGTGAATATACTGGCTTTTTATCTTGCCTGAGTGGATCTTGTTTGAAAGTTCAGGCTTGATATGATGAAAACATTCTCAGAGGGATTCCTGGTGGCTCACTGTACATTTGAATGTGCGTGAGGTCAAATGTGTGTTGTGTGTGTATCGCTATTCTTAACCCCTCTAAAGCCCCGGGTGTTTGCTCATCTGCCATGCTAATGAGCTTGTATGTGTGTGTGTGTGTGTGTGTGTGTGTGTGTGTGTGTGTGTGCGCGTGTCCTTTAATTAAGACATCTGCTGTCTGGGTCAGCCGTAGGGATGAAGTGGAGACTGCCATAGGGCAGTTTTGGAGTCTGGAGTCAAACCGTGCCATGTTGTGCGGGTCAATGACAAATAAATGATGAAAAAAAATGTGTGTCCATGATAAAGCAAAGGAAAAAAATCACCAAGGTTAAATTCAGGTTGGTTTCATATGATTTCCAAAAACGTTTTCAAATTCTAAAAATGCCTTGTGGTGTAACCATAGATTAAAAACTATAAAAAATAATATAATTTCTTGAATACATTTGAGTAAATAATTTGTAATCATCATTTTTAATTATTTTTATTATTGTATTATTATATTTTCCCCTGTACTGTATGTTTGTTGCACAACATGGCTTTGGTTTGGCAGAGAAAAGTTTTTCAAATATTAATAAGCAGCAAAGCACTTTTATGATTAAAACAAAATGATAGTGCCAAACTCCCAAATAAAGTTTATACACACACATATACTGTGAAATGTATGTGTATATATACAGGTGTTTTAAAGTCACTATGTATAGAGAGATTTAGGTTTAAAGTCCTTATTAATATTTTAATTGATCTGCACAAAAAATGCTGTGCAATCTGTCATTAAATAACCTGTGTTGCTAATTATAAACACTCAAGATTGCCTAAATGGGCAACAGTGAGAATGTCTGCTCACAGTCCAGCACTATCCAGTTACTGTACCTCCATCGATTGCTGTGATAGTGTAGGTAGGCAGCGTACTGCATTAAGAGACCCATTTTGATCCGTGGTTAAGGCCCTGTCGACATCCATTAACGAATGCCAAAGATTAGTGGAGCAGGCCCAGTGTTTCCCACACATGCAGCCTCAGCCAAGTGCAGCTCTCTTGGGTGTTACTGAGTGAGTTTCTCCTCTCGGTGTGAACTTGCCTTTTAAACATCCATACTCTGCTGAGTAGCTTTGCTGCCATTCACCTTAGAAGATCAAGAAAGCTTGGTTTGTTTAAAGGCATGGTGAATTATTGATTGCAGACTTCATATGTTGATTGATTTTAGTAATGGGTTTCCATATCTGTCCAGCAGAATCATCCATGCAGTTGTAATATTTAAATCGTTCAGTGTAAGTACAGTATAAGTCTTTTATTCACTGTGACATCCAATAGACTTACTTAATCTGCCGTTAGAGTAAGTGTCTTTCTCAAAGTGCTGATAGATTACAATTTATGCCTTTTCAGGGTTTGAACCAACAACCATCTGGATGCAAGGGCTGAACTGTAGCTATGATGCCATGCTGCTAAAAACAACTGGCTCAGAGTCATTTATTTATGAATCAGACTACACTGGTGGTGTAGCATGTTTTTGATTGTCAAAAAAAAAAAAGAAGAGTCATTTGTTTGTGAATCAGTCGACTCTAGTTGCACAGTATGTGTTTGATCCTTCAAATGAAAACTGCAATTATTTAAATAATCAACCTAAGCCATTTTTTGGGTGTGTGGGACTTAATCCTAGCATTTCCCAGGCTGCAACCTGTGTTGTTCAGCCACATTGACCCTGTCCAGCAATCTTCAGCTCAATCAGAATACAATTAAAGAGAAAGGTTTGTGAGGGAGAAGTACACTTTTAAGGAAACCCCAGGTAGTGAATCAATGAGCGAGCCTTTAAAAGTTAATTACTTTTGTTAGAGGAGCTCAAAGAAAAGAAGACCACTTTCTCAGTCCCTGAGCAGATCTGAGCTTTTTTCAGGCCAATCAAGTTCTTCGACACCAAACTCCATTTTAGGCTAGTTTACTGGTGGCATGATGGCATCCTATGACTGTCATGTTGAAAGTCAATGAGTTCTATGTGCAACCTCATTCTACTGTACATGTTTGTCCATGTGCTTGAGTTTAGAAATGTGTTGGTATTCTGTGACTTTTGAGTTTTTATGCTCTCAATTCCAGTGTTGCCATACAATAGTTAGAGCAAAAAGACAGTTGACTTTTATGTCTTTTATGAAACAAAAAAAAAAAATTTTACAGAAAGAAATGTGGTATATTGTAACATAAATTTATTATTACTAATTATTTAATAAAAAAAAAAACCAGAAGAAGCATTAAGTGTTGCCTATTTTATGAAAATTAGAAGAAAAATATTAGTCATATTTTCCTGACATAGGACAATGTCTGCATTATTATTGATGTATTTATATTTATTTACTTCGTATGCATGTGTGAATTTATAGTTGATTCTGTTCATTAACAAAGGATTACCAAATGGGTTTGTGAATTAACGAGAGGGAGTGGTAAAAAAAGTCATAATTGATATAAAATTTAAAAAATAATATATTTTCTTTAAACTAAAATAAAACAACGAAAAAATATAAAATATTTTATTTGTTTAACTGCATATTGTGAAAATTAACAGGCATCAAAGAACCATGAACATGAGTTTGTAAAGTTGTGCATTATTTGCACATTATACATTTGCAATTATTGGTGCTTCAGGCCACCCGAATACTATTAAATGATTATCCCAAATTATATTTTTTAATTTCAGTCATTTAACTACTAAAGGGAACATTCTCTCCAATGATTATGTTCTACAGTTTGCTGCGTTCCATAATTAAAGAAGGCTAAAGACGTGCTTGACTGTCTCTCTCTGTTCTCTGGTTGCAGCCACAGTCGTCTAGCTCCAGCGCATAGGCTTAAATGTTCAGCATTACACCACTGTACTGCCAGAGAGGAGCCTGTGTCTTGTTAGATGGAAAGACCAATTATGTGAACATGTACAGGGCTTTGCGCATCAGTTTGAGCCCCATCAGCAGGTGGCCAGTTCACCTTCACAGGCTTGTCAATGGATCTCCCATCCTGTAACTCTATCTCCATCCAACCAGTTAAAAATTCATCACTGGTTTTCAGGACCTCCTTGCTCACTGATAATTTGATTTGAGTTGATAAGTTCTCCGCTGATGTTCTGTTCAAAGCCACTTGGAGGTGACATTGATGACAGCCTGTTTACAGGTAATAGATACACTGTACATGCAATGACTACAAGCCTTCATTCAGAATCTACACTCAAGCAAGTGCATATAAGTGCATTCTGGTTATATATTTCAAGACATTATGTACTGTACATTAGGGCTGTGTATCACCAGCAAAGTCACGATACGATACGTATCACGATACAGAGGCCACGATACGATACGTATCACGATACATGACTGCACTGAATTTCACATCAGCAGAATTGAGTAAAACAGCTGTCTGTTAAACACTGCATACTATAGGGCCATTTCTAACTATAGGCATAGCAGGCAGTTGACCTCTGCATTATGAAGGGCCTCCATAACTGTACCACAATACAATATAGGTAATGGCATATGTTTCATGTTTACATTGTGCACTCCCCACCAATATTCTGATTGTTTGCATCTTGTATTTAAGACCATAAATAATAATGTACTCATTCTAATAAATTTATATTGTAATGTACTCATTCTAATATGTTTTAAAAAAATTACATTGCTGGTAGGTTATCATTGCACAAATTAACACACTCTCTACAATTAAAAAAAAAATTAGAAGAGTTCTAAACTAATGCGCTGTCTTCACTGTATCTATAGCACACACGCTCAAGGCTGATTTATGACTGATTTATCGTCATAAATAAAATACTGTTTGTCTGCACGTAACATAAAATACTGTGGCTTGGCATGATACACAGTCTAATGGTCTAACAAAATCAAATTTTAAACATCTTTTACTATACCAATTTTTATGGCCCTTATATTTCCTATTTGAGCCAATGCAGATGAATGAAGTTATCACAGGACGAGACCGCCCTGATTGTAAAGCAAAACGTGATTGGCTATAGCGAGATCGTGCTACGATTGGTCAGCGAATGTGGCTGTTATCTGATTGGCTTGAGTAGACGGTGGTTGGAGTCCATGTATTTGTGGATTGTCAGCACATCTTGACGCAAGAAATGTTTCACAATTCGCAAATGCACAGGACGCGATTCACAAATGCGTGCAGCTATCTACAAATGCACAGGACGCGATTCACAAATAAATGCCAGGCAAAGTTGTGGTTGTGACATAAAAATATATTTGCGAATGTCTTTTATTTGCAAATCTCATTTATTTTATTTTTTGTGAATTTAATTCATGTTTGAGAAACTCTAAGATTTATTTGTGAATCTCATTCTATTTATTTGTGGATCATAATCTATTTATTTGGAATTAAGCAACAATTCTACCCCCATAAATACAGCATAGTTTATATACAGTGGGTACGGAAAGTATTCAGACCCGCTTAAATTTTTCACTCTTTGTTATATTGCAGCCACTTGATAAAATCATTTAAGTTAATTTTTTTCCACATTAATGTACACACAGCACCCCATATTGACAGAAAAACACAGAATTGTTGACATTTTGATTTATTAAAAAAGAAAAACTGAAAAATCACATGTCTAAGTATTCAGACCCTTTGCTGTGACACTCATATATTTAACTCAGGTGCTGTCCATTTCTTCTGATCATCCTTGAGATGGTTCTACACCTTCATTTGAGTCCAGCTGTGTTTGATTATACTGATTGGACTTGATTAGGAAAGCCACACACGTCGATATAAGACCTTCAGCTCACAGTGCATGTCAGAGCAAATGAGAATCATGAGGTCAAAGAACTGCCTGAAGAGCTCAGAGACAGAATTGTGGCAAGGCACAGATCTGGCCAAGGGTACAAAAAAATTCTGCTGCACTTAAGGTTCCTAAGAGCACAGTGGCCACCATAATCCTTAAATGGAAGACATTTGGGACGACCAGACCCTTCCTAGAGCTGGCCGTCCGGCCAAACTGAGCTATCGGGGAAGAAGAGCCTTGGTGAGAGAGGTAAAGAAGAACCCAAAGATCACTGTGGCTGAGCTCCAGAGATGCAGTCGGGAGATGGGAGAAAGTTGTAGAAAGTCAACCATCACTGCAGCCCTCCACCAGTCGGGGCTTTATGCAGAGTGGCCCGACGGAAGCCTCTCATCAGTGCAAGACACATGAAAGCCCGCATAGAGTTGTGAGATGGTGAGAAATAAGATGCTCTGGTCTGATGAGACCAAGATATAAATTTTTGGCCTTAATTCTAAGCGGTATGTTGGAGGGGAGAAAACCGGGCACTGCTCATCACCTGTCCAATACAGTCCCAAAAGTGAAGCATGGTGGTGGCAGCATCATGCTGTGGGGGTGTTTTTCAGCTGCAGGGACAGGACGACTGGTTGCAATCGAGGGAAAGATGAAAAGTGTGGCCAAGTACAGGGATATCCTGGACGGAAACCTTCTCCAGAGTGCTCAGGACCTCCGACTGGGCCGAAGGTTTACCTTCCAAAAAGACAATAACCCTAAGCACACAGCTAAAATAACAAAGGAATGGCTTCACAACAACTCTGTGACTGTTCTTGAATGGCCCAGCCAGAGCCCTGACTTAAACCCAATTGAGCATCTCTGGAGAGACCTAAAAATGGCTGTCCACCAATGTTTACCATCCAACCTGACAGAACTGGAGAGGATCTGCAAGGAGGAATGGCAGAGGATCCCCAAATCCAGGTGTGAAAAACTTGTTGCATCTTTCCCACAAAGAATCATGGCTGTATTAGATCAAAAGGGTAAATACTGAGCAAAGGGTCTGAATACTTAGGACTATGTGATATTTTAGTTTTTCTTTTTTAATAAATCTGCAAATGTCAACAATTCTGGTTTTTCTGTCAATATGGGGTGCTGTTGTGTACATTAATGAGGGAAAAAAAAAATAACTTAAATGATTTTAGCAAATGGCTGCAATATCACAAAGAGTGAAAACTTTAAGGGGGTCTGAATACTTTCGTACCCACTGTATATATATACTGTATATACACACATTTTAGACAAAAAAATGTAACATTTAAAAGTAGCATTTTAATTTAGGTGTATTCAACCATTCTCTGTAATCGCTTTTTACCGAAATAGTGCTAATTTGCGTGCCGGTGTATCACCAAAATCTAAGCCGGTGAAGGGCTGCTGTTCGCTGGGGGAACTATGAACTTCAGACCGCGGCCTCGCATTTCACTCATAGCTGAAAGATGCCGTGACTCCATAACCTGCCCATAAACAAACAGTACTGAGATTAGAGAACATTTTAACATCAAATTAAACTAATTATAACAAATAAAATCCATTTTTGTTATGCAAGGCAAAAGGCATTTCCATCACACGAAACGACCGCTGCTAACGCAGCTGACTGACATCTCATCCTTATGTTTTGTTATGCAAAATAATACAATTTACAGCACAGTAAAGACATTATAAATGAAATAAAATGTATACAAACCTTTATTTCGCTGAAGAAGTGCACCAAATCGGTGGCACTGAGAATCGCTCTCTCCTGTAGTGGACTCAAAAAGCCCATGCTCTGACTGTAACTCAGCATCTGGGTTGTTTCTTTGGAGACAGGCTCAACCCAGCGGTTGGGTAGAAAAAAATAGCCCAGCATTAAAAATGACCCAGCAGCTTAGTTACAGAGAAACTACCCAGCACCTGGGTAAAAAATATTAAAAATAACCCAATAAAATGACCCAACAAACTGAACCCAGCATTTGGGTAAATTTTTTTTTAAAAAACCCGGCACCTGGGTAAAAACTATTAAAAACAACCTAATAAAAGGACCCAAAAGGCTGAACCCAGCATTTGGGTTAAAAAAAAAGAACCCAGCATTTTTTAGAGTGCGGGTTCACAACATGTAGGGGTGGGCGATTTACCGGTAGAAATTTGTCAACCAGTAGAGATTTTGGACTGTCGTCTCTATCGTGGTTACACATTCACGTAACACTGCTGTGCTACGTGGTAACGGAAACGAGCATTGTGGTTTAAAAACAAGTCATTTTAAGCCATTAAAATGCAATCAGCAGCAAAAGACAACTTATTTCACTAGAATATGCGCGCGCTGTCTGAGAAACTGTTTCTGAGCACTGTCAGAGAGGTGCGTGCATATGAAGACGGTGCTAATAGAGTACTGAAATACAATTCAAGTATTGAACTAAGTTGTTTTTGCCACTTTATAGGCCTTGAATGGTTAAATACACACACTCTTAAAGTGACAGCAGTTTAATATTCCTGATGTTTTTCACCATTTATATTACATTGGGTATTGGGGTGAAGTGTGAAGCTTTTGCGTAACGTGAGGATGGGTACATAAGGAGTATGCGTTAAGGAGCAAACTTAGCATTTAGCATGCTAAAATGTGGTATTGCACGCTAACAGTTCATTTGCTAGCCAGTACTATCCCTGATAGCACATGTACATCTCAGAGACGTCTATTTGATGGGCGTTTTAGTTTACATCTGAAAGATGTATTTTTTAGAGTGTTCATTTATCTGCAATACGTCTCTAGGATGCTTCCTGTTAGACGTTAAATAGAAATTTAGAAAATGTCTTTAAGATATTTGATGTTTGAATGTATGTAAAACTCATTTTTTAAAAACGTTTATCAGGTGTTTGTACACAACAGATGGTTTCCAGATGAAGTGCTATTTAACAGACATGTTGCAAATGTACTGTATACAGTATGTGCATCTGGGATCTTACAATTCAATGATGTGACAAAAAATATATATATAATTAAATCCTGTCAGGAAACCATATGAAATCACTGCTTAATTTGGTCTCTTCAAAATAACTTTGTTTACGTTAAAGTTATGTGAACCAATTCTGTTTATTAAATCATGTAAATTCAACACACATTTTTGTCAGTGTGTGATGAAAACATGGTGAATAACTTGCCTGGAGGATATGGTACAGTAGGAAACTAGGAATGTCTCTCAAGGATAAATTCATGATTCTTGATTGGTTTCTTCTGGGAAATGTTATGCCTTTTCATACGCGTTGCTGTCCTCTTCTAGAAGGTTTTTAAACTTTTTTTATTTATTTTTTTTGGAAACCATAAAAAGGTCTTTTAAAGCAACAAAATCTTTGTTTTGTGCCAGTCATAAATTGTCTCTCATCCTTCAAATAAGAATCAAAAGCTCACTGAATAGCTGTAATTATGAAAACAGTCTGCGTCCTTGACTGTGTGGTCTTATAGTAATTGCTCAGCACTGTAACCTTGGCTCTTTGCAAACTCAAAAGATATCTAACAAAAGACCCAGGTGGTCTTCTGATTGGTTCTTTGGGGCTGAAGGTACTGTAGTGCTGTATCCAGGCTGGATTACATTCTCTCTTACTCTCTGTGTGTGAGTGGGAGTTACAATCAAAGACTGCTACAGTACATATATATGTAGCCTATGGCCCAGGTTACACATAATGAAAACATAACGAGTTCAGATTTATTCGTAACTGTGCTGCTGTGCTGACCACAGGGCACAAATACAATATACATCCTTAGACCAGTTTGAAACATTAGAAAGTACATTTATGCATCACAGTACATTTATGCATTACATTGAAACACTTTATCATTGATTGGCATTAATCTGCACGATTGCATTTAATTTTACCATGTGACTTAAACTATTTGCTATTTTTTTAGGAACCTTGGGAAATCTGGCTTACGGGTATCATGTCTAGGGCTGGGTGAGTAAAACAAGCTATGCTATGTACTATCACTGTTAGTCTCTTATAAATATCAGAAATTTAGATTAGCTTAGGATTCACTGTTACAGTATATAATACTGCATGTGTCGCTCTGACATTACCTTATACATTCTCTCTTCAGGCACATGGGTGACGTTTGGTGGTCAAATAACAGATGAGGTAGAGTTTTCATGGATTGTTGCTCTGTTTATTCACAAATTACTGGGCAATAGCATTTAGCATGGTAGCATGCTTTTGCAGCAAAGCATAAAAACCTGAATAAACATAACATGAACACTATGCTTTAGAGGAATAGTTCACCCCAAAATGAAAATTCTGTCATCATTTACTCACCCTCATGTTGTTCCCAACCTGTTTAAGTTTCTTTCTTACGTTTAACACGAAAGAAGATATTTTGAAGATCCAAACAGTTCTTGGTCCCCATTGATTTCCATAGTAGGGAAAGAAATATTATGGAAGTCAATGGGGACCAACAACTGTTTGATTACCAGCATTCTTCAAAATATCTTCTTTTATGTTCAACATAAGAAAGAAACTCATACAGGTTTGGAACGACATGAGGGTGAGTATATGATGAAAAAAAAGTTCATTTTTGGGTGAACTTTCCCTTTAAGTGTAGCTTTAATCAGCCTCTACTGTACAGTAACTAAATAGCAGCACAGAATGCAGTACAGATAATTACAACCATGTCATTTGAGTTTTGTACTGCTGAAGACAACATAAAGCTATAATGCCCTCTCAGCTGTCCGTTTTCTCTCCATTTGTGATCTGTCCCCATCTCTCCTCTCTCTCTGTCTTCTCTCAGATAGCTGAGCAGCTGATGACGCTGGCGTATGAGAATGGTATCAATCTGTTTGACACAGCCGAGGTGTATGCGGCAGGGAAGTGAGTACTCTTTACTGATTTCCCATCATTCATTGCTGCTGCTCATCATGAGCGATAGGGATTTACACTTACTTATATATGAGGAGATTAGTAAAGTATTAACTCTAGTTTTAGCAACATTATTATCTTTTACAGGACTGCATAGACCTACTTTTCTCACAAATCTGATGAATCTAAAAATGCTTTCAGGAAGCCAAATCGTTGTTTGCTATTAAAATGTCTTTAAAATGTTTTTACTATACTGTAGCTTTTGCAACAAGGTTCGTGCTGCTTAGCAAAGATGTGACACAATAGTCAAGATTGTCGAGACCAAATGTTAAAGTTGAAGAACAAGATTGACTTCTATTCTGGGTATTTGGCAAGGATGTGTTTTCCTAAATGTCCATTGAGGGTATGGCCCTGGAGAAGTATCTTAATAAATTCAATAGGTATTCATGTATAAAATGTATTATTACTAAAGGTGTTTGATGTATATTATATAGTAATATTAATATATATATTGTAGGATAATATACTAAAAACACTTTAGTAGTTGATTATATATAATAAAAATTTTTTACTATTGACGTAGTGTTTTATTTATTGAAATACTTTTATATTTATTTAAAATTAAAAATGTATTATATTTGTATTTATGTATTATATTTGTTCATTTTATGAGTTGCTGAATTGTTATACATTACACTAACATTCATACTTACTACATAATGCTGTTTACTGTATACTTTAGGTATCTATGTTTAAGATGACCTAGTGAAAGAAGTTAGTGTTTTGTCAGCAGAATTCATTTGTGCAAGATGAGAAAAAAAGATGGAAAGTTAAATAGCCAAAACCTGCTAGCTTGCAGTAAATATAGCAGTGACGTCTTTATTTTCTGCAATGCCGTGGAGCTGTAACGTCAGGGAATTGCTGATAAAGTTGAGCGGAAATAGCCTGACTCAGTGGAAATCCACTCGACGGTAAAAAAAGGCACTTTAATGAGGCAGAACTCACGAGTGTTAAAGGACATAACCTTATATATGTCGTTTGTGTGTGTGTGCGGAGTGTTTTTGTTGCATTTTTCATCTGTTTCATGCCATGTCAAGCTGGCGATGAGGCTCGTGCAGAATGATGAAGACAGCACTGTAAATACTTCAGCACAGACGAACTACTCGACCTTTATTACTCATACACATACACTCGCCGTCTTCACAAACGGTGGATTTACTCATCTAGACTGCGAGTTAAATAAAAGACGAAGACTAGTACTGTTTGTGAATTTGTCTGAGGACATCTGCTGCCCTCTTGAGCTCACGTTACAATAGCGCTTCATTCTTGCAAAGGGATGACGAGGCCTGATGGGAGAACCATTCATGAAGAACACATTGGTCCTGAGGGCAAAAATGTAACATCTGTCATTAGAAGCTCTCACTCCCTTCCAGTCTCTCCCCTTTTTAAAAATCTGCTCACAGGAGAAAAAAAAGCATGAAGTATTTTGCCTATGTTTACACTGGGAGTTCCTTTCATATTGCTGTAAAATGAATGCTTCATTAGCTTAATTCTCTGGAAGCAGAGAACAGGGAATCCCCCAGTGTAGAGGACGCTTTTACTCACCGACTGTGATGTAAGTGAGGAGGAGAAGGTTTAAGCTAAAATAATAGCATGACAATTGCTTCTCGCTTTCTTGCAGGGCTGAAATGGTTCTCGGCAGTATCATCAAGAAGAAAGGATGGAGGTAAACATATTGATTTGCTGTTTTTAAGGGTTCAGAACATTCTCAAACTCTTATTTGATGTGATGTGATGTGCTATGTTTGTGTGCTGTTTTCTCCTCTTCAGACTGTCAGAATAACTGCTGACTTGATGCTTGCTTGTACCTTGCAGCTCCTGTTAGTTTGTGAATGACTAATGTGGAGTTTGCACTTAAGGGGACATTAACTTTTATTCATTCATTCACTGTATGCAAGCACTGAGGCGAAAAGCCACTTTCCCCCAGGGAAAGATGTCTAATTTTGGACCCAAGTTTTTGCCCTTTTTAGAAACATGGCATGACTGCAGTTTCAAGTATTCAAAAAGTCTTCTCTTGGGAGAGGAGAATATTTTAACATGAAAATTCTAAAAAAGCCGCATATTTAGATAATCTTCTGCAAAGAAGTGTAGTTTCTTAACAGAAAAGATATTTAAAATTCAAAATTATATATTTATTCTAAATAGAAGTGTTATTTTTAGGGTTAACAAGTGTATGCATTTAAGGATTTAATAAAATATTTGTTTTAGATACTGTAAAATAAAATTATGTTAAATTATATACTATATATATATATATACACACTTTATTTATAAAAATATTTTTATTTTATTTGTTATACAAAAGTTTTTTAATACAAATAATAACAATAAGTTAAAAAGTTGCAATTCGTATTTAAAAATAGTTTAACAAGATTGAATAGATTTAAAAATGTTTTCTATTTTATTTTATTTATTATAATATCATTTAACATTATACAGTACATTGGATGTAATTTGATGTTGGAAAAAAATGTAAAGCCCTGATTATGATGTTCAAATACAGTGGTTCCTGGACTTCTCATTAACTGGACTACAGTGTAACTACAGTGTCATTTCCTGCAGCGATGACACCATGGTTTACCACAATCATCGTGAGTGTGGCCAGTCCTTGGCCTTTGTCGCCTTTAACCACTTTGACTCTGTGTTGCATAGACGTTCCATTAGGTCATCAACACCAAGATATACTGGGGTGGAAAAGTAAGGTGTTTGTAATGTGTGTGTGGGTGTGTGTGTGTCAGAAAGAGGTACGGATGATTCATCACTTCCCCCGACACGAGAGCAACAGGGGAAGCAGGTTAATGATAGTCTCTTTCATAGTAGTGCGAGTGTGAAGCTGGGTGTATTATTATGTTTGCACCACTGCACATATGCATCACATTAAATTTCCAATGAAACAGAAGTAGCAATAGATGTTTTCTTCCATATTGTGACATACATCCAAGTGTAATGGATTATTGAAAAAGGATGTAAGGTGGACACTGTGCATCATTTGTGATGGATGAAGGACTAAATGTTGTCAGGGTTTGGGTAGAGGGATGAGGTGAGGACTCAGTACTGCAGAAGAATGGGCTTTTTAATGGGTAATAAAACAAAACCAACAACAGAAACTACCCCGTGGGGGAAAAAACAGGCTGGCAAGGCAAGGCAAGGCAAGGCAAGGTAAGGCAAGGCAAGGCAGGATCTGGACACGTCCAGGGATAGACGATGACGAACTGACGCACGACTGCAAACACAAGGAGAATAAATGGAGAGCAAATGAGGAGGGTAACGAGGGAGCACATGTGGGGCAAATTAACCAATAATCAAGTAACAAGATGGGTGGGGTCAAGACAATTGACATTGAGAGCACATGGGGCACACCGAATCAAAGACAAAAAGCTATGTGCTCACACAAAACAAAACACAAGCACGTGGCCAGCAAAACAAATCACAAGCCAAGTGAGTGCCTTATTTAGAACAAGAGACAGCGAACACGCATGCTAATGAGAAAATCATAAGCACGTGCTGCGTGTTCCAGAATGACACAACACGGAAATAGCAGCGGTGAACAACAAAACCGCGTGCTTAACCAAACACAACAACACGTGGAGAGGAGAGGCACGCGGCCGAGCGAACTCGTAGACGCACGCCCGACACAGACAGAAGCATGGAGCGCCAGTGTCCGGGACCACGACCGAAAACCGAAAAATCAAGACAGAGTGCCGGGTTGAAACCAGACCACGCATCCAACACATGAAACAGTAATCGGCGCAATGACGAAGAGCGCACGGCCGAGCACACTCTAGCGCGCCGCTCAGCATGAAAAAAAGGACATGGCGCGAGTGTCAGGCTCTGTCACGCAAAGTCCAGAATTACACTAGCCGAAGCAAGTGACAGAACCCTGACAAAATGATTGGAGAAGTCTGACATACGTCACCAGAGAGAAGTCCGTCATTTCACCAGAAGATCAAGCTGACATTTTCATTAAAAATAACAAGGTCAAACTTTTTTTTTTATATATATAATTAAAGAATCATTCACAATGTGAGTCTAATAACACTACTTTAGAAAATAGAGGTGAATTTACATCATGCTGACTTTAAAAACACATCCAGTAAGCTTAAGTAGTAATACAAAATGTCATATTCTTGTTTGTTTTTCAGAGCAGAAACAGAGAGAGGCTTGTCCAGAAAGCACATAATAGAGGGTAAGTTGTGTTAAAAATATTCATGATTGCAGATAAATGGAAAGGGAAATGTAGTTAAAATAAAATAGCACATTTCAGCTTTAAATAGTCTTTGTTTTTCTGGCCTTCAGGTCTAAGGGCATCACTGGAGAGACTTCAGTTAGAGTATGTGGATGTAGTGTTTGCTAACAGACCTGACCCCAACACGCCAATGGAAGGTAGGTGTGCTTGATGGGATCCTGGGATAGTTTTTGCATCTTTGATTCCCAGCACTGGAATGGCTCACTTAACTGCTTTGCACGGAAGCATGGGACTATATCAGAGTAACTCATAAAAGAGATCAGACACATTGAGACCAATGGCAGAGAGTTGTTTAACCTTTACGGTGCAAAAGTTCCAAAAATAGTCTAATCATCCCACTCATTTTGTAATAAACTATGTCATACGGAATAATTAATTGTCTGTCTCGGAACATTGAGCAGTGACTGGAGCATGTTGTCTAAGTGTGCTGTCAAGATGATTCAAGTTTGCATCACAGCAGTTGCATCCATTATGCATTTAATGGTCGAGTCAAGTTATAATTTAGTCGAGGAAGAGTGCATGCTTTCGCTTTGGAGAGTTTTACAAACGCATTAAGTGGACTAGTACATCTACATCTCTCGTCGCAGTAGATCTTTCATTATAGAAAGCAATAGTTTAGAGGGCTAAACAACCGAAGCAGCATGACTGAAAGATTTTAGGTTACTTAGCATATTCACAGCACTATAGCATGGTAGCTTTAATGGAGTCAGACCAATATGTTTTCGTCCCCACATTTCTTTAAAGTCCTGATTGGCTGATAATGCTCCTCTCCTTAAGAATGGTGAGATATTAAACGAATACAAGGTCAATTCAAGTTGACATAATTTAGCGCATAATTTTCATTACCACAGAAATTAATTTGGATTTGTTCCTCCTTTTTCTTAAAACATGGGCTAAAATCTGGCTTACAGTGAGGTACTTATAATGGAAGTTAAATGGAATGTTAAAATACTCCCAAAATGCTGATCTAAACAACTTTGCAGCTCAAATAATGCTTGCGTTTTAAGAGAAGAATTGATCTAAGTGCCTTTATAAAATTGTAAGCCTCACATTTCTGTCTTTAAACCCTCCAAACAGTGTAACCTATTTTCGTCTTCTTTTTTTTTTTAAGAAAATGAGGGATAGGAAATGAAATTTTGAGGTAATCGACATCTTACAAATGCTGTTAATTGAGCCTAACTTGACTAAACTGTGAAGATACCATGCTGTACATCTGTGAGGGGCATGTGGACAGATTGAGACTGAGCCTGATGCTTCTGAGGTTATGGTTGCTCGTGCTTGTGCACAGACCTCGTTAATTCAAGCGTGGATTTGCAGTATCCGCACTGGTCCAGTTCTGCTGCCTTTTTTTTCTTCTTCAGAGATTTCATTCCATTTGCTAGTTGGTAAACCTCTTTTCATAGTCTTTTGTTTGTTTGTTTATCACCAGGAGATCCATTTAACACTTCAAAATCAAGAACATTCATCATAGAAGGTACATGGTACCCTCAGTGAGAGTTTTGACCTCCTGTCTACAAAAGCATTTTATGGCTTTGATTTGTGATAGTTTGCCCTCTTTTCCTGGTGTGAGAAACCTGACTTTGTCCATAAAATGCTGACGATTTCCAGAAGTTCCTATTAAACCTTGTATGCCGTAGAATGATTGATTTCTTTTACTATCCTGTCCATCTTGCAAGTGAAATTTGGAGAAGGTCATTGCATCTTACTGACCCGTGATTATAGTGTCTTTTTTTATCAGTTTTTTTGTTGTTGAATATTTACCATTCATTCCATTTTAATATCTTCTCCATTATTCATTTTTCCTAGAAATGCACTTATGTAGGTGTCGAGCGGATCAATTTTGGGGCTTCGCTTGTTTTTTGTTTGTTTTTTTCTGTCAGTTCAGACATAAATACAGTTGCATATATTACTCATATTATAATGAAATGTAAATAATTAAATATATTAAAACACTTTAACCTGCTTCTGCTCATACTATGCTTTAGCCTAATATTTGGATTTTCTTAAAACCAATAAAAAAGATGCAAGATGATTGACTGCAGTGTCCTCCGCTTCCCTGCATGCGAATATTTTATTACTGCAAGTGGCTACTCTCTTTTTTGCATGCGTCTGTCATTTTTTATATTTTCTCTTTGTCTACTAATTGTTCACACTGATATTATTCACAAATCTTGAAAAAAAGACAAACTGCTACTGGTAAATTGCAAAAATTCTACCATGTGAACACATAGATTGTCTTCATATGTTAGTACTGATTGGAAATGTTATTTACTAGAGGTTTGTGAATGCTGTCCTCTCCTGCCTGCAGTGTTTTACTTACAAAATAAGAGTAATAAATAATTGGATGATTTGTCATATGACCTTTTTGATTATGTTTGTCTATTTAAGTATATATTTAATTTTTTTGCCGTTTAATATGTGGGGATTTCTGTATAAAATACAGAAATGTGTAACAGTAAACTATGTGAATAGGAACACAGTAAATATATTGGCATCTAATGTGGGTTTATAAAAAAGAGACTGTAGAGACTACATAGACCCACAAAATGCATTTTTAAACAAGCAGCTTTTTGGAATCCTTTAAAATGTTGCTAATCGAAACTTTTTCGAGAATCTAAGTCTGAAGGATGGAGACCTGCTTCTTCTTAAATAAATGTTTGTGTGAAACTACTCCAATGTTCGCTATAGCACTTGACAGATATTTTCTATTATTAACAGTTTTTTAAATCAATTTTATCTGGTTTCTTTCTCATTATAGGGTATGTTCATGCAGCAGTGTAATAATCTCATGACATGAAGTAGATTGTAGGCTGGACCATGGAAAATTGCTCCTCTGCTAAATGTCAATGAAATGCAGCCTTGTGGAGATGTCATGCAGTCCGGAGTCACACTCTGATTTATTTTCCACCCACTGAGAAACTCTTTGAGTAGAGTTACTATAACATGCATAACCTTCAGGCCATTTTTAATGCCCTGTCACTTTGTATAAAGAAAATATGAATAATGACCTGTGTTGCTTCTCAGAATGTACTTCTGCTCCACTTCCATTACTTTACTGTTATATATGTCCTTGTTTTTTACTAGCTAGGTGTATTGCGGTCGTCTTACTATCTCTCAGATACTCTCTGATCACATCTGCTTTTGTTCCTCGGTCCCTCAATATCTGAGTGTTGCCCGGACTTTGATAGTTAATATTGTGATTGGCAGAGACGGTTCGAGCGATGACCCATGTGATTAACCAGGGAATGGCCATGTATTGGGGCACGTCCCGCTGGAGCTCCATGGAGATTATGGTGGGTTTGAAAGCACAGTGAATTGTTTAACCCATTAAAATAAAGCCTTTTTGTTTTCAGTAAGATGAATGTTATATAAAATAAGTTTTCGGGTTGTTTCAGCATCTCATTTGTTGTCAGTGTATTTTGGATAGATGAGCATTATGCTGATTCATGTAATTCAGCCACTACTTACCTACAGATTTACCTTTTTTGCTGTCATAATGGCAAATGACAGTCATATGTACGAAAAAATATCATAACCACAAATAATGATTTTGTTACCTTGTTTTAGTTAATCATAGCTACATTATACTAATTTGTCCCTTATTTTATTTAATCATGGTCAAATTATACTAATTTGTTCCCTCGTTTTGGTAAATTGTGGCAACACTGTACTAATTTGTTCTTTTTTTCTAGTAAATTGTGGCTATATTGTACTTAATTAATGGTCACAAATTAAAAATACTTTTGTCCCAATGTCATCTGTTCTGTTGTTGGGCTAATGCACTGAAAAATGTTGGTATAGAATTTACTTTTAAACAACTTTTACATTACTTACATGGTAAGTAACACATTTAATTAAACTGTATTAAAGTAGAAGTAGAAAGGTTAAAATAGTATTTTCTTGTAAAACATCCTCCAGTTGTCTTTGTATTATATAACTAGAAAAAACAGATCTTACGTGTGCATGTAGGGAGATGCTTTTGATGATAAAGAAATCTGCACACACATATAAATGGATTTGTTCTATTATGAGCAGCTGTGAATCTGTGTTTTTCAGGAGGCGTACTCTGTGGCGCGACAGTTTAATCTGATCCCACCTGTCTGTGAGCAGGCCGAATATCACATGTTTCAGAGAGAAAAAGTGGAAGTACAGTTGCCTGAACTCTTCCATAAGATAGGTGTGTGTGTGTGTGTTTTTTTTTTGCTAGAAAAATGCTATTTTTCATGCAACCTCAGAAAATGAAATGAAGTAACGGAGTTGTTGTAATGGTGGCTGGTTGATTTGTGCAGGTGTGGGAGCCATGACGTGGTCTCCGCTGGCCTGTGGAATCATCTCAGGGAAGTATGACAGCGGTGTGCCTCCTTATTCCAGAGCCTCTCTCAAGGTATTCCTCGGCTATGTGTTATGGTCTGTCCTGGCTGTTGTTGGTGGTCTTCATTGATGACTGCGCGTGTTTTAAATGAAGGCCTTGCTTGAGTTTTCGTTTGTATTTTGGGATTTTTTTTCTATCACTTTATTGGATTGTGAAGTGCTCCAACTCACCTGCACACTTGCGTGTAGATGAATGCACAAACATTTGTTTCTTCTCTTTTCTTTGCTGTCATATAGTGGCTTTCCATACATAACTTTACGCACAGCCATTGAGTGCTTTTGATTTCTGAAAGATTTTATTTACTGTACATTGCATTGTATGCATAAGAATACATACAGATGTAAGTAGACTGCAACACATGCTCAACATGTCCATAGCAGATTCACCTGATGTACACACAAACATTTGTAAATCTACATAATTTGCATGATAATACATGATTAGAATTAAGTATGGAAGCAACAAAATTACAAAAAAAATTATAAAAAGCAGTAAAATCCAAACATATACATACTGTACGCTGTACATATTCCATTGAATGGTATTCAAAATATGAAAAGTAGCATGCATATTTTCAAAATAGTTAAAAATTTATTTGCAGATTAAATTAAATATTTTACAGTTTTGTGCTTGTTAATCATTTTGAAATATCACCCCCAAAATTGTAATTCTACTATTATTTACAGTATACTAAAATCAACATTATCATTTAAAAGTTTGGAGTCAGTTGTTTAAAAGTGACATTAAAGATTGCATTTATATTATTGTTAAACAAATGCGGTACCTTTGAACTTTCTATTCATCAAAAAATCCTGATAATAATGTATCACAGTTTCAATAAAGACATTTTTCTTTGGCATCAAATCAGCATATTCGACTGATTTCTGAAGGACACTGAAGACTGAAGTAATGATGCTGAAAATTCAGCTTTGCCATCACAGGAATAAATTACGTTTTTATTTGTATTAAAATAGAAAACATTTGTTTTAAATTGTAATAATATTTCATAATATTACAATTTTACTGCACTTAATTAATCAAATAAATGCAGTCTTGGTGAGCAAGAGAGACTTTTTTCAAAAAAAATAAAATCTTCCCAACTATTACAATTTTGAACAGTAGTGTGTGTGATCCATGAAAAAAAAAACAGCATGCAGGTTTTTTTTAATATGAGATGTGCTTTCGTCTAGCAGCAAGTAGCATAAATTGTAACATTATATAACTCTAATTTAATGATTAATAATTAATGTCTACAACATAGCCCTGTCCTATTTCTTGTGAGAGTATGATCAGTTGAGCAAAAGTTTGAGAAGTATGATGTTCACCACCTTTAGGCAGCTGGCACCCATCATATTCCCACTGCACTATCCCATCAGCACCCACTCATAAAACATGTTCCTGTGGCTGTGTGTGCAGATATCATCCATTCCATCATTACTTCACAAACACAATGAATATCCAGCAGCTATTCCTGTGGCTCATCAGCCGGTGGCGTGTGGCTCTCTGAGCAGGTGTGCTGTCTGTTTGAAACAGGGCTACCAGTGGTTGAAGGACAAGATCCTGAGTGAGGAAGGCCGCCGTCAGCAGGCGAAGCTGAAAGAGTTGCAGGCCATTGCGGAGCGACTGGGCTGCACACTGCCCCAGCTGGCCATCGGTAATACTGCCCGGGCCTTGCTGCTCTCTCTCTTTCTGTCTGTCTGTCTGTCTGCCTGCCTGGAGCTCAGGTCAGGCTGTGTGTCCTCGTCTCCTGCTTCTGTCCCGTGTCTTATTGTCTGGGGTCTTGTGTTGTCAATCTAATGTCTGTTTTTGTTCCTGAACTTTGTCAACCAATCAGAGGTTTTTCCATTCACTGACCTGATGCCATGGGTTAAGGTTTGGTTGATCAGTATGCCCCTATTAAGTAATGCTGGTAAATTAATTTTACCTGGTCCATGCTTCAAGTCTTTAAAAGTCATAAGTGCTTTAAATGTTTAGCTTAAAGGGATAGTTCAACCAAAAATCTAAATTATCCCATGATTTACTCACCCTCAAGCCATCCTAGGTGTATATGACTTTCTTCTTTCAGACAAACACAATCAGAGTTATATTAAAAATGTCCTGGCTCTTCCAATCTTTATAATGGCAGTGAAAGGGGGTCGAGATTTTGAAGCACAATAAAGTGCATCCATCCATCATAAAAAAGTGCTCCACACGGCCCCAGGGGGTTAATAAAGGCCTACTAAAGAGAAGAGATGCGTTTGTGTAAGAAAAATATCCATATTTAAAACTATATAAACCATAATATCTAGCTTCCACTAACTGTCGTATGCACATTCGCAAGAGAGTGGCATTTACTAGAGATTAAGTTTTAAATATTGATGTTTTTCTTACACAAATACATCGATTCGCTTCAGAAGGCCTTTATTAACCCCCCGGAGCCACGTGGAGCACTTTTTATGATGGATGGATGCACTTTTTTTGGCTTCAAAATCTCAGCCCCCATTCACTGCCATTATACAGCTTGGAAGATCAAAGACAATTTTTAAAATAACTCAGAATGGATTCGTTTGAAAGTAGAAAGTCATATACACCTAGAATGGCTTGAGGGTGAGTATATAATGGGGTAATTTCACTTTTAGGTGAACTATCCCTTTAAGGCACTTATGGCCGGAATACATTGGACAGCTTTTGCCCAGATTTTTGCCGCAATTTGCAGTCTGGTCTCTGGAGGAGTCAATGCTAGTTGGTGAAAGTCAGAGACGGTATGCAGATTTTGGGCAATTGGTATTGACAAAAAAAATTGCATAGTGCGTGATGGGAACAGACTTGAATTTTTGTCATTTCAGACTTTGAATCTATACAGGGTGGAGCATAGCAAACATGTTTGATATTTTCCGCAGGTTTTAAAATACATTGTTTATATTTCTCATGCTTCTTCTATCAAGGAGGTTCATGTTTCTGTGTGAGTTTGTTGCGTTTGCAATGACATGAAAGTCTGGTAGTGTGTGATCTTTAGTTTACTCTGTATGTACACAGCAAGTGTATGATGCCCAGTGTGTTAAAATCTGTTCAGGTTTTAAAAGTCATGTAGTGTATTCCAGCCTTTAGTAGTAAGAAAACTAGATATCCATAAGAATTCCTCTCTAGATGGAAGGTGAGTATAATTAAATGCTGATTTCTTGTCTTTTGTATACAAATGTAAAAAAAAAAAAGGTTCAAAAGCTGTCACTGGGGTGGCCCTTTTCCAAACAGTGCTAAAATGTACCATTAAGATATTCAAATGTACGCTTAAAGTACTAATGCACACCCTAGGGGTATATAAAGTACAAAAGTGTCCCTTTTAAAAGGATGCCACCCCAAAGACGGCTTTTGTCACCTTCCTTTCGATTGTGTATTTCAATGTGTAAGGCAGGGTTACCCGTGATTCTTTGCATTATTACTTGTTGTTCAGGTGGTCTCTTCCTGGCTTAGTGGGCTGTTCTTGACCAGAATAAGTTGTAATATGGACCAGACTAAAATTCAAAAGTCTGCCATTGTGTAATGCTAAGCCTGTCCCAGAAGCACAGAGGTCAGTGTTTGCTTTATAGGAACAACAAATGATGTTAGTCCAGGAATGTGTCCTAGTTGTGTAAACACATTAAGCAAATAAAACTATCAACTGATGACTATCATTCATTAAAGGGGAAACAGCATAGATAATTGCAACATTTTAGATTAGTAGCTTCAGGTTTTGTTGCTTATATCCACACTAATCATTTATATAACCTTAGCAGTAAAGGTCAGAGTAACAGCAGGTGTTCAGTAGGTTAGTGCTGACTGCTAACTGTAGACCAGATACACATTGTTTGGTACTTGATTGTGTGTCTGTTCTCGTGGTGGGACGGTTTTAATTTGATGTGGCTTTCTGCAACCTGTGAATGTTTTTTAAAACGTCAAAGTTAACATTAAACTCAGTTTACTTCTATAATGTTAATTATGTCTGAATGAAGAAGGATATTTAGAGATTAAAAATGTTGTGGATTTACTGTATAGACAAAGAACATGCATTAACTTGAATAAATAAGTTGTCCAAGCTTAAGACAAGTGAGACTAATAGCTGGTTAGAGCCTAAAATAAGCTTCTCCTGTGTGCCAGTTGTAATGGAACAAAACTCAAGTTTATTTTTTTTTATTTAAAATGCACTTGCTTCAGCAGTAACTGCTTAGTTCAAGTTTAATGCCCACACATGTTAGCACTCTGTCAAGTACACCTACCTCTGTCTTTTTGCTGTTCGGTGTTCTGACATTGTTGGTTATATAAAAAGCACACAGGCCTGAATTGCTTTCATCTCTCCTTAGAAAATCTAATATCTAGAGAATTAGCTCTTTGCCTGAGGCCAGATTTCTGGTTGAGCTTTCAAATGGCTTTCACATTTACAGTTCTAGACTCTTTCTGTTGACTGTTTAGAGAGATGTGAAGTGTCTGTGCTTTGCTGTGTCTCTAGCGTGGTGTCTGAGGAATGAGGGGGTGAGCTGTGTGCTGCTGGGGGCCTCCAGCACTGAGCAGCTGATGGAGAACATCGGAGCCATTCAGGTGAGCCACTCGCAGCAGGATTCATACATGAACAAAGCTTTTCATTCTGTTAACACAAAAACAATTGATGAAATGCTGAGGTTTTCGCAAAACAGCAATCGCACAACAACGTGGCGTAACAAGCTGTGAAAATGAGCATTGCGTAACAAGCTAGAGCTTAGAATGTTTAAATTAATGATGAGATTTCACTGTTCACACCAGAAATTCTGAAATAGAAGACAATATAAATTAAATATAAATGCGAATATGTAATGTATTATGTAATTACAAAAATAATTCTGGTGAATTGATTTATTTTTCATTACAGCCCATGTCAGGGCTATATTGCTTAAGCAAATATTTAAGCCAATCAATATTTAAGAGTATAAATATACCTCAAAGCCACTGAACACTTATACAGTTATTGCCCTAGAAAAAGCTCATACACACCACACATTAAACCTCTTTTTATATTTTTTTTATATATTTATTATTGTGTTGTATTTTAATACAAGATTGCGGTTACAAAATAAAAAATTTGAGCAAATAATTAAAATATTTTAACTCAGTAAGCTTAATAATTTAGAAAATATGAATAATATGATTACTAAATAAAAAGTAATATTACTATTGTAATATAACTGTAAAATTATTGTATTTTATTGTATTACTATTACAGTTGTACTACTGTTGTACTATTGAATTACTGTAAAATAAAAAATTGATGTATGTAATATGTAATTGAAAAATTTAATAATAGTGATTTTATTTTACAGTACAGTGAATATACTAATATTTATGGATGTCTTAATTTCTACATTTTTAAATGTTAAACTATCAAGCTTTTATTTTGTCGGAAAACCACAAGGAGCCCTCAAAAACTTCTCGTTTTGAATGTTGATGCATGTTGCATTCCCAACATTAAATAAAAATAAATCAATTATGAAACAGCAAAAATGGAAAAGGTAGCATAAAAAACATATTAGGTGCTTGTTTTTAGCCAACAGATTTTGTTATTAATACATTTGTAACATTAAAAAACGCATTAAACTTCAACCCAATGTTCTTCCAGGTTCTTCCAAAATTATCATCATCAGTTACACATGAAGTGGACAGTATCCTAGGCAACAAGCCCTACAGTAAAAAGGACTACCGGTCTTAAAAGGAAAGCCAGTGACACTGTGTCGACCTGCTTCTTTCTCTGAGCTTTGACTGAAAAAAACATTGGCACCTGGGACCAGCACTGTCACAGGTCCTGCAGGAGACGCCAACTCACACACAACATGGAGTGTGCCGACATTAGCCTGATAGGAGGCCAAGAACCGCACAGGCAGAATGGAAGCATGCTCACGTACAAATCAGCTAGGCCGGCTCAATAAGCAGAACGCCACTCCAGGAAACCACTGAAATCAAGCGCACCGGCTCGCTTCCTCCTCCCCTTTGAAGTAGTGCAGTATTAGAGATCCAGAACTTGTACTTAGTCTAGAAATGCATGAGATCCACTGGCCATGGCACCTGCTTTTCCCCCCTACATTTTGGAAAACAAATAAATTTGCATACGCTCACAGGAAGTATTGAAGCTGATGAAGCACTTTGGGGAATGCAGAAAGTTACATGACTGAATAAACTAAATAAGGCATTGGATGTTACTCATCTCTAGTTTCATATTGGAATTGTTAGCCAATATAGTGCTTATTTACAATACCTCATTTATACAAGCTATATCATTTCTGGCTGTGTTTTAGTTTTAAACAGAGAAGGGGACGCTATTGTAGAGTTACACATAATACTGTATAAAGCTTGGGTTGTGAGACCGTCAGAAATATATAGACATTAAATACAGGCCTCAACAAATGTGCAATATTTGAAAGTGTTTGTAAACCCATTGCTCTTTTTTACTTTTAAGAAGCAAATGATCTAGAACAGACGGTAGTTGAGTGGTGGTCTGTGTGCTCATTTGTCATCGCTTCGTCGAGCTGAAACCAAAGAAATTGAGCTCCATCCAAACCACGCGTACAAGGTCGTTTGGTCACGTGACTTACTGTTTAAAATGTTATTTGGTACTCGTCATATGTACTCAGTGTTTTATGCCTTAATGTTGTGTATTTTAAGTCGTTTTCGGTGTGTGTGGAAATCTGTTACTATTTATATATTTTAATGCATGTTAAGTTACCAGAATAATTTTGAGCGCACTGGATTTTATTTTTCAGTCTGCCAATATTTAAACAAGACAAGTCTAAACGATTTTTTGAAGGCATTAAGAATTTAAGGTTTTATTATTTGTTGTTAGTTATCATTTTTACCTTGTATAAAATTTAATGTTTGTTGTCCTCCTGTATTGCTATGAGGTTGTGTGCGTCTTAAGTTTTTTTTTTTTTTTTATCTTAGACCTTCTCGAACTAAAAAGCCAATTATTAGGACAGTGTTAATTTGCTGTATGATAATTACTAGATTGCCTTATTTAGTGTTAATGCAAAATATTCAGTGCTGGCAGCCACTTGTTTAGCATGTTTCATCTGTACCAAAAGAATAGTTTTTATATGCTTTATGGCATTTTAAACCCATCAGTGGTGAATGGTATGCATAAGCTGGTAGGGGTAACAGAGGCTTTATGGAGTAATTTATATGGTATCATAATTATTCACTTTAAATTAATGCCAAAATAAATTCGTAACATATCAAGGCAGTTCAAAATATTCTGACACTCCAATATGAATGGACCTTTTACTGAATTTAGTCTTTAAGAAGTCGCAATACAGTTGGCTGCATGTACATAGTAATGAATTTTAATAATGGCCTATTATTTTAGTGTAGATCAATGCTTATGCTAGGCTGGGTATGAAAGTGTTGGAATGTAATGCAGTTTATAAGTGTTTTGATTGTCGTCTGAGCTACATCGAGTCTTGGGAGAGGAAATGCAAACATACTGTTAAAAAGAAATAAAAAAGCGGAGAGATTATTCATAATATCTCAGGCTTTTTGAAGTAGCACTTTAACCAAAGTCCATAGGTTTTGATAGAAGTGGAAGGCATTGCTTTTAGCTGAGGGTCATTGTAAATTTCCTTATGTTTGTCATGAGTATGTTGAGTCAGGCTGCATCTGTCATATAAGACGTTAGTGGTTTGCTTTCGCTCAGGAAGCCATAATATGTTGTCAGTAATTAGATGGTCAAATTGAGCCAGTTTTAACAGTTTAGTCATGTGGAGGATACATATCATTGAACGAGAACTTGTTGGTGTACATTTTTCCTGCAAGGATAAAGGTTGTTGTCCAATGAGCCCGTTGAGTACTTTGCTGTAAAATTAGTCCAATATTGTCAACAGGATTAAAGGCACAATATGTAATTTTCGTCGCTGGAGGGCTCGCTGGAGGGCGCTTATTCAAAATAAACAAAGAGGCAAAGGCGTAGTTTTGATGAAGCAGTGACTGAGTGTGGAATCATGGGAGTTGTGGTCTTCATCCCCACAGCCGATGCAATCCCACGGGACTCGGGCAGAAATCATGTTCATGGATGATTTGTTAACGTAGTAGAATGAAGCAGGGTGAGGCTGAAAGCTGTCGAAGCGAAACGAGGCCGCTGAAAGAGCCGGTCTATTAAAACACACAACGTGTGTAAAGCGTCTTTGGTGTTTCCATGTTTTCTACAAAACAAAACCGGAAATCGAGGGCTTATGACGTCATTAGCAGGCGACACAATGTGACCGTGTCACTAGTTAAAATTGCTTATTTCTCTGGATTTAAACATTCTTCGAAACATTTGGGATAAAGTACACAAGTCAGCAAAATATATAACACTGTTCTAGTGGTTTTTGGATATTTTAATAAAAAAATCTTACATATTGTGCCTTTAACTGTATGTACAGGAAATCTGATGTTTTGAAGCGGATTTGATTGATAAGAATAGACTGTTTTTGGTATGACCTAAAATTATGACATTTGTTAACTGTAATATGACCATTACCATTACAGATATGTATTCAGTTATGGTGATTTCTGTAGATACATAATGGAATGGTTTGATAACATGTATATAATCTAAATATATACAAATACTATACCGGTCTTAATGACCATTATCACATTTGCCTTCATTTATTTTTTTTATTGGCAATTATTGCTTATGACATTGTGCTTGAAGAAAAAAATATGTACAGCTTCTAACAACTGAAAATAAATTATTCTAAAATTCTTTAATTTAGTCTTTGTGTTTTATGTGTCTAAAGACCATAAAGGGAATACATTTATTTATTGGTTAAGTGTACAACAAATGTGGAAATATTTAATATGCATGATTTATATATTTTTTTTTTGCTCTTAAAAATGTTGTAAATTAGTTCAGAACATTATTGGGTGCCAAATTTTTTTTTATTAAAACAGAGTATTTTGTTCTGGAAAACTGAAAAAAGTACCAATTCAATGTCCCCTTAATTAAACACCTTAAGAGTGCACACAGAACAGCATATGAACTCTCAATTATTTAACTGCAGTTATCAAAAACATTCTTTTAAAAATTCAATGCCTATTTCTACACCCCTTAGAGACGTTTAACCATGAATAAAACAGTTGTAAGCTTCCAGAAAATCAACCATTACAAAAAGAAAAAGCATCAACCATGTTTGCCATGGTTGCTGAGAAAACAAGGTTTTAAGTGCTATCTTTGGCCCTGGCTTAGCTGCAGAAATATTGAAATATACATTTTCTTTGAGTTAATTGAGAATGCAAATAGTTATGTAGAGATGGTACTGTACAAAAATAAATCTGTAGCAAAAAAACCCTAAAATTACAAAACACTGGTTCAGTAAAACAGGAATCATAGTGATTATAAGGTTTACAGTACAGTTTTCTTTCAAATAAAATTGTACACAAGAATTCACACATGAAAACTTACATTCATACAGTATGTACACAGGTAAAAAAAACGACCCCAGTTTCATATTTTTGTATTACTTGAAATATTTTGAAATACAGACAATGTCAACATCCAAATATTATACACCGTAGTAACAAATCTGCTCAATTTTGTGCAACATTCTACCTAAAATCTTAAAGAAATTATTACTTAAAATATTCATTATGAATTATGTAAGATACCATTAATAAAAGTATTCCAAAAATTCTCACTCAACACAAAACCTGGGGTTAAATGGATACCAAAGCATAGAATATGAAGTTACATAAATGACAACAGAAGTTTGATTTTTGGGTGCACTGTCCCTTTAAGGCCCTCGTTTAAGATCACAGTGGCACTGGGATTCACTTCAGTTCCAGGTGAAGCCAAGGCCTTGATTTGGTGCTTTTCTTGATTAGAGATGAACTGAAGTCATCAGGAAGTTCATTCTCCCTGAGCAGAACTGATGCTGAAAAAAATCCTTTGAATTTGTCCTCATCCAGGAGGAACTTCAATATGAATAGTCTTCTTCATGTTGGACTTCATGTTGTCCACTTTTCCTTGAGAAAGTATATCATTTATTGACTCGATCTTAACTGACATAAGAGTTAGTCCCAGACAGAGTCATCTGATGGTTTGGTGGACCTTTGTGTTCAAAGATCTAAAAAAAAAAAAAACCTGTTACAAGGCTTTAACTTTAGCCATAAATCCACTCACAAATTCAAGCCAGTTCAGTTTACAGTGTGTCTGTTACTGGACTGGGTGGGATTGCTATACTGATGAGTCCTTCCTTTTGCTTCTGCTAGTATTCTGACTAGACGTGAGCCCTGTTATAAAGAAAATTATTATTATTTGAGCTTGCAGTAAAATGTGAAGGTTATTTTGAGTTACTAACAGTGAAATTACCCTCTCGACAGCTCGGTCCGACCCAACCGTTGAGACAAGTGCAGCGTCCATTGCGTGGATTGCACTGACCTCCGTTGTGACATTCACATCTCTCCGAGCAGTCAGGCCCAAACTGATTCAATCCACAGTCTGATAGGAAATTAAAAAGACATTTTTGACAAAGAAAAAAAAAGATCAAATGATAAATCAAATTTAGTGGAAGGCTTACCTATATCACAGCGAGATCCCATTTTCCCAGGTGCACACAGACACCTGCCACTGATAGGGTCACATGGTGTGTCTCCATCACAGTCACATTTGTGGACACAGTTAGGCCCAAATTTACCTGGATCACACTCTGAAACACAAACATACAGTTTACATAATATATATAATTTAATATAATTATTATTACATAATATAATTTATCATCCCACATATACAAGATCTCCTCTGTCCCCTCTATCACAGCAGTCCTTGATATCCTGGAAGACAGAGACAGCGGCCGGTTCCAGGGTCACAAGGTGCATTGGCATGGCAGTCACACAAAAGCTGGCAGCGATGGCCATGGAAACCAACAGTGCATGCCTTTGAAAACATTTAATAAAATGTATCATTACATAACTGGCTAAATTGTCAGATCAAATAGATAATAGGCTGTTTTTTCTCACCATGTTCACAAGATGTTCCGTAGTAAACCCCGGAGGACAGTGACCTCGCCCGTCCTTTGTCACAGTGCCGTTTATTGTACAATAACATATTTCCCTGCGTTGGCCCCATATGGCCTCTGGGACACTCTGAACAACACAACAACATGTTTAAACAGAATTTAATAACCTATAAGCCATTTTTCATACTATACATTGGAATGTTAAATTCTTAAATTTATTATTTACTTTTTATTTTTAATTTGTTTATTTTATTAATTTATCATTTACTTTATTTATTTTATGGAGGCAAAATTGTATTTAATAACGAAAATTCTATTATATATATTCTATTTAATAATTTCATATATTTATTATAGCACATTAACAATTGATTTTAATAAACATAAATAATATTATAAACAATATATTTCATTTATTTTAGAATTTATTTTACCTACTTTTTATTTTTTATTTAATTTATAATTCTATAATTTTAATTTATTTTCATTTTTTTATTTTGACAAAATTGTATTTAATAGAAATAACAATTATATTATTATTCTATTCTATTTCACATCTTTATTATAGCACATTAACAATTGATTTTAATAAACATAAATAATATTATAAACAATATATTTCATTTATTTTAGAATTTATTTTACCTACTTTTTATTTTTAATTTATTTTTATAATTCTTATTTATTTATTTAATCTATTTATTTAGACAAAAGTGTAATTTAATAAATCAATTCTATTATAATTCATATATTTATTTATAGCACTTACCACTTATTTTTAAGGGTACATACAGGTGCATCTCAGTAAATTAGAATGTCGTGGAAAAGTTCAGTTTTTTTTTATTTCAGTAATTCAACTCAAATTTGTGAAACTCGTGTATTAAATAAATAAATTCAATGCACACAGACTGAAGTAATTTAAGTCTTTGGTTCTTTAATTATGATGATTTTGGCTCACATTTAACAAAACCCACCAATTCACTATCTCAACAATTAGAATACTTCATAAGACCAATAAACATTTTTTTTTTGTGAATTGTTGGCCTTCTGGAAAGTTTGTTCATTTACTGTACATGTACTCAATGGCTCCTTTTGCTTTAATTACTGCCTCATTTCGGCGTGGCATGGAGGTGATCAGTTTTGTGGCACTGCTGAGGTGGTATGGAGGTAAGCCCAGGTTTCTTTGGCAGTGGCCTTCATCTCATCTGCATTTTTTGGTCTCTTGTTTCTCATTTTCTCTTGACAATACCCCATAGATTCTCTATGGGGTTCAGTTCTGGTGAGTTTGCTGGCCAGTCAAGCCCACCAACCACCATGGTCATTTAACCCACTTTTGGTGCTTTTGGCAGTGTGGGCGGGTGCCAAGTCCTGCTGGAAAATGAAGTCAGCATCTTCAAAAAGCTGGTCAGAAGGAAGCATGAAGTGCTCCAACATTTCTTGGTAAATGGGTGCTGTGACTTGGTTTTCAAAAAACACAATGGACCAACACAGCAGATGACATTGCACCCCAAATCATCATCACAGACTGTGGAAACTTAACACTGGACTTCAAGCAATTGGGCTATGAGCTTCTCCACCCTTCCTCAGACTCTAGGACCTTGTTTCCAAATGAAATATAAAATTTGCTCGCTGAAAGGACTTTGGACCACTGGGCAACAGTCCAGTTCTTGTTCTCCTTAGCCCAGGTAAGATGCCTCTGACATTGTCTGTTGTTCAGGAGTGTCTTAACAAGAGGAATATGACAACTGTTGCCAAATTCCTTGACATGTCTGTGTGGGGTGGCTCTTGATGCCTTGACCCCAGCCTCAGTCCATTCCTTGTGAAGTTCACTCAAATTCTTGAATCGTTTTGCTTGACAATCCTCATAAGGCTTACGGTTCTCTCGGTTGGTTGTGCATTTTTTCTTCCACACTTTTTCTTTCCACTCAACGTTCTGTTAACATGCTTGGATACATCACTCTGTGAACAGCCAGCTTCTTTGGCAATGATTGTTTGTGGCTTACCCTCCTTGTGAAGTGTGTAATTGATTGTCTTCTGGACGACTGTCAGATCAGCAGTCTTGCCCATGATTGTGTATCCTAGTGAACCAAACTGAGAGACCATTTTGAAGGCTCAGGAACCTTTGCAGGTGTTTTGAGTTGATTAGCTGATTGGCATGTCACCATATTATAATTTGTTGAGATAGTGGATTGGTGGGTTTTTGTTAAATGTGAGCCCAAATCATCCCATCACAATTAAAAGAACCAGGACTTAAACTACTTCAGTCTGTGTGCATTGAATTTATTTCACAATAGTTTCACAATTTGAGTTGAATTACTGAAATAAATTACTTTCCCACACATTCTAATGTATTAAGATGCCCTGTATTATGCCACTTTTTACAATATGTAATATAAGTCTCAGGTGTCCCCAGAATGTGCTTGTGAAGTTTCTGCTCAAAAACCTCCACTGATGATTTATTATATCATTTTGAAAATGGCTGTTTTGAGTGAAAACAAAAACATGCTGTTTTTGTGCTTGTATCTTTAAATGCAAATGAGCTGCTACCCCCCGCCCCTTTTTCTAGAATAGAGCTGTGCCTTTACAGCTCCTATCTGCTAAAAAAAAATTCTGTTTTGGTTCTGATTCTCATGTTTATCACACTGAAATCATGCATTTTAAACCATATTAGTTCAAACTTCTGATATACGGTTTTCTGAGAGCACACGGACAGAAAGCGGCCACCAGACAGCATGCGAGTACTAAACGAAGTTCTCATTCACAAGTCGACCATTTCTTAAACCTGCAATAAGCTACAAAAACAGTCGTTTATGTCTGTGAAGGTAAACAGCTGGGGAATAAATTGCATGTTTATTTTAGATATGTGTGGCAGCAGCAATATACATTAAATTAATCAATAAATCCACTGCTCTCTTGTATCTGAGGCTGGGACTCTAAATAGTGTTCTGTGCTCGCATGTGCAGCCAAAGACAGAACAGTTAGCATGTTTTCCTCAAACTTTCGCCATGGCATTAGAGCTGGTACACCGTTGTCGCTTGCGAAATCAAATGACGGCGCCGTAGGTGGAAATGTACAGATTAAAGGGCGGTAATATTATAACGAGATCCCCTTGCCACATCACCAAGGGAGTGAAATCAGACGCGCTTGTTTTCTCAGAAGCTTGCAGAAAAAGGCTTAACAAAACAAAGTTACTGGGTTAATCTTTTTCATGTTTCGTTGTTTGGTAGATGCACCGGGGACCTGATTATTATAGCACTTAAAACCTGGAAAATATTTTCATGATATGTCACCTTTAATAAACATACACTCTAAAAAATGCTGGGTTAATTATAACAAAAACGGTCAAACCCACTATTGGGTTGTTTGAGTTAAAAAAATATAGTATATTTAACCCGCATTTTTTAGAGGTATATAATAAATATGATTAAAAAATATTTATTTTAGAATTTTAAATTTCAGCTGAAAATAATTATTGGCTTATCAGTTTTAGCTTGAATTTTTATATCCGTGTCACTGTGTTTTCATTGTATTGAAAGCTTCGTCAGCAGAATTTCTATGTTGGTGTGAACTTTGCACAATCAGCTGACCTCTATCACAGCTGTCTCCTGTCCAGCCCAGTCCACAGGTGCAGTTTCCTGTGACCGCGTCACACAGTCCTCCATTACTGCAGTTACAGCGCTGAGCACAGTCCTCCCCAAACCAGCCCTTAGGACAACCTGAGACACAATTACATCAGCTTATTTCATACAAACTCAGCAAAATATTACTCAATCCCTTCACCGTCCCTTTTAACAGGAATACAGTCAGACCTTTGCCACAGTCTTCCCCTCGCTGGCCCGCTTTGCACACGCATCTGCCTGTGACCGGATCGCTCCGGGCCCCTTCACCACACAAAGCCACTCGTGCACAGTCCTGCCCGTAACGCCCTGATGGACAGGCTTTAAAGAGAAACTAGTCTGTTAGTAATTACACTCACCTTAAAAAAAAAAAAGACAATAATTGTAAAAGTGTGACTGACTGATATTGCAGTTCGGTCCAATGTATCCCGGTGGGCAGGTGCAGGTGCCAGTGCTGGTCTTGCACACTCCGTTATTCAGACACTGGCACTCCTGCTCGCAGTTAGGACCATAATTGCCTACCACACACTCTAAAACAACAAGGTTTCATGGGTACGACATCCTTCATGCAGCATACAGAAGTAATGAGGATTTACACCTTTAAAACTTCTCAGAATTTTAATGTGGATTTTTCAACAATGGGCATTTTGACCACTAATGCAAATTACTACATTTTTTGCAATAAAACAACTGTATCCTTTGTCCTGCTAAGGCTAATTTCATAGCTTTTATATCCTAAATACATATAATTATATAACATTTTCACACTTTTTGCATTATTTGACAATTACAGATTGATTGGAAATTACACAAAATAAAAATATCTAGACAAATATAAAACATTTAATAATAATACTTTTCACATAGTAAATATTGAGCCTTTTTTTTTACATTTTCATAGTGTATAAAAATAAATTATTTATATAAATTTTTTAATTTTAAGTATGGAACTAAAGCTAACACAAAATCTATATATTTAAGACATCTGAAAGATAAACTGCGAATAAAAAATAAAAGCATGCATATAAAAAGGTTTTTAATATGACATAAAAGTAAAAGAATAAAGTTTAAATCTGTTAGTTTGGTAACACATTACAGTAAGGTACCACTAGTTAACATTGGTTAATTACTAACATTAACAATGAGTAATATATTTTAGTATTTATTTATTTTTGTTTACGTTAGTTAAGAAAAATACAAATGTTCACAGTGTTAGTTTATTAAATAATATTAACAGATACAATTTAGGATTTTAATTATGTATTAGTAAATGTTGAAATTAACTTAGATTAATAAATGCTTTAAAATGAATTGAATGTAGTTTACTAATGTTAACAAATGGAACCTTATTGTAAAGTGTTACCATTAGTTTGAATAAAAATCAACACCTGTGACATAACAGTGCTGTATACAAATAAATAAGAGCATATTTGACCTGTCTGGTGTGTTTATTAATGAACTACTATATTTTTTTCCATACAGCCAAAATTGTCAAATCTTTTCTGTTCATCTTGAATGTATGTGACTTTTTAAGACGAAAGAAGGCGAGATCATGAAGGCCACACCTGTGTCACACTTGCTGCCTTGATATCCTGGAGCACAGTAGCAGACACCAGTGACGGGGTGACAGAGCTGATTAACCTCAGAGCACTGGCACATCTGATTACAGTTCAGTCCGAACGTACCTGACTGACACACTGCAGAGCAGAGGAACACAACAACCTTTGAGATCCAGGGCTGCAGGATTAGTGTTTAACAACTGATGTGCTGTCAAACACATTTCACCAAGAGTGTAATGAGATCAGGATATAATTACTCACTTCGCTCGCAGCCGTTACCAGTAAATCCAGGTGGGCAGCCACACTCCCCAGTCACATGGTTACAGGAAGTGCCACGAGGACAGTGGCATCGCTGAGCGCATCGCTTCCCATATGAACCAGGTAAACAAACTGAAAGAGCACAAATGAGTTATAGTACTCTGGATCTACCAGCAGGGGGCAAACAAGATAGATATTGGGTAAATTACTTTTCTCGCAGTGCGACCCTCTCCAGCCTGCAGGACAGATGCAGGTGCCAGTGATGTGGTGACATGGGGCCTTATGATCGCACCTGCACTGCTGCTTACAGCCTGGACCGTATGAACCTTGAGTGCATGCTGATCAAAACAAACAGAATGGGAATAAATATATGTTATGTCATGCAAAAATACATATTATGGTCAGTTTTTAAAGCAGACATTATGATGACTTCTGAGGCACTATGGTGTTTTTACCCATCTCACAGCTTGAGCCCATCCAGCCTGCGGGACAGGAGCACCTGCCATTCTGTCGATCACACACGCCGCCATTCTCACACTCACACTTGTGTTGACAGTCCATGCCAAAGTCTCCCAGAGCACATTCTGAACAAAAAACACATAAACAGGATGTTTGAAAAACAAAACTGTCAATTTGCCATCTGAAAGTTGCTATATATTTTATATGAATTTTTAGAAATGCTGTTGTGTATCGGAAATGTCTGGTTTATGTCTTGCCCAGTTCACATGCCACTCCAGTCCATCCACTTAGACATGTGCAGTGCCCACTGATTCGGTCACATGACCCTCCGTTCTGGCACAAGCAGTGCAGGTGGCAGCCCACACCATAGAAACCAGATGGGCACTCTGGGGAAAAAATGCATACATTAAAGACATTAAAGATCTTCTCTTTCATGTGAACTTTCAGTTGAACATGATTCTTGAGGTGTCAACTGATTAGATTTCATTTAAATAATTTCATAATGGAATGCCTAAAGTAATTGTAATTTTGTGTGTGTGTGTGTGTGTGTGTGTGTGTGTGTGTATATGACCCTGGGCCACAAAACCAGTCATAAGGGTCAATTTTTTGACATTGAGATTTATACATCACATGAAAGCTGAATAAATAAGCTTTCCATGGATGTATGGTTTGTTAGGATAGGACAATATTTGGCCGAGATACAAGTATTTGAAAATCTGGAATCTGAGGGTGCAAAAAAAAAAAAAAAATCCACAACATTGAAAATTGCCTTTAAAGTTGTCCAAATGAAGTCCTTAGCAATGCATATTACTAATCAAAAATTAAGTTTTGATATATTTACGGAAGTACATTTACAAAATATCTTCATGGAACATGATCTTTACTTAATATCCTAATGATTTTTTGAAAAATTAGAATCGACTGGTTTTGTGGTCCAGGGTCACATATATTATAAATATACACATCTCTACTAAAGTAACATGTAACATGTTAATCAGATATCCCTGGATAAATGTAATAAGAAAAGTCCCTGCATGTTTTTGATTAAAGAAAGTATAAACATCTCTGAGGATTGCGTGAGGACAGTTAAAAACACTACCTTGTTCACAGCTGCTCCCTGTCCATCCTGCTCCACACTCACAGTTTCCTTCAGCAGGGTCACAGTTGGCATTATTGTGGCAGTTACAGGTTTGACTGCAGCCAGGGCCATAGGTGCCAGCTTCACATGCTACGACAAGACAGATATAGATACAGACAAATATGAAACTCTATACACAAGGAACTACAACACATTCTGAAATACAATGCCACCAGGTTTCCACATCAAAGGCAGAGCTGTAGCCTGCAGACACACATCAGGACGAGGCTGTGCCGGCATTCGTTACTTCACATGCAAAGTGTGCCGATACATGGACACACAAGCTCAGAGCATCTGTTTTATTGCTTTACTTTTACCTTGCACGAAAGAAAGAGGGAATGCTTTGAACATGCTTCTTGTTACTATTTATTGTTATGGGATGTTGACCGCAGTAAAATGACTCACTGGTGTTGCAAAGAGGCCCGACCCAACCAGATGGACACTGGCAGTCTCCAGTCACGGGGTGACAACGACCACCATTCAAGCACTGGCACTTCTGCTGGCATTCAAAACCATGAAAACCTTCAGGACAGGCTGTTGAAGATACATATATACACTTAAATACGTTAACTGGACTAGTTTTAGTGATATTATGCCACACCACCAACTACACCCCTTCTTCTCTCCTACATTTTTCACAGTACGTTCCAGTCCAGCCTGGTAAACAAGTACAGGCACCGCTCACATGCTCGCACGCTGCTTCATTCTCACAGTGGCATCTGTGACGGCAGCCCTGGCCGAAGAAACCCTCTGGACACTCTAGAAAACGCAATGAAAACATCAGACAATGCTAGATTTGTGTTCCCTGGAAATGCCAACGGTTGCTCATACTTTGATCACAGCGTGGTCCCGTGTAGCCTGCTTCACAGTGGCACTGCCCAGTCACAGGGTCACAGCTGCCCACGCTGCTCCTGCAGTCACACTGGTTGGCGCAGTTTGGCCCCCAGCGTCCCGCCTCACAAGCTGCCACAGAATATACATGCCCATTACATCAAATAATTAATTCCCACTTTACCACTGAGATCACGTTATGAGTGAAGTAAAAGGACCAGATTTATTAAAGCAGTTAACTGGGTTATTTTTGGTTTTCCTGGCAGATGTTTTTGCAACAAACGGCATGTATGTAGTGGATCCACTGAGGGCAAGGATCATTTATGTGCAGAAACCTGATGCAGGTGATTGCAATGGTTTGGCTGGAGTGTATGGCGCTCAGAAATAAATAAGGCAAAGTCATGAGCTGACTTTTCACTTCTTTTTACAAGTCATTAATAACTAGCATTAACGAATATTTAAAATTACAACTTCATTAAATGATTAAGAGTTTTAGATTCAAAAGGTATAAAACACAAAATATTTTTTTTTACTAAAAAGTCAAAACAAGATAAAAATCAATGTCAGTAGAGTAAGAAATATACTGATATATTTATAATATAAATACAAAAACAATGTTCATCGATATTATATTGTGTGGTGCGTTTCTGTGTATTATTGAAATATATTGAATATATTTTGCTATTTTCTTCTCCAGTGTATTATTTTACAAAAATGGACGAAAATGCTGATTACAATTATTACAATGCCAGAGAATAATTATGCAATTAGGATCTTATTTAAAATACTACTTTTTTTTATTTAAATTTTAGATAGATAAATAATAAATAAACAAAAATTTTATTCTATTAATTATTCTTATTATTAGTATACTATTATTATTTAAATACAACAAGGCCCAAAACAATTGAAATTGAATGAACATTGCCACTGAAATAGGAAATATATTACATAATAATAATAACAATTTTATATATATATATATATAGAGAGAGAGGAGATGAGAGAGAGAGAATTTTTAACTCACTTTTTGCAATTTTGTTTCTCACATGTGTATTTATTTACTGGAGACTGATTAACATTAATAAAAAATGAAAATTATTTTTACATTGGTGGGGGCAGTGATTCTACTTGAGCTATTTAACTGTTTGACTGGATGTAATGTAACGCATATTAAGTTACAGGCTGAATTGTAGGTAATGGGCTCTTAAATAAGTAACCCAATGCAGAGAACAGGGCAAAGGCATTACATGGAGCTTCATTTTGGGTGAACTCAAGGTGCTGCATTATAAATATACATAGATATACATAACAGATGCATGCTGACCAGCAACGGGTGAGGTACAAAAGTGTGTGTAGTGGCAATGCAGGAAGGTCTGGATTCTGGGATTTTGATATTTTATGGGGCATGAAGAGGTAAGACTGGGTAGTTGCCACAGTATGACCAGCAAAGGTCAGCAGGTCCTGTAGGACAGCTCAGTCTTATGTTGCATGGCTGAGGAGAAACAAATCTTGTAAAAGCTGAGCCTAAAGCAATGTGTAATAGTGATAGATGTCAAAGAGGCTGCCTGACATCCATACAGTCTCAATGATCACTGAATGGCTGCCTCATATCTAGTGCGGTTTCTTTCGCTTCTAGGTTCTAGACAAACTACTAAATCTGAATGAAGTGACTTTTAAGTGTGTCCTTACCTTTCGCACAGTTGGGTCCTGTCCAGCCGTCTTTACAAACACAGAAACCTGTCACATGGTGGCAATGCCCGCTGTTTTCACAGGTGCAGCGCAACTGGCAGCTGAGGCCAAAGTGTTCAAATGGGCAGACTGATTGAAATAAAACAAGATTCACCACCATGTCAGAGTAATCAACAGATAAGGTAAAAGCTGAGGAAAGCGGACATTGAAAACCAGAAATATGCAACAGATATTTTTTCTTACAATGTGTGACATAAAACCATGTCAGACGTCTGGTACTGAACAGAGGTCTGATGATGCATTAAGATTATGAAAATGAAATATGAAATCTTACCATTCTGACAGAGATGTCCCATGTATCCCGGTGGACAAATACAGGCGCCGTTTTGCTGATCACACAATCCACCATTATCACAGGAAGGGCATAACTCTGCACATCCCAGCCCCCAGTGGCCCTCTTCACACTCTGAACATTAAAAAAGTTATAGAATAAGGGATAGTCCAAAAATGTAATCGCATAAAAAGTAATAAATATGAGATAAAAAGTCAAAATTATGACATTAAGTCAAAATTCTGAGATAAAAAGTCATTGACATTTTGTGTCATAAATGACTTTTTTTTTTGTGTTTTTTTTTTTTTAGGTAACAACTCTTTCATTATTTTAACTTTTTATGTCATAATTATAACTTTTTATGTCATAATGTTGACTGTCTCATAATTGTGATTTTTTTTGTCATAATTTTTACTTTGTCAATTTCTTATTTTTAACTCATAGTTGACATGTCATAATTTAGTTTTCATCTCATAATTCACATAGCATGTCATAATTTCAACATTTTATCCCATAATGATGATTAAGTATATCATCATTTTGACTTACTAATCTCATAATTATGATTTTTGTTTTTCCATACTTTAAAGCGATAGTTCACCCAAAAATTGTAATTCTGTCATTAATTACTCACTCATCTCGTTTCAAACCCATAAGACCTTTGTTCATCTTCGGAACACACAGTAAGATATTTTTGATGAAATCCGAGAGCTTTCTGACCCTCCCATAGACAGCAACACAACTCTTGGATTTCATCAAAATTATCTTAATTTGTGTTCCGAAGATGAACAAAGGTTTTACGGGTTTGGAACGACATGAGGGTGAGTAATTAATGACAGAATTTTCATTTCTGGGTGAACTACCCCTTTAAGTAAGTTTTATTCAAAGTGTAAAATAACAGCATGACGCTATCTGTGCCAAGGTCATGGCTTCGATTACCAGGGAATACGTGAACTGATATAACCAAATAATCAAGATAAGGGGTAAACGTTTAAGAAGACTGTAAGTTTAAGACTGTAACTGAAGACTGTATATAACTTTTTTTTTTATTCAAACTTGTCAACATGGGAGTTCTGACAGCATCACAGCACACTTCACATTTAAACACACACACACACACTCTCAGCTGGAAGCCACTGACTGTTCATTAACAGCTAATAGCTGGCTCTGTGGCATGGCTTCGCTCCTCTCTTTCTGCAATGCAGCTCATTATGACTTTTTGTATTTGAGAGAGAACTCCTCTAATGGATTGGCCCGTGAGGAGGGATATATTACCACGCTTATGTCTGTGATCTTTGGCTCAGCAAAATGCGGCTAATAATATACCTCCAAAATCACAGCAATTTCTCCTCTCTAAACTACCCTGTCCACTCCAAAACAGAACAGAATGAAAAGTCATTAATGGCAAAACAATTTTCCTCTCTTTTAAACATGTGCAGAGCAAGAAGAGAAAGCAGAGGTCAGCATGTTTAATTTGGTTCAGATGAAACACCGTGTAAATGCGATTCCAGGCCAATTTGGAATAAGTGAATATGATGGTTCACTTGCAAACGTGCTCTTAACTATTTGTGACCCTAGACCACAAAACCAGTCATAAGTAGCACGGGTATATTTGTAGCAATAGCCAACAACAATACATTGTATGGGTCAAAAAGATAGATTTTTCTTTTATGCCAAAATCATTAGGATATTAAAGGGGTCCTATTATGCTTTTTCACTTTTTTAATTTTAGTCAGTGTGTAGTGTGTATGTTTGGGCATAAAAAGATCTAGAAAGTTACAGATCTCAAAGTCCTCTCCAAAGGGAGATATTTAGTTTTTTTTTTAAATCCCTTTTCAAGAACTACAACGAACAGCTCGTTTGGACTACAGCATTTGGTTTCCGGATTTTATGATATCACAAAGCGGCTCATTAGAATATCATTCAAATTAATTCCCGCCTACAGAAATTCTAATGTTTGGGGGGTGGGGAGGGGCGAGGTTGTGTTAGAACGCTTGGTTGAGTGCATCAGACAAGAAGACGACAAAGTGCTGCTGTAGCCTCAAGTTTTCACACATGCACCTGAATAATTATGTATGTAATATGTATGTTACAATTATGAAAATGTTTTTATAATAAATTGCTGACAGTATAATACTGGACAATGATGTAATCTGCATAATTTACACTTCAATTATGAGACTACAGTGTTTCCCATACACTGAGTGCGGGTGTTTTTATATCACTGCATTTCTGAAGGAAACCGACTTCAGAAAATTGGATGTCATTTTCATGTAATCTTGCATGTAATGTCTGATAAAGCAGTGTTTTTTTTTAGTGGAGCTCTGCTTTGTGTACAGCCGTTACTGGGGAACCCTTGATCTCTACCACTCCAACAGCTGGCAGAGAATGAGTTTGCATATACAGTATATGCCGCCTGGGAAACACTGGACTATGGTATTAATAATTTCAACTGTATAACAGTTTCACTGCAATTCATGTTATAATGTTAGAATTGAAGAACAATAAACATAATACATATGCCCTTATCTGTACATAGGAAATGCAATATTTTAAAGGCGGTTGTTGACATCCTATCCTAAACGTGATGTAGCCAAAAAAACACATACCCTTTCCCACTCGAATATGTCTTGCAATACCCGTGCGGCAAAGGTTCTGCGCGAGCCTCTTGTTTCAATATTCCTCTGGGTCTGAATTCGTCTCAAATTGAATGCATATTGACTCCACCTTACCTAAACTTGCTGTTTTGGCAAGGGGGCGGGGCAGTACTGAAACACCGTCTAAGCTGTTTGCCAATCACAATGCACTGGGACAGCTAACTAATCACAACACATTTTGTTTTTTGGAGGGCGGACCTTCATCAAAGCCGGAACTGATCGAGCCGTTTGTGCCAGGCTGGGGGGAAAGGTATTGTAATAATGTAAATTAATGCAAAAATTAATGCGTTTTTCGAACTACCAACAATGAGAGCATGTTCTAGTACACGCCCAAAACAAATTCAAGACATTGTAAAAGAACATAATGGCCCCTTTAAGTATAGATCGTGTTCCATGAAGATATTTTGAAAATTTCCTACAGTAATATATCAAAACTTATGAATTATTTGGACAATTTTAAATGGCTTTAAAAACATTTTTATATATATTATATATATATATATATATATATATATAATATTATATATATATATATATATATATATTGCACCCTCATATTCCAGATTTTTCAAATAGTTCTATCTCAGTCAAATATTGTCCTACATCAATGGATGTATGGTTACTTATTCAGCTTATTTAAAAGTGTATTTATTCAGCTTTCAGATGATGTATAAATCTCAATTTCAAGAAATTGACCCTTATGACTGGTTTTGTGGTCCAGTGACACATTTGTCTTTGGTTTCTTGTATTTATGTATTTATTTTTTTGTTTTGTTTGCAGTACTACTTAATGTGCTGTTTTTTTTACCTTTTTCACAGTGTTCTCCTGTCTGCCCAGCAGGACAGTGGCACTTTCCAGTCACTGAGTCGCATGGAGCTCCATTACAGTCACAAGATTGTGAACATCCAACTCCAAACTGTCCCACAAGGCACTCTGTAAAAGATAGTACAAACAGTTTTGAGTGAACAGAGCAAAATAAACCTTATACTGTTTGTTTGTACTTGAGCAGGAGGGGCATTTGGAGGTTCATGGAAAATTAGCTGGGAAGGAAATGTAAAATATTAAAATGTTTAAGAATATAAAAATTATTATTAAACATTATCCATAAGTTTATACATCTACTTTAACAGTGGGTAGAAAAAGTAACAAGCAATAAGCTAAACACTATACTATAGTATTCTACAGTGACAATACTAAGAAGATATATATTATATATATATATATAATATATATTAAAATATATATGAAAGTTTTTAAAAATACAGTATTTAATTAGGAAAAAACACAACCTTTGTTATCATGCTTGATATTTTGCGACACAGTATAAATATGTATTTTACATGGTTTGTCAACTGCGTCAACTGAGCATCCAGAGAAATGAATGGACAGGTCAAGCAACCACAGAGGCTACGAGTGAAATGCCGAGGCAAGCCAAATCGACTCCCTTCCCACAGCCTGTTGTTCCTAATTGATGGCAGACGTAGCACTCTGATCGTTTAATGACTTCCAGGTTGTGAGGTTTGACTGCCAGCTCAGTGTTTCTGTCGAAATATTCTGGATATTTCCGTACCCCCTGCCAAGTGGACTGGACTCAGGCATGAAAGCTTCTGGGGCTCTGAACATCATGGCAGCAGGACAGTTTTATTTTATACTTGTAAAAAAGCATATATACATATCAATTCAAGTAACTGACTGTCATCTGGCCCGGATATCATTAATAAATAAAAGTGCGCAGGTTCCAGTATGGCCACATTTGGTTTTGAACTCTTTCTTACCTTGGACGTTCCTTATTCTACACTTTTGCAGCAGGTTATTTATTAAACTGTATAAGATTTCTTTCATTTAAAAGAGTCTTAGCTTAGTTTTCCACTGCCATTTTCTGACCTCTCTGACCATTTGTATTAAACAGGCTGGTTTTACTACTGTGTATATGTACAGTAAACTGACACATTCTTGTAGTTCAGTTCATGTTCATAGTTTAAGGATGAGGGAGGGTGTGTATGCAACCATATTGGCATCTACCATCAAGTGACAGATGAATTCCCACTAAAATACCAAAATAACACACTTTTTACTGCATGCACAGCCATGCAAAAACAAATAGGGGGGAATTATCTCCTCCCTTTTAGAAGTTTATTTTGCTATTGAGCGCTGCAAGGATGATGTATTGTTGTAGGCCTAAATCCAGAAATGAGTTAGCATTTTTAGCACTTCCAGTTCCATTGTCCTGAATTGAATGGATTTTTTTAAAGGTTTTTTTTTTGGTTGAATTCTTGAAATAAGGTCTGTGTTTAACACAAACTCAAGACAATGTCACATTTTATTCTACAACACAAAATAAAACCTTGTGATTTTTTTAAAAAGCTTTTACTAAAAAGCGGTTTCTAACAAGTGGCTAAATAGGACTACATAGATTGTTGGTAACATTAAACTTTATCAAGCCAAACAGGAAAATTCACCTACTCACTAGTCCCGCTTTTACAACCTCATTGTATTTATAATCACACTCTTGCAAACTATTCAAACTCAAACTTTTAGGGGAAATATATTTTAAATAAAGCCTGAAAGAGTTTTCTGAAGCTTAGTGATGGTGACGATAAAGTCATGTGACCATGGTGTAGTTAGCTCATAGCTTTTTACTTCTGAAGATTGCTTCGAAATTCATAAAAGTTGTGTTCGTGAAAATTATGTGAAGATTATCATGAAGAACAAAACATGTAAGAATCATAAACCTTTGTTGGCCACAGAGCTTATTTTCTCCAATAATCCAAAAGCCAATGGAAAAATCTTGTAGGGTTTCTGTCGAGGGAACTAGGGTGATGGTAATTTCCGTGTTGGCCTACAAAAATATGAAATCAATGTTCTAGCAATACATGTTTAAACTTAGTTTTAGCATTTAATTATGTGGATTAAGCACTTTTTTCCCCTGCTGACCATGTCAGAACTGACCTGCAACCTCCACAAAGTTCATCAAAGACCCAAAAAATACCTGTTATTCAAGACATTTCCCCTTTAAAATCTGTTTTGTAACATGTTGGGCTGCAATATTTATTCTAGATCTTCAGTTGAGTGAAATACAGGATCATATCTGTGTTAAGGGAGCACACTTTACCAGCAAGCCAGGAGATAAAGGTATTTCCATCATGTATTCCAGTATTTGGCAGCTGTGTTTGGCCTGGCCCGTTTATGTTATTCATACTGTCAAACGCTAGTCAGCTAAACTTACACAATGACTCTCAGAGATGGCCATAAATTCACTTTTATGGAAGCTCTTCTAGCACCATGTATTGCAAATGTCACTGCATTTCAGCCAATGCATTACTTTAACTCACTTCGGTCACAGTGATCGCCGTGCAGACCGGCTGGGCACTGACGCTGACATTGGCCGGTCATGTGATGGCAAGACACTCCCGCTGGACACTGGCATCTTGATTTACATCCTGGACCGTAGTATCCACTATCACACTCTAAAAACCAAAGAACAACAGATAAAGCATGCTTGCCACACACAAGCTGTCAATCAAGTGAGTGGTAGTCCCTGAACTGACCCAGGTTGCAGGTCTTGCCCTGATAGCCAGGCTTGCACACACCTTTCCATGACTTCGATGGCACTCAAGCGTGTTCTGCTGCACACACTGACACCCATGAGCATCCCGATCATCGACCCCTTGGGCACTGAAAAGGACGATTGTGTAGGACATTCTGTTTACAAGCAGGAGAAGCATCAGATGTTAAAAAGATAACAAGATTAACCCAAATATGACATGTTCCTGGATCAACTTTTTTTTGTTCTGGAACAACAATCTGAATCATGAATCAGGTATTAAATTTAATTAAATTAAATTAAATTTAAACCCTGAAATTAAGTTTCATTCTAAAATCATTCTAAAACATTTATGAATCTTAATCTGAATTTGTTAACATTATTTAATGGACCCTAAGCTAACATGAACTAACAATGAACAGCTGTATGTTTATTAACATCTCTAACAAAAATTAATCAATACTGTAACAAATGTATTGCTCACTGTTACTTAATTTTAGTTTAAAAATTAACTAATGGGACCATATTTTAAAGTGTTTTTAAAAATGTTTTAGCGGTTTTAAATCAAGAAACATTTGTGCCATATGATAGTAATCAAATAAGAAATTGTGAGACATTGATCATGTGTTGGTCTTTGTACAGCAATCAGATTTTCTTTCTTCCACTGAAGCTAAAGATGCTCTTTGGATCTTCTCAAATCATGCTGGAGAACATGACTATCAGGTTTTACACAAAGTGAAAAAATATTAAACTATCTAAAAAAAAAAAAAAGGCAAACCAGAAGCGTTTTCGTTAGTGGTCTCATTCATCTGAACCTCGCTGTCTCTTTTCCCTTTGATTTTATGGTTATGGATTGGAATAGAATTAGGGCTTTGATTGCTTCATAGGAATGTTGTGAAAGTCCAGAAAATGATGTTGATCCAGGAACATGTCCTACTTGGATAAATCACACTGTGCGAGTATCTCCTGGAGTTTTAAGTCACTGTAGGCGTCTGATATACTGCTGGACTTACATAGGTGACAAAACCTGCCATAGAGTCCTGGATCACACAGACAAGCTCCATATGTGCGATGGCAGCGGCCGTTATTAGCACAGTTACATTTCTTGTTGCAGTGCTTTCCATATAGTCCCTTCGGACAGCCTGAAGAATGAAAATGACATACTCTAGCTTTAAATTAAAGTTTAACATGATCTAAAATCATATTAATGTAATTTGAGACATCAAACACAAGGCATATTTCATCTAAACATGCCAACAGTGATTGGAACAGCAGATTTGGCACAGATACGGTTTAATTTTATGCTGTAATCTCGCAGTCACTCACCGTCCTGGCACAGGTCTCCACTGACTCCAGGTGGGCAGCGGCACTTTCCACTAATCGGGTCACAGGTGCCACCGTTTTTGCACTTACAGGTGAATGAACAGTTTCTGCCAAATGTTCCCTCTGGACAGGCTAAATTGGACAAAAGAAAGTGTTATTTTATACAGAGTAATATTATATAGGCCTATACTACCGTTCAAAAATATTCATCCAAGAATCCTGAAAAAAAAGTGTCACAGTTTCCACAGAAGTATTAAAGCTGCACAACTGTTTTCAACATTGATAATAAATGTTTCTTGAGCACAAGCTTCATAGAATTAGAGTAAAATATTAGAATAGTTCTGAAGGATCACGTGACACTGAAGACTGGAGTAATGATGCTGAAAATTCAGGTTTGTCATCAAAGAATTCAATTAAATTTACTAATATATTAAAATAGAAAACAGTTAAAAAAAATTGTAATAATATTTCATAATATTATAGTTTTTACTGTAATGTTTAATAAATAAATGCAGCCTTTGTGAGCTTAAGAATCTTCTCAAAATATAAAAAATATCAAACTTAATGGTTATCCAAAACATAAAATACACACTTTGGTTACAAATGATTGCTGTCCAACCATCTGGGCAGTCACAACCATCTCTGTCAATGTTACACAGTCCTCCATTAGAGCAGTCTTCACACGTCAGGCTGCAGTCATGGCCAAACGTCCCATTCAAACATACTGTGACAAGACAAAGGTAAGGGTAACAAGAAGCAAGAGCAACCAATAATAAATAAAGACACTTGACATATAACAACAGACCAAATTTCTCAGAGAGGGTGCTATCTGCCCGCAGCTCTCCAAAGCCATCGTCGTCCTCATAGTCATGATAGCGCTCCAGGGGTTGTGGGTAGTCCTGTAGGAGTGTGAGATGAAGGAGAGGTCTCTCAACCACCGCTGGACTGGACAATTCCTCAACCGCTCTCTTCAGGGCTACACAGAACAGGGAGAGAGAAATAGATATATTGACATGATCAATGCTGTCTTGATGTTACACCAACTATGCAAGTAATAATGCTGTTATTATTACAAAATAAGCCTTGACAGGACGATTAGATGTTGCTGGCTGGACAATATCCTGCTTATTGGACAGATATTTATCAAATACTAGATGCACATTCTTTATTCAGATGCCCTTTAGCTTTCACAGAGTGGTTGCTAGTCTTCCCAGGGCCCATTCAACAATATTAACTATTTACATAGATAATGACAAAAACAAAGATAAAACTACTATAATCAGACCACCAAACATACGTATTCCACAATTTTTACAATAATATGAATAATTAAATAATATTTAAACATTATTAATTAATTAAATTAAAACAAATAACAAAATACATAATTAAATAATTCAAATAAAAAATACTGATTTTTTCACTGTGTGGAAAAAAAGGCTATGTACTGTAGGAAATCAAAGCACAATTATGTAGAAATTATTCCTGTAAAATTATTACTGGTACATAGATATCTGGAAGATCTGAGTCTGATTGGTCTGTATTCTGAGGTCACCCTCAACTATTTATTTGACTGTTTATAAACTGTTTATACTGTGCTTTAACAGTCTCTTTCTACTCAAATAAAATAAAACAAAATAAAATACTTATTTGTTAAGCACCCATGAAATAACAGATAATGTATAGACAGCTGATTGTTATCACAAACATAACCCTTTACAATCTAAGTGATGCAACACATTGTGTTTATTTTGCAATAATGACCAGATGGCTGTACATTAATCATTACAGATCTGACCACAGAATGTTGTGATTGACCAATCAGGATCAGGTATTCTAGAAAGCTGTGTATCAAGCGATCCTAATGCACACCACAAACAATAACTGATATCCACTGTGCCCTCCATGGTGTACTTACGAATACAGGAGTGTCTGTCTTCAGCAAGCCGGTTTCCAAACTCACAGAAGCAGTGATAGGAGCCAGCTGTGTTCTGACACGTGTGCTCACAGCCCCCATTATCAGACAGACACTCATCCACATCTAGACACCAGTGGAAAACACAACACTCTTTATACAACGTGACCGCACTGTGAAGTATTGTTTATTATTACAGCACATTGCCAGTAACTGATATGTCTCCTTGCTCTTCTTTAAGAGTCGATCAGCAGTAAACAGGTTGTGAAGTACCGTCACATCCACATCCATCAGCGTTGAGTCTGTATCCTGCCCTGCAGTAGCACTCATAACCTCCGGGGTAGTTTGTGCAGTCCTGCTCACAGCATGAAGTTCCCTCCTCACATTCTTCCAGATCTAAAGCAAAAACAAAAGCAGTACAGGAAGCGAGGCCACGAGCCATCGGCGTGTATTAGGACTCTGTAGACCGAGTATTTATATAAGCACATTTCCAGTTATGAAGAGAGGTCAATATTTGGAGAGAACCTTCAGGGCACAGCCAGAAAAACACAAGACCTACAACTGCTGAGATCCAGCTGGCTGACATTTGCTTTTGCAGGAAATAGTCATTAATATTGTTTAAGGAATGATGATTTTAAATGTTTATCAGTGCAGCTGGATGCACACTGAATCCAAGAGATGGATTTAATTGGAGTTATTCTGTAAAACTTATTTATGTATCTGTCTGTACACCTGCACACTTACCCAAACAGGTTTTGAGGTCCTCCACGAGCTGATAACCCTGGTTACAGCTGCAGACGGGTCCAAGTGTGCCGTGTTGACAGTGGTGTGAACAGCCACCGTTATCTGAGTCACAACTATTAACGATCTCTATTTCAATACCTACAGACAGTCAATAATAAAAAGGAACAAGAGTTCAAAAATGATGAACATACAGTAGCATGAATGTCATTGTATTAGATAATAAAAACGCTAAATGTGTCATTTACTTCAAAATTGGTTTTGTTGGACACTTTTTGGTTGTCAAATGTTAATGGACCATGTTCATTGTAGTTAATAATCCAATATCAAGTGCAAGGCCAATATCGCTGATACCAATACTAAAAGTACTGTCATAGGTTAAAGGTTTTCTCCTCAACAATAAACTAAACTAAACTAAAATCATGCCCATTTATTTATATATCACGTACCTATAAAATAAGCAGATAATGTACAGTCAGTCATTAGTGCAAAATAAACCTCCCTCTGATATATGTAACACCTGTTCATTATCCCTTGACCAAGCAATCAGATGTCAGCGGAACATGTTCATAGTTAATTATGGAATCTGATTTATTTTAACTTCTAAGCTTAAATTGGTCAAAGTGACATTAAAGACATCGATAATGTTACAAGATTCACATTCAAATGAATACTGTTCTTTAAAAAAATCACTGTTTGCACAAAAATACTGATATTTACATTGATGATAATAAATGTTTCTGGAACACCATGTCAGCATATTGGAATATTTTCTAAATCATTGTGACACTGAAGGCTGGATTAATGTCTGCTGAAAATTCAGCTTTGCCCATCACAGGAATAAATTACATTTTAAAATACACTCAAACAGAAAACAGTAGGTTTGAATTGTAATATTATTTCAAAATATTTTGTTTTTATTGCATTTTGGATCAACTAAATGCAGCCTTGGTAAGCATAAAGAGTTCTTTCAAAAACATTAAACACGATACTTACCAACCCCAAACTGTAATGGTTGTGTAATTAAATCACTACTAATATGATGAATTCTCTTAATACAATATTATGATTGAAAGTATCAATATTTCACACTTGACTCACCAATCCCTACTTTTTGGGACCAATGTGGTATGCTTCTGTGCTTCTCGGAACCGTAATTAAGTTTAAGGTAACTCACGGTAGCATTTCCTGCCATCAGAGCCCAGCTCGTATCCTGGATTGCAGATGCATGAGAAGGAGCCCGGAGTGTTCCGGCAACTGTGAGCACACGCCGCCAATCCTGTTTCACACTCATCGACATCTGAAACACACCAATTACAAGTTACTGATGACATGTTGCCTTTTTCTATTTATATAGACATCTAATTAGACGAGAATCCCACTCTGGATTTGTTGAGTCACTTTTAGTCAGACAAACAGAAATTTCTGCCTCTTACAATCACTTAAATGAAAATCAATGAGTGCAACCTCTCAAGCGCTAACAGAATCCATCATGGACTTCAGAGTGGAAATCTCTGCTCACTGTCTCACTGAGAAGATGAACCATGTTCTACAGCTTTCAGCCGTCTAATCAAACACAGTGCTTCCACTGTTCTCACACCATGGGAAAGAAACTTCTTTAAAAACTTTGGAAAAAGAGGATCCAGCAGATGAGAGACTTTCCATGACAGTGTAACTGAACCCTAGCGCGGTGGAAAAGCCCTTCACTGCTGCTGTCAGAAGCTTTTACCTTCACAGTTCTTCTGGTCCGGGGCCAGCATGAAGCCTTGGTGACAGCTGCACACAGCATGACCGCCATCACTGCGACATAAGTGCACGCAGCCGCCGTTCCTCTCCGCACATGGGTTCCTCACTGAAACACATGCCGTTAAAGTCAGATCTTGTAAGGTCTCCCTCACGCACACAAACTCTCATTATCTTGTCAACACAATCCATGTAATAGGCTACACATACATAATTTCTGCAGACTTTCTCTATCTAAATTCCCATACTTCCCTGGCCAGCTTTGTTGCCTCAGTCACATTACGACATAAAACACATCATACATATACAATGCAGTTTTGAGACACATTGGAGGACAGATTTTAGAAATAAGAAAAGAAAAACGTATGGCGTCATATACTGCACTTGGAGAGCAACAAATAATGTCAGGTTTATACCAGCCATAAACTTACTTTTCAGCACGTTTTTATAGATTTGGGGGAGCAAATCTGGGTCATATGAACTGTTTAAAACCAAAGAAAAATACACAATAACTAAGTACTAATAGTACCCTGGTAATTGCATGTCTTTTAGAAGTACTTCCTTGGAGTACCATGTAAATACTATGAATATGATATTCATTGATATACTTTTCACTGTTTTTGTGCATTCCAGTGGTTGGGATTTAACAGTGATTCTTTCTGCAATTTACATATTACGCCAGTAGGTGGCAAAAAGTGACTGTTTTTATGAGTAAATAACTGATTCATTAGCTCAACCGATTCATTCGACACTGATTTATTAAGGAATGGAACAAATGGCTCCCACTGTCCAAATATGCCTATAGTAGATGAAAAGCAGTATGTGAAAAGAGTAGTATGATTCTAAAATGTGCATCTGATTAACACTACTATCTCATGAAGTAAGCAACTGATGCTGTCGGTCATGTGACAATAACATGACGACGAACGTAGTACATCAGGAATTCATTTTAAACTATATAGTACATACTTTTTTACAGTTTGCAAAGTAAGCTCTTCATCAGATATAGTATACTCAGACTGCATGTGATTTTGGACACAGCTACTGTCTTTAAGAGTCATTGAATCATTCGTTTAAGTGATTTGTTCAAAATCACAAATTCACTTAGCAACGCCATTACTGTATCTTGCTCAGAGATGCGTATAACTTTTCAATTCTGTTTTGGCTCCATGTTGAACTCTTTTTACTGGTGGGTCAAAAAAGAGAACAGGCAAAATGCATCTAAAAATGAACAATTAACAATATTGAATCGAAGTTACTCAATATTAACGTCTTGTTTATTTAACTGTTGTACAAAAGCAGTTTCACAATCATGTTTGTCTGAATATCAGTACTCATATACCTTATTTTTTAACACAAATGTGCAAGACGTCCGATTCACAATAGGTAAATAACCAGAAAAATAACAATTTGCAGTTAAATTGTACAATTATTTATCATCCCTAACCATGCTACAAATCAATGTACTATGGTATTACCATCGCTGTAGCATTGCACAGCCATAGTGTTTTAAGGACTGTCTAAATATTAAACTAGCACAGAGACTTTTGTCCCAGGACTCATCTGTACTTTGATCACAACAGTATGAAAACAGTTTAATGGCAATGTTATCCATCTGCTGAATTGCACTGCTCTCTCATGAACACACACAGATGCTAGCATGTTTTTGTCAATGTCAAAGAGATACTAGTTACACAATAAGACACACATTCTCTCTGTCCCTTGTTCTTTCCCCTTGTCTTCACCTAACTCTCAGTGGTAACACTTCATAGGGGAACAATTGGCTCTGGTAAGTGTCAGGACATTGGATCTGTGGGGCTGTGTACAGTGAATGTGAATTTTGGCAGACACACTGGAATTGACACAGTGTTCGCCAAGATGATGATGCTGTAGTCTGAATAATATAAGTGTTTCTCTGTGAAAACTGCTATTTAAAGCAAGCCAAAATGCACAGCGGTTTCAGATATTGCTGTTCAAGTGACTCACACTGCACTAACTGAGGTCTGTTTTCAAGTTCATAGTTACTGGAATCCTTGACCCTGTTATTAAGGTTAGTAACTGATTTTGAGCTGTACCACTTTTTGAAAGTATAGAAGTTCATTCTAAAGTTTGTCATTTGTGATTTAAGACACCAAGTCAAAGTATACAAGTCAAGGGTCAAGGGTATCTCTGAGAAAACAGCACATCTGGGTTTTAGAGATATTGATCACTTTCTTTAGCTTCCACCTTTCTGCCAAGAACCCTTCCATCCATACTTCCAAGAGCTACATACTGACTTTATGACATAGCCTTAGACCAAAGCTTTTCCTACTTTCATCCTCTCGTCAGCATGCTCTTTGACTAACAGCATGTGATATGCACTGCCGGGACATTTTATGGACGACATCATGAACATAACAGAACTTTCAGAAGGTAAAGAGTTTAAATAAGCAACAAAAATAACTGCTTACACCCTGCTGAAACGACCGGCTTTGACCATCATGAACTTCTACAGTATACTGGTCTAGACTGGTTAGCACTAGGATCCAAAACATACTGAATGATATATGATTTCTGATTACTGTACTGTAAAGTACTGTACTAAACTATTAAGATTACTATACAAAACATGAAGCTAAGTAAAACAACAACATTAACTGTTACGGTAAGTTGAACATGGAGGCTTGCTATTTTGAAACAGCAAACAAAGCATCATTTTATGTTAATTTTGGTAGACTTTTTTACATTTCTTGCAAACTCAAGAAAACAGAGCACAATTAAGACAAGCCGCTGTTAGATGTCTAATTTAGATAAATGAAGAGAAAGACTCACGTCTGCAGTGCTTTCTATCAGCTGTGAGCTGGTACCCACGTCTGCAGCGGCACTGGAAGTGAACTGGAGAAAGTTGGACACATTCATGCTCACAGCCTCCATTATTCACTGCACAGGATAGGACAGCTGAAGGAGGAATAAGGAATAAAAGAAATGACTGTTAAGAGCCATTCACTGTTGAAAAAAAAAGTGTGTTTATACACAATATAAGTCTTTACTATCACTTTTTTATCAATTTAACACGTCCTTGCTGAATAAAAGTATTAATTTCTTTCAAAAAGGAAAGAAAAAAAAAAACTTACTGACCCCAAACTTTTGAACGGTAGTGTACATTGTTACAAACAATTCTCCCTATTTTGACCATTTATACAAGAATCCTTAAAAAAAAAAAAAAGTATTATACAGCTCCCAAATTAAGGCAGCACAACTGCTTCCAACACTGATAATAAATCAGTATATTAGAATGTTTTCTGAAGTATCATGTGACACTGAAGTCTGGAGTCATGGCTGATGAAAATGCAGCTTTGACATCACAGGAATAAATTAAAAGTATATGAAACAGAAACCGTTTTTTTTTTTTTTTGCAATAATATTGTCACAGTATGATTTTGGGTTTTTTTCTGTAGCTTGATCAAATTAATGCAGCCTTGATGAGCATAAGAGACATCTTTAAAAAAAAACACTTGTTGAACGGTCAGTGTATGATACATGTACACACACACACACACACACCAATGAACACACACACACACACACACACGTACTGTTACTATCCTTGTGGGACTCTCCATAGGCGTAATGGTTTTTCTGCTGTACAAACTGTATATTCTATCGCCCTACACCTACACTTACCCCTCACAAGAAACTTTCTGTTCTCCTTCTTCCTTCTTCCTGTTCTGCGATTTTAATTAATTTTACATTCTCAAAAACAACCAAAAACTCATTCTGTATGTATTTATAAGCTTGTTTACCCATGGGGACCTCAATTTAGGGCCCCATGGTGACACGAGTCCCCATGAATCTGTGTGTATTCAGGTTTAAGTCCCCACCAGGATAGAAAATCAAGACCCCCCCCACACACACATTTATATATAGTATATTTATATTTATATGATCACTTATTTGTCTTTTACACACATAATTAATGAAATTTTATAAATTAAAATTCAAACAAATCCTGTCAGGCTTTTTTTTACACTTTAATTAGACCTTGCAGCGTAAGACATTAAACTGAAAAACAATTGTATTATTCTTGGAAGAAAATAATTAAAAACTGTCAGTACTTTGTTTGGATAAGAGTGCACTCACTTTATATAATACTTTGTGGTAGCACCTTTGGCTTTAATTATATCAGTAATTCTGTTTATATTGGACTCTGTCAATGTAGCACATCTGGATTTTCTTTTTCTTGCAGAAAAGTTCAAATTGCAAGAAGACTTCCAGTTCACCGTCCGGTGTGGGTCAGTTCACAGATTTGTTACAGATCTGAAGCCTGTCCACTGACACCAACGCCATTCCTGGACACTGATCTTTCTTTTTTTTAAAACAGTTTCTGTTTCAGCAGACTGTGGGATTTGGTGTATCATTATTTAACTTTCTGGCAGCTTTCTGGCAGAAGGCAGTAGTTTTGCACAAAAACATGTTTATATATTTTTTGTAATCTCCTTATGTCATAACCAAGCACCTGGCCCTGCTAAAGACAAGCAGCTCATAACATGATGCTGCCGCCACAGCTCTATTTATTCATTTATCTACTTCATTTGACTTGACAGTTTATCTTTGAACATAATGTCCAGTTTGCTTGCTTTGCTTTTATTTCTAAAGATTCAATGCTATTAAATGCTTACCGAAAATCAAGGTCTGATATGAATCAATTTTAGCGTTTACATTAATAAAAACTGCTATTTCAATGAAAGCGTGTAGATTCTATTTTCCACTTTTATTACAATTAGTGTATTTTATTAGTATATTTCAATATCCACTCTTTAAATAAATATAAATGTGGAACAGTCCTGTCGAAAGCATTCTTCACTAATCATCCAGAATAATACAGAGCAATTATTTTCAGAAGAAGCTGAATCAATTAGTGAAAACAGTTCACTGCAAACTGACCTTTTTTTCTCAGATGACTGAAATGAAGCTTTGATGGAAAAACAAACAGTCTCTCATCGTACTCAAGTGTTTGGATTGTGATGCTTGGCGATGTCGCCGTTCTTCTGTTTTTCAAAAAGGATAGTCATCTCAGGACGGAAACCTATCATAATATTCAGTAAAATACCACTAAATAGCTTTGTTCTGTGCTATTTAAAAGCCATCTGGTGTGGTGATAAGGGAACGGTCAGCGTGAATGTTTGTGGTTGATAACCGACATTGAATACACTCTGAATGAGCAGGAACCTGTAATGTGTAATCTTAGATCTTGAATGCCTAGCAAAGATGCCTTTGGAGTAAATCCTGAGGTGTGTAAGATTTCAGGTTAAAGACTGGAGCATTCACTCTTTCATTATCTCGTTTCTAATGATGCAGCGGGGGGCGGATGATGTCCTATTGTCAGCAACCTTTCAGTCTGTCTTCTCTTCTCCAACAAACCAACCCCACAACACCCCTTTATTCCTGTGAATCACAAGGGGTCCATCAACCTCTTTCAAATATCAATCAAGAAGAATCAAGCAATCCATCCTTGTCAGACAAAGGTTACAGCTGAGCTCCAGATAAACACACTGTACAGTTAATGTAGTCTCATTCAGTCAATTTTCTGGCCATCTGCACTCAAAAATGGCAGTCTTCACAGAGGCTCTCTCTGTAAGTATGCTGTTGTGCTGCCGTTAATACAATTGTTAATACAAAATCCTTAAAAAAGTTTTATTTGAGGCACTAAATAAATAGCAAGTAAAACATATCCAAGAGAAGAACTGCATGTTTTGCTTTGTTTTCTAAATGGCTCAGGTTTGTAGGTTAGGCTTACTACAGGTTATTTAGATTTTTTAAGGTTTTTGAAAGTCTCTTATGCTCATCAAGGCTGAAATATTTGTTTGCATTATTATAACTGTTTTGTAAAACAGTAAAACAATATAATGAAATAATATTAAAATGTAAAAATAACAATTTTCAATTGTATTTAATTTTTTTATTACAAATGTAAAATGTAATTTATTCCTGAGGCAAAGCTGTATTTTTTTTCAAGTCTTCAGTGTCACATGATCCTTCAGAAATAATTATTTATGCTTAAGAAACATTTCTCATTACACATTGCTATTTGATGAATAAAAAAATTATTTGAAATAGTAAACTTTTGTAAGAACATAAATATCTTTCTGATCTGTTTAATGCTTTTTTTTTTCATGAAGTAAGCTTTGAAGTGAAAAAAAACGATTAATCGTGTTGTAGGATAGGAACTATTTCCCATCTGAACGCACACAAAAATTAAAGCTAAAAAGACTTAAAAGTTTATCATGTTCTGTCAATCTTGATCCAAACCTTTGAACAGTACTGTATGTCTATGACATGTTTAAGTACTTATTACTTTTAGATGGAAATACATTCTGATCACAACGTCTATACATATTTTAACTATTTTTAAGTGAATTCTATATAACCTTCAATAGAGACTGCTGAACATTTATTTGAAAAAAAAAAAAAAAATTCACACCATTCATTTTGGAATAATAATTCGAAGAACGTGCCCTAACTGACGCTGACACACACACAAAATCCAATGACAGTCACAATCGCACTTACAGTATATATAGGATCACTGTTAAAATGTCTCACCATCACAAGGAGTATAATACTCCAAATCACAAATCTTAAGCCATGAACATTCTATATTTCAGTATTGAGACTAAATATATACTGTCATAACAGGCATATCAGTCATCGTCATTGTGGAGGAGTGAGCTGTCTGTCCTCAAAAATCCTTCCATATAATATTTGCACACTCTCCAAAAGATATTTAAAAATGTCATATAAAATCCTAATGAGACAATTGTCTCTCTTTTTAAATAAATTATCAAATAAAAGTGATAATTTCTTGAAACAGGATAAGTTTTTGGAAAAGTGTAGTGGGAAAGCGGTTGAAAAAACTGAAAAATCTTTACATTATGAGACTGTGTCTAAAGGATAATGATAATATTTCTTTTGGCAGAAAATCCTTGGATGAATTAAAAATAATTAATGTTTTACCTGTCGGTCATAACTCACAACTTAATAAGCTTCTGGCATGAAGTATCAGCAAGATTACCAACTTCTCAAATTACTGTTAACCAAAACCAAATGATCCTGGATAAAACCCTCACTGATTAATTAGTGTCATCTGTTTCTGGTTTATTCTAGTAGTGTGTTCCATCCCACTCAGCTTTGGTTCAGATTGTGGTTCTACAGAAGAGTTGGTTTGATAGTGGAAAAAAAACTGATAAACGAGCCTGAAGCCTGACTGGAGCTCTCTTGGGAAGGTACAAATTTAGCTGCTGATTCAGCTAAAACAGAATGAACGGCAACGCTGCTCAGACTCTCAGCAAAGTGAACAGATCCCAGAATGCATCTGAAATATAAATGTAATTTGCTTTTTTCCCCATGTCAAACTGCTTTGGAAATTGAAAAGAATGTTCTATTTTTATTTTTAGTAAATACAACAGCATTTCAGTGCTATTATTGTTAAACCTAAATTGAAATAAAGCTGAAATCAAATAAAATATCAATATTAGATGATAAACTGAAACTTGAAAATACTTCGAAGTATTGCCTGACAACTAACTGAACTAATTTTAAATACTAAGATTACTAAAACTAATGTAAAAATAAATTACATCTAAATAGGAATATAAATTTTTTTTTTACTAAATTACTAAAACTTAAACTGAAGTTCAAATGAAAACTTAAAATATAAATTAAAAGCTAATTCGAAATATAAATAAATACTATAAGAGTATATATTTTAAAAAACACTAAAACAACACTGCAGCAGTTCCATAGACTTCCACTGTCTGTCTTGTTATTTGCTTGTTGAAAGTATTCTATGGTAATGAACAGCATATCACAGACACTATTGAATAATCTGATGCCATTTCACATTCCTTTAATGATTTATTCAGTAATCTGATAGAATTTCATGTACTTTACATAAATAAAACTCAGCGTTTGGAAGTAAACTGGCAAATCTCAGAGCCAAGAGTCCCAATGAAACATTTTACCCCATGAGCGCACACAGAAAACCACAAGATTATAACCATATTACAAGGGAAAAAAGCTATAACATTTCCAAATCATGTCCAAATGAAAGATTTTTTCAGCTGACATGTGGCTTCCCAGCTGGAAGATGAAGCACAGGGCTCATTGTGTGGCATGGCATTGGCTTTGAAGAAGGTATTTGACTGGAATCCTCATTCGTAATTTGTATTTACTATGTTGATTTAATGTTTTCAAAGTTTCTATAAAGAAATTCCTGAGCTCTGGAATGGTTTTTATTATCGCCACATATTTCAAAAACAAAACCCCTACACAAACACAATTAGCTAAATTGATATGCTTTTTATTCCCACAGGGTTTTTTCTTTGAAAACCGAAAACACCTTCAACACCATAGTCACATTTGAATAGATGGACGTGATGGTTTGATAATGGGCCTGGCAAGAGAACAGTTGGGTCCTGGTCTATCTCAAAGGTCCATCACAAACTCACCATGACAAGACCCGTAGAGTACAGGACAGTAGCAAACATTCCACTATTAAGAAAACAAGAGGCTCTTTGATTCCCCCTCATACACAGAGCTCAAGGTGGGGACCCCTGCTAGCTTTAAAGAAAAGGCCGTGATGATTACAGTCTCTAAACCTTTGGATGCACGCCAGTCTGTCAGTGACCTCTCTCGACCCCCGAACGACTCACCTATGCAGGTGCGGCCGTCAATGTGCAGACGAAACCCCGGGTTGCACTCGCAGTAGAACGAGCCTCTGGTGTTCACACACCTATGCTGGCAGCCCCCGTTGTGAACCTGGCACTCATCAATATCTGAGGAGCAAAAAGCAGACACACGAGGCCACAAGTTAGAATGTGGTTTGACTCTTGCACACGTTTTCAAAGCATTCACCTAAGAAAACAAAGCATGTCATTCTAACTTCCTAAATTAATTTATTCACTCCAAGACATATGCAAAACCATTTATTTTGCTGTGTCAAATGCTGCTCTGTTTCTTTTTAACTGAAGTCTCTCTAACCTCCAAAATCAATAGCTGGCAGCCCAGATACCGTTAATACACTGAATCAAAATCAAAAACTTGGTTTTAAGTCATAATTTTTGTCCTTTGATGAAACTGAACCAATATTTTGTAATTTATCATACATTTTATGAAGTTTTAATCCATAAATTTAGGTGGATAATAAAACATAGAAGGTGGATTTAGAGGGGGGAAGAGATGAGAGGTAGGATAGGAAAGGAGGGGGAAGGAAAGGGAGAGAGGGGGTTAGGGAAGGGTAGAGGGGGGAGAGAGGGAGAGAGTGGAAGAGAAAGGGAGAGAATAGGAGGGTAGGTGAGAGAGGAGGGAGACACGGGGGGATAGAGAGAAGGGTGTGAAAGGAGAGAGTAAGGGTGGGGGATCCCACCCCATAAAATAAATTCATTTTATATTTTTGTCCAAATATTTTTAGATTTTTCTTAAAAAAACAACAACAAAAACATTAGTGCATGGTTATTATCCTGTTATTCACACACACACACAAATATTTATTACACTAAAACGTTTTTTTTCTTTTTTTTCATCTCTTTTTGTGGTTTCACGGACAAACAGCCCTATCTGAGTATGATTTTTTTGGGTGCACTATCCCCTTTAAAACAAAAACCGGGCTTAGTAGGCAATCAAAACAGTCTCACCACACATTACCTCAAGTGCACTTATGAAACTGTGGAAATATGCAATCTGCACATTATAAAGATCTTCAGGTGAATAAGCTCTTTGTGTCCTGTCTGATTCAGGCCATGTGCCTTACAATCACCCTGACCTTTAAAGTAGTATTGCCAATGCTTAATTTAATTACAGTAACAGAGCTTTTCCCAAAGCAGAGCAATCCGGTAAGGATCAATGTTGACAAGCTGAAACACAGGATTCATTTTTGTGAACTATGTATGGTGCATTTAAAAGGTCAAAACACTGCCATAAAATATGGCAGCAGCATAATATTAAAGCGAGATTGAATAGATCTGACACTTTGAAAGGAAAAGCAAGGATGTTTGACTCAATACAGTTAACCTTCATTACTCCCATTTCATACTCATTTTACATTCATGACCCAGTGGAATCCTCTGAGTAGCCTATTTAAGGAAAAGATGCAGAGGGGAGATTTTGGATAGGTGTAGTACAGCTGCAGTGATGATCTTGATGAAGAGACATCAGAGATCTGTAGCAGGCCTGTGAAAGCCCTGCTGGGGAGAAACTGTCATGCCAGCAGACTGTGTCAGTGAGTGAGTTATGCGCTCTGTGCTGTGGGCTGCAACTTTATTCATGTCAACTTTAAGTGATATTATATGGATCTGTAATATCAGTATGAACTTACTAACATACACATGGAACTGATTCAGAGAGTAGATGTTAGTTTGCTATTTGTCTCAATATCTATTTCGGTATTAATCTAAATGAAATTATAATTCGATGTTAGTTATAGAATAATAAAAATGAAATTAATTGTTTAAATATATTACACATATGGATTTATTTTTATTTACACTGAAAAACTAAGAGCATTAGGGGTTTGAGTGTAAATAATGACTACCATTCATATACTCCCTTCACAGGGCTGCTTGTCCTATTGTTTTATACAGTATATCTTTCCAAGAGGTATAGTGAAAGAGCCTTGAGAAAACTTTCTGTAGTACTTGTTTTAATCCTCTTTATCTATAAATTAATTGGCTGATTAACTTTTTGGACAAATGAATGGAGGACTAAATAGTATTTTAAATTAAGCAAACTTTTTCAACCTCCTTAGAGCATAATGGCCAATATTCTGTAAGCAAGAATTATTTCCAGGACAAATGATACCAATACATTAAGATATAGTTACTGTAGAGCCAGAGAGACTTTTAGCTGTTGGATGCATGGCAAAAACAGAAGAATCCAAGGAGGGGATCATTCAAAGTATGAGTTACTGCAAACTATAATGAGGTGTCTCCATAACTGCTTATATTTTGGAGATAAATTAAAAGAAATCAGACTATTTATGCATTAAATATTCCAGTTTGAGCATGTACCATTCACCTTCAGATCATCATGTGTATAAAAACGTTTTATTATAGCTTTTATAATTCATGCCTTAAATGATCATCTCAAGCAACCATACCACTAGCCAGGAAGATGGAAGTGATGGTCCACTTGACTGCAGCGGTTTACTCATTAAGACTGAACCTTAAAACTTTAAATCAGGCATTTAGACCCTGAGCAGTTCTGTTTAATGAAAGTGCTTTGATTAAGTGCAATAACAGCCCTGGAGCAGAGAAGATTAAAGGTCCACTATGATTAATATGTGAAGAATAATTCAGCTCCATGCACTTAAACTAGTGGAAGGCATGTTACATTATAGCTAAATATGCTAGTCCACAGAAAAATGATCTTAGATTGCAGATTTATAGTCATTAGTAAATCAATATTGTAATGTTGTGTCTTGTTGCTTGGCAGATTATTTTCCTCTTTGTTATGGACTGTTGTTATTAGCAAAAACTTAAAGCTAATCTACAAATTTAAATCTCAAATCAGTATTTTAAGGCCACATATTTATTTAATTGGTAAGAAGCCATGAAATATGTGGGATAACATCCCGTCAGCTGGTCATTATCCCAAAATAAACTCCTTCAGGCTGAGCAGACCGGCTGGCTGTACATTATCTCTTAGTTATTTAAACCACAAAGACATATAACAACAAATCTGGTTTAGATTTGGATGACAGTTAATACAGCGGTTATAGGCTGGTTTTCAATATTTCAATATGTAGTTTAAATAACTGTTACTAATGATGGATCATTTCTATTTTGTTGCCAGACAAACAACTGCAAATGGAATGTAATAACAGACAGCCAAGAACTAGATGAAATCCATATTTGATTTAGAACAAACAAGTAATTATCTGACACAAGGGACACATGCTTGATGTGACATAAACAGAGGAGAAAATAGCACCATGAATATAAAGACGTGAATAGACAGACTTTTTACATTAAATATTAAGTGTGTACACTGAAGAAAAAATTTGGAAGTGAAACAATTTTCACTCAAAAATTACAAGTTAATTTCACAAATAATTACAAAGAAACGGCAAGTAACACAGGTGTGGAAGTCCTTTTTTTTTACCACAGCCTTTTTTCTCTATTTTCTCTAGTCATATAACACCAAAGTTTAAATAAAAATCTTTTTTTCTGCATAGATAAGACAACTTTTATTGAAACCCCATCTCGCCAGTGATGAAATACCTCTTTAATATGCTGAAACAACTATAAGTAAAACTTTTGTTTAATTATTTTGGTGTTAGCATCTCAACAAGGGCCTGAAACAGCAACACTGGCTCAACCAATGTCGTGAGATTGGAGGTGGGACTATCTGCTTGTCCAACCAATGGAAGACAGGAAATGGTGTAAGAAGGTTTGATTGTTCAACTCTGTGTTTTCCTTTAAGTTTTATGAATTAAGATAAAATGATAAGATACTGTGAAGGTAATCAAGACCACCTGTCCAGGAAAGCCTGAAGGAAACTTAATTACAAGAGTGCTGTACACAACTGCAAAACTGAGCTCAGACAGAGGAGGAACTGTGGTCCATTCACAGCAGCAGAGAGATTTTAAATGAGACTTACAAAATGCAGCAATTCATATAAGAGCACAGATGTGGAGCCAGCAGCAGCCCATGGGCTAGACCCCTGCAATTCATCACAGAATGCAGGGAAACATTGAAATTGAGTTTAATTATGTGCTAATAATTAAATAGTCAGACAAATTAAAAAAAAAGTTCTCATTTGCTTTAATGACAGCAGCACTCAAGCTGCATGAACTCCACAAGTTCTTCCACAAGAGCATCTTGAGCTTCAATGGAAGCAAGAACATTTGACCAAACGTAGAGTCACTGACATGAGCAATGCCACAAATTTGTGTACCCAGACAAAGTACAGAACCTGAAATTTTTTTCAATTGATTTCCAGGCTAAAATCTCAGAACTTCAGTGTGGTCTCAGACTTCTGGATCCCACAGAAGACTGTGCACAAGGTAATAGTGAAACCCACATTTCAACCAAAATAACAAATGTTGTGTTGTTTGGCCCTCAAAGTCCTGCAGTTATGTCAGGTACAGCTGGGACACTGTAATTGAATCGGAAGGTAAAACCAATGACATATGTGAACTTGAACTCCTCAGGTCTACAGGTTAGAAAAACAACTGCTTCTTATCACGATAACCCTGAGTTGAGATCACATACCTTTGCTTTGAAGTTTAGCAAAGATCTGGCTTGATATCACAGATGCGAGCCACATTTTAATCTTGCATTACTACCTGTATTACAAACATTACAGGCTTCAGACATTCAGTTTGCCAGGGAAGTGCATCTTAAAAATGCATAGTTCTGAGTTGCCAGAATCTAAGTCTGTCTTCCACATTGTTGGAGTAAAGAAGGCACATCAAATAGCAAATCAGGAAGCAAAATGTTAGTCTAATATTCATAAATAAAGAGGATCAGAGGAATTCTTAGGAATGAAAAATAATGGACATCTCTGACTGCAGACTGATTATGCCAAGCAGCCTCCCTTTAATCCAAAACACGTTTCTCCTTTATCTTGCATTCCATGTAAGAGAGCATTACCCTGGAGCACGCTCATTCAAGTCCAGCTCTCCGTTTAAGGTCATTAAGGAAACCTTGGAACCTCAAACATTAAAACATATAAGACCCAGATTAAGTCAAAGAGACCACTAATTCTACCTGCAAGAATTTGCAATATACACTAGAGTTGGAAAGTTTGGGGTCAGTAAGTTGTTTTTTTTATAAATTCATTCTTTTATTCAGTAAGGATGCATTGACAGTAAAGACATTCATAATTCAACAAATGATTTCTATTTTAAATAAATGCTATTCTTTCAAACTTTTTAGAAATGTAAAGATTTAAAGAAATCGTTTAATAAATCCTGAAAAATGTATTACAGTTTCGACAAAAACATTGTCATATTAGAGTGATTTCTGAAGGATCATATAACACTGAAGACGGGATTAATAACTGCTGAAAACTCAACTTTACCATCACATAAATAAATTACATCTAAAAATATATCAAATTGAAAACAATTATTTAAAATAATATTTCACAAATATTACTATTTTTACTATCGTTTTGATCAAATAAACACAACCTTGGTGATTCTTTCATTTCTTTAATTGTTTTGCCCAGTTAACAGAAATCAATTTGTCTTTCACATCATTTGGCAGAGAAAGAAATAATGGAAGTTGAATGAACTATATGCCGGAACATTCTTGTCCTCCTGCAAGATTACCATGACCTTAGTGTCATCTTCATAGGTGGTGCAGAAGATGTAACCCTGAGGGTATTTTAAAACTCATTGATCCCAAACACATTAGAAATCATTCTTTATATGCAAAACAGACCCTATTTTCACCAAATGAATAAAAGGCATGGTAGAAAAAGTAATTTTCTTACTTTATCAAAAGTATCACTGTAATGAATTCTAGGATGACAAATGCTGAACTGAAGTTAGTTTACTCTGGTAAAGCAAACTCAAGATGTTCCAGTGATTGATTACGTTCTGACAGTCTCCCTTACACTCCCAATCCCTCAATTTAAAGCAATAATCCATAAATCCAACTCTAGAAATGACTTTTCAACAGCCTAAACTCTTTGTCACTTAAAAATTGCAAGGGAAATATTACTTGAAAAGACCAAGTAGTCTAAATTACACAGTTTTAATTAGCTGCAGGTTCCTAAAACTGAAAACAAAACATTAGTCGTTCTTATAGTATCTGGCAAACACTAATGTTAGCAGCTTATTATTTGTTTTGTTACACATCTGACATCTGTTCACAGCGGAGTGAAGGCATTATCGTCTCCAGTCCTTCACGGTGAATTACGAGTGCTGAAAGAAGCTTCTTTGGTCACAGCCAAGACGGTACCAAATCATACAACACGACTGAGTTCTGTCTCTGAATTTCTCTGAATTCACACAGTCATTAAACTAATACGTTCCACCACATTCCAGCTCAGAGTAGTAAAAACTAAATGAAAACTACTAAATAAAATAGAAAAAACCTGAAAATCTAATGCTAAATAACAGTAAAGTTTATTCCCTTAACCAAGAGGAAACAGTTCACCAGTGAATCCAGTAACACTCACCTGCCCCCATGTGGCCTGTGTTGTATCCCTGATATCCATTGAAGCAGGTGTAGCAGTTCCTGTGATAGTAGCGGTAACGTGTATTTCCAGCACCCAAACATGGGACCAGCTGAGTCCAGAAGGTAAATATGAGCACTAACCTCAGCCAACCGGACAGCATTGTCCAAGCGCAATGTGTTACAGACCTCACTCAAATAGAAAGAAATAAGATCATGCAAACAAAACAGGATAAACAGACTCTCAGCATGTCCATTATGCAATAGGAGAGAACAACTGCTGCTGTGGGCTTGAGAAGCTATTTAAATAAGCTGTGTGTCCTGGCATCAGAATCAAGTAATTTCACTCTCTCTCTCTCTCGGCATGGACAGACATGTAGTTTCTCGTGGCTCTGTCTCTCCTATTATGTCTCCATCGCCTGAGTCCAGGGCAGGCCTCCGCAGTCCCACCCCCCTGTCTGTCTCTGCTCCTCCCTCCTCCTCTCTTAGGTATTGATGCTGAGAAGTTTACCAAATGTTGTATGAAATATTCCCTCAAAACAAAACAGTGAACAGTGGAGATTTTCAAAATTGGGCTGACATTCTGGTCACTTTTGCTTTTACTATATTGAGTATTTCTTTTAATCTTAGCTGTAATAAAATAATTATGGCCATTGGGAACAGTGTTGGGTGTATTGCATTACTAAATAATTTTTACTGTACTTGAATTACTTTTGCCTTGAAAATTGTTAAATAAGGGATTACTCTTAATTTTTCTGTAATTTGACTACACAGTTAATTTTGATGTAATTGCTTTAAACACTGTATATAGACTATAGAACAATTCTATATAAAACAAGAGTGGATTGGTCACACTTTATTTTAAGGTCCCGTTCTCGCTATTAACAAACCATTAACTACGACTTTTGCCTCAATAAACTACTAATTTGCTGCTTATTAATAGTTATTAAGGTAGTTGTAAAGTTTAGGTATTGGATAGGATTAGGGATGTAGAATATGGTCATGCAGAATATGTGCTTTAGAAGTACTAATAAACAGCCAATATTGTAATAATAGGCATGCTAATAATTGGTCGCTATAGTAAAGTGTTACCAGTGGCTTTAACATCAAAATTTAACATCTAATGTTAAAATGTAACAGTCACCCTTTAAATACTTTGGTCAGTTCAATAATTATTTATGCAATTTTATATTATTTATTTGAAATTAAAAGAATAGTTTTATGTCTATCCTTATATTGTTCAACTGGTTAAGGTTGATATGGGATTTAAAAAGTAATAAGTAATGCAATATTTCTTGGTAATTAGTACAGTAATCTAATTACTCTGTTGAAGATGTAATTAGTATCTTGTAATTAATTCCTTTTTTTTTTAGAGCATCTTACCCAACATTGAATGGGAATAGTATAAAAGCTGAGTGCCATTCAGAATTTAACTGAGAATGCCTTTTAAATTCAATTCCTGAATTTTTTAGTGAGGAAATAAGAACAGGAAGCTGAACTTTTTAATAACCTGTCAAATATGGGCTTTCACGATTATAAAACCACCTTTACAGCTGTCATGAGATCATTTTATTAAAAAGATGAAAGAGCCCCGGTCTTGAATTCTCATATAGCCATTCCTGTCATAAGCTCAGTGATTTATAGAGCCTTGGTTATTAATAATCTTTACAGCAATTCAACTATTTTTCTAAAGCTCAGAAGTTGAACAGCAATACAAATGAGTCACAAATAACCCTAGTTTTGTAGGTTGTTGGTCCATTGCAGTGGACCTTGAGAGAAAACATGGAAAACTATTTTATAGGAGGGTAAAGGGAACCAAAGAAAAGCTAAAACGCTGCACTTAAACAAAACATGGTATAGACTTACAAAACCAAAATAAGTCATGGAATAAGAGCCTGACCAGTCCAAACATGGCATATGTGCTTGCAGTATCAGATATCTTGCATCTTGAACAAGACAGGAATCTATCCAAAGTGACAAGGAAATACGTAATGAAAAATAAGGAAAGCATGCAACCAACATAGTATCAGTTTTTCCAGAGGATATGAAGGTTGAGGGGAGTTTAAAAGGTGCAGCTGGACACGATTCAAGCGTCTCTTTTCATGTGAGTTTTGTGAGTCAGATGAAAGGAAGGTCACTGCACGTCGTGCTCTCTGTGCAAATGCCTTTGTGTCAGTGAGGCAGTCTAAACTGCTGCCAGGTGTGGGTTAAGGCTCATCTTAAACCATTTGATTAAATTACATTAATAAGGACACACTGAGGCTTCCCTAAATTACAGAAGAAAATTCACAGATGCACACAATACAATGGTAAAACACACCATTACACATTCTGCAGCTATTTATTCAGAGAAAACCTTCATGTATGTCATACAAACAGTAATTTCCAACAAATGATACGCATTAAACCTACTTAAGCGGGGTCCAGTGGGTTACGACTTAAAGTAGCTGAAATATAAAACTAGAGCTGCTATTTAGAAGAAAAAACATGGAATTAATTACATCATTACTTTTTTTTTAAATAATTGATTTTTATTTTTCATTATGTTTCTTTTTAACTGTAATTTATTATTTATTTGTAAATAATTGTATAATTTTTTTTATTATGCAAATAAATAGAAAAATGTAATAAAACTATTTACATCATAAATGACAAATTTATCAAATGACATAATATGCAGATTAAGTAATCAAATTAAAGTGCATATATAAATATTTACTAAGAAAATAATAATTTGTAAGCTGCTACTACTTTAAACTACTAATATTAACAAAAGCTAATTGTGATTCTTCTCATTTTTCAGTCCTGTTTCAGAATTTAAATAATGTGTGAAAATACACTTTCACAGCAGAATGTTCTGCTTTATGAGTCTATTTTATCCAGACTGACACATTTCTGATTTGGTGTCACTGAAGAGTAGAAGAGCCTTATTGTTGAGGTTGTGGAAGTAAGAAAGAAAGATATAAATTGTTGGGAAACACTGACAAAGAAAACAAATAGAAAACATAGGCCATTGCCATTGAACTTGCTTATATTTCCGGCAAGAACAGGAAAACATTTGAAAAATCCATTATCCACATGATTTTATGCTGATTGTAAAAGATATGCTTGCTTCAGTCTTGCATATGAATGACAAATGAAAAGCACCTGCTCATTTTTTATTTGGTTTGCTGGAACCAAAATCATTGATCCTAAAGAAATACATCAAACTAAACTGAGCATAAAATCAGTCCCATTAAATTAGTCAGCTTCACAAGGATAGAGGCTCTGTTGGGGAGACTGAGAGTACAAAAAAATCAGTTCTCCTGCATAGATCTGATCTCAGAGTGTCCACATGTGTCTTGAGACACAGGATCACGGTCCAGTATAAACTCACAGAGCAGATACAGTGCACTGCCTCAAATCTGCAGTTAGTTGAACGGTCACAGCAGTTGTGATTGATTCTGGTTAAATATCCACATGAAGAACAGAACTTTTCTTTATCGGTTTTATAGGAGTGCAGCATAACTCTAAAATGTCTTCAGAAATCCATTCTGCCACAATAAACTACAGTATGAGATATCAATCTTCTTGAACTGAATCTTCTTGCCATCCGCCTGGCACAGGTCTTCGGGACTGGGAAGAATTAAACGGACAAATACACTTGGTGATTTTCAACTTGAATTTCAAGAAAAAAGCTTTCCATTTTACAGGACATTGAATTTGTAATTATCTTCATTAAGTCATGAATTAAGTTAAATAGACCATATATCTTGCAGCCCTGAAGCTGTTCCAATTATCCCTCCAGTGATTGACCATAAATCATATAGTGTCTCAGATGTTAAAGGTAAGCAGTTAAGGGAGTTAAGAGAGAGCTGTTTTTACATAATCCATCAAAGCTGCTGTATTTGGATTGAATGTCAAGCAGACTGCCAGTTTCAGCTCAGCTAAATATTTAGACCGTTGCCATTTGGCTTTAGTGATGTGCCAGGTAACTTGTCGGGGATCCACAAAAAATATAAAGCTATAGGTCATATCGATACTGAAAGTCCTGCCCTATAGTTTAAAGTCAAAGTATCTTGCAAAATGGAGATTTCAACAAGGAGGGTCTGTTAATTATTGTTTGATTTCAAACTAATTTTCATAAGTAACAAAACAAAACGAAACAAAGCAAAGCAAAGCAAAGCAAAACAAAACAAAACAGAAAAAAACAATAAAAAAAACAACAAACAAACAAATAAATGAATTCACTCACACACACACACTACAATGATTACTAATGAATATAATATGAAAAAGTGAATAATGAAAAAGTCTTTGCTAAGTCCTTCTATTGGTTATGGGATATTTAGACTGAAACAGTTGGATACCAAAGGAAAAGTTCATGCCATTGGCTTTCACAGTGCCGTCACTTTAGTCAGTAATTTTGGTTAAATCCAGTGCTCACAATGCAAGCCTTAGTCTTGGAAGTATCCCAGAAGCTCTTCCGTCTTTTCCATGGATCTGTGACCTCTGGGGAGATTACAGAGGAAGAAATGTTCCTTACCTTTATGACGCCGTCCTCTCGCCAGCAGGACTGATCTCACAGCAAACCTCACATATGCAATAAAACCCATCTCAGGTTGCAGGATTTTCAGCTCATTTTTATAAGCTGCAGTTCTTTGAGAGGAACTTCTTAGGAGATAATATGCCCTGCAACCATTAGCGTGAGATGGAAAAATGTGGTTTGCTATGTATGCTGGTTGCTGAGTGGTAAAGTGGCTTCTCGAAATGGACTAAAGCAGATAAACAGAGTCATGCTTCTCCATGTATCTAATATAGTTGTCTGTATAGTCTAATGCACTGCCAGTTGAGCTCACTAATATTTCCTTTGATTAATGAGGAGAAGGAAAGACCTGCATTTTTAGCCATAACCTAATTCAAACCATGCATTCTATTTTGATTTATAACATAGTCCAAACCTCCCTCTTTATCTCAAAAGCAAGTCTTATTGATGGACATATAGATGGCTCAAAGTTTATATTATTGGCCGATAATAGCTTTGGACTGATCCATCACCCATGCAGATGTGAATGAACATGTGCAGTACTGTATACATACAATAAACCATTTAGACAAATGAACTGTAGCCTCGGAAGAATGCATTTACAGTGGAATGTCTTTATGAAAACAGTTTTGATAACCTTTCTTTATCCAGCACACTTTGTGGGAAGAAAATTCTCCTACTGTGGAGAAAAATGTGATCCAAAATTTAAGATAATTTGACTATGTGGTCTCATTCATTTCACTTAAATGAAGGGTGTGGAGACAAAACAATATATTAATCATAATGCAATGATTCATGTGGCAGTCACATAAATTTCTTGTGACACCTTTCAGCATATAAAGAACATGACAGTATACTGTTCAAATATTATGCTGACGCAAACCTTACTGACAGAATGTTTATCAGTAAACTGCCAAAAGAACCCACTCCCAAGTTTCTAAGATTTTTCCCAGATATGCTTGGGGTGCTTTGCTATGTGGTTACTTTGGTTACTATGTGGCACTGTTATGTGGTAGCTGGGATGTTCTGGATGGATCCTAGTTTAACAGAGGCTAGTAAGTGCAAACATCATAAGTCAGGTAAATTAGAAAAGTCATCCCTTTTCCATAAGCCACATGATTTGAGATCTCATTAATATCCATATGTCTTAAAACAGTGCTAAAGGAGTAACTCACCAAACTTTTGTTTGAAAGAAGAATGCGTATGCAGGCATTTTAATAGACCACTAATAGACTCAGTTTAAACAAAACAATTTACTCATTTTTTACCCATGTACTATTTGTGTTTTCAGTTACTGACCTAAATAGAGGTTGCGTGGTATGAAGGTCTGGACAAAGACAGATAAATGAATGAGTACTCCCAATGGCTACATGCCTTACCCAGTACTTAAAGAGGAAGTTTACTTTGGCCCCTCCAGTGAAGTGTCAGCAGTCAAAGCACCTTTTGATGTCCAAGTAGTTCACTGAGTGTCATTACAAAGCCGAGTCTGTCCTATCTAATGAGAGACACTTCAGGTTTAGGACACTAGCCAGAGTTCACAGACCACTCCTAAACACTTTAAAGCAGATCTAATGGAGCAGGGAGTGTCCGTCTGAACTCTTGCATGCTTATTAGGAATTCTTGGGTGTATCCAACAGACACCTGATTGGTGTGACATTTCCACTCGTTTTTTTTTTTTTATGAAAATGCAAATTAAACAAAATATGACATACATATGACAGGTCTTTCCATTCTCTCTGAGTGTTTGGTTAGTGTTAGAGCAAACTCTTTCCCACTGGTTCATGTGTATAAAATAGAGAGGTGTTAAGTGTCTAGCAGTGGAAAATGTAAAGTGGTTGTGGTTCTTTGGGAATGCAGCCTTTCAAATAAGCAAAATTGGAAAGCTGGTGTGGAAAAGCTACTATGCCATTTCTTTTTCCCTCTAGTGCTTTTGAGAGTGAAAGGCCATAAAATTTTACAGTATGAACAAAGTAAGCATTCTTACTCCAGAGAAAGCTGGACACAAATTAATTGCAGGATCGGCCACAAAAAGACTTTTTGGTTTATTTTATTTATAGAATCATATAAATAGTGACAGGAAAAAAAGTAACAACAAAAAAACAGCCAATATACTTTCCAACATCACAAAAAGCCATTTCCCCTAATTTCACAATTTGGAAAATATGTTTGGTTTATTTTATATAACTATGCATCCCTCCTTTTTATGTGCAGCTGCAATCTGACCAAAGGCATGAACCAATTAAGACCAAAAAGAGAAATAATTCCATATGAAAAGCATTTAAAGTGCCCCTATTATGCCCTTTTTACAGTTGCTAATATTGTTTTGGGAGTCTTCTACAATAGGATTACATGCATGCAAGGTCAAAAAACACTTTAGTTTTCTCAAAATATGCATTTAATATCACCTCATTTTCCAGCGATTCTCCAACGATTGGTTCGAAGCAGTTCAAAGATTCAGTCTATCTAAACCCCTCCTTTCCGCTATCTGACCAATCAGAGCCTGCTCTGCTCTGATTGGTCAGATAGCCTAGTCTGTTGTGATTGGTCTACGGCGTACAGCGCGTGTCGGAAACGATACGCCTATTTCAACAGTTCTGTATTTTGAATGCTTGATAGAAAATATAATCATCTATTATTTATCATACTTACAGGTTGTGATTCAGTGGAGCAGCTGGTCCAAATAAACAGGATACTGATCAATCTTTCAACAGCAAGCGTTTTGTGAATCAATCGTTGAACTCCCCGAGATTAGAGAAGCAGTTATCAGTAGAATGACGTGATATATGTGGGAGACGTGTCAAGTTGTTCACGGCCAGCCAACGTAGAACATAGGTGCGCATTATGCAAATGTGTTACCCCGTGACGTGTAGCCGTCACGGAAGTGGGATTCGAATGACGACTACTCTTTTCCAGCTGTTCAGTCGCTTCTTTATTTTGGGATACAATAACTTTTTGTGGCACTGTCGGTTTCACAATTTTGCAGATAGTTTACATTCACAGACAGCTACATTACAGACTGCATGAAAGGCAATATTCGAAATGGCATAATGGGGGCAACTGGACATAAAATCTGGTAACACTTTAGAATAGGGACCATTCTCACTATTAACTAGCTGCTTATTGACATGCATATTATTAAAGGGACAGTTCACCCAAAAATGAAAATTCTGTCATTATTACTCACTCTCATGTCGTTCCAAACATGTAAGACCTTCTTTCATCTTCGGAACACAAATTAAGATATTTTTGATGCATTCCGAGAGCTCTCTGACCCTCCATAGACAGCAATTTAATTACACGATCAAGGCTCAGAAACGTAGCAAGGAGATCGTTAAAATAATCCATGTGACATCCGTGGTTCAACGGTAAATTTACGAAGCTACGAGAATACTTTTTTTGTTGCGCAAAAACACTAAAATAACAACTTTATTCAACAACTCTTCTCATCCGCGTCACCCTAGGGCGCCATTTTGGAGAGTATCACATACATAAACAACATATGTAACGTATGTACGCGGATAAGTTGTTTACGTTCAGATAAATGTGTAAACAATGTGAACAGTGTATCCGCGTACGGTGCTGCTGACACAGAACATCATACGTTGTTTATGTATGTGATACTCTCCAAAAGTTTATTAGTACATTTAAAGCACATTTTCTGCATGACCATTCTACATACCTAATCCACCCAATACCTACACTAAACAACTACCTTACTAACTATTAATAAGCAGCAAATTAGACATTTATTGAGGGGAAAGTCGTAGTTATGGTTGTTATAGCCAAGAATAGGACTTAAATCAAGTGTGACCAATCAATAACTGGCAATCATTATCACTAGCATGTGTATCTACAGTCTTGCAAATATTATAGTATTAGATCATTTGAATTCACCACACTGAAATATTAAGGTTTCAATTAGAAGGTTTTACAACTGGATGACTCTTCTGAAGTTCCTCAAAGAACTTTAAGTTCTTTAGAAAACCATCTACCGTCTAAAGCACAAGTGCTTTAAAAAACCCAGAGACAGATACTTAAGAACCTACAGTACAGTATAATGTAATATTAAAAGAATAGTTCACCAAAAAATAAAAACTATCTCATTATTTACTTATTTACTTACCGTCCCAACCTGTTTAACTATTTGAAAAACACTACACACACACCTATATTTTGAAGGAAAAAAGGGGTTTTTTAAACTGTTTTATATGTCAATGAAGGCTAAACAACAACGAAGCACCACTGACCTTCACTATATGGACAAAAACTACTTCTATTCCATAGAAAAAAGATTTTAATCAATGTAGCCAATTTATAAACCATAGCTATGCAGCAAAAATTCTTCATAAAAAGTCATAATGGAGTTTATGACTATTTTACCTGTCACTTTTAACAATTAGTCTAACTGGAATCTGTATGTTTGTATAACAAACCATTTTTTTTTTAAGTCCAATGTAAAATACTGAAGCCAATACTGAACCACTGCTTATAGATTACAAAAAAAGACTATATTGTCAATAGAAAACTTCTCAAGGCAAAACTCATTAAAAATGTACTCCTGACTCACGTTATTTTCCTGCTCTGACTTGACAAATCCCATTAAATTTAGGATTAAATGCTCAAGACATGGGTGTGTTTTGAGGCTGAAACCCCATTCACGCTGGACAAGTGAGCCCAAGGGAGCAAAGCCTTGCCAGTTTGTCTCTGCTGAACACCAATGCTGTTCCATCTTCCAAACAGATAAGCATTCCAACAAAAACACAGTGCTAGTCACGTCCTGAGTAACCATGTTCTGACGCAAACCATTAGATCAAGCACTGAAGATGTCCAAACTATCTAGACAGGTCTGCCAAATACAATTTTTTTTAACATATAGTGTCTTATAATGATAACTGACTTTAATCAAGCTTTCACTATGGACGTTTGGGTTCATGGGAAGGAACCGAGATGTAAAGTTTCTGCTTGATTGCAGAGCAAAGAAGTAAGCGAGATCTCAAAGTATGGCTATATATTTAGACCTTGTTTCGTTTGGGCTTTTTGCCCTAATAATTCTCTCATCCAAGCTGCACATTTGAACTCCAAGAGCACTGCAGGGGAAAAAGAAATCAAGCAGTTTGGATCTAAATAAACAGAAAGGATGTAAAGCCACATCCATCACAGAGGAACGTGGAAGTCAGGTTGTTGAAGGAGTAGAGGGTCAAACATGTTCAGTAAGTCTTTGTTTTAAGAACGTAATACAGGTCAAGTTATCTTTCCTGACACTGAAGTCTACAATAAATCCATCAAAATGTGATATTTAGTATGAAACGTACACGCAGGGAATACAAGATCTGTGTGTATCAGTTTCAAAGTGTGCACATCAAGGTGAGGTTGGCAGCTTCTAAATCCTCCGATAACATCTAACCCAAATTCTGATGAGGATGAAGGAGAGCACACGTCAGGTAACTATGAACAGATTGGAGGTTTTTGTCTTTATAGTCATCCGGGCAGGGAGAACAAAGGGCTCAGCATCTTTATGACAACAGTATGCAAACTGCAAAACTAAATCTTGTGGGCCCTGACACGCTGACCTAAGCAGGATATTTGTTTCTTCATTTGGACTCAAATTCAGGGTCCGCCCTGAGGCTCAATTACTGTCAACACCTGCAACAGCACCACAAGGGGCGTTTTTTTCACTTAATACTTCCACATTAATCAAATGGAGAGACTGCACCTGCTTCAAGACAAATCATTCAACATTTTCTAGAAAATATCTCATTTTATTTCCATGAAACCCCAGCATCAAAGCAGTAACACTTTTTAACAAAACAAAAAAAAACGATGTTAAAAAAACGATTAAAATTCATTAATAAATCATAAAATCATAATACAATCCATAAATACACGAAGCAAGAAACCCTGTGCGATTGTTAATTTTGCAATTTTAATAAAATTATATTTTTTTTTTATTATTTTGCATTATCTTTTTATAAATTTTTTGTATAGTTTAAGTTACGAGTCACCACAGATTTTTGAAATAAAACAATAGAAAAAAAAAAAATAACACCTTCCTCACATGAATGTTCAAAAATATTTCAAAAATCTTCTGTGTCATGAAATGTCACAGTATGTTAGCAGTACAGTGGTTATATAAAATTATAAACTAAATACAAGATTCCATGTACATCTCTCAATTTGGTCAGTCTCATTTGAGTATACATTCAACAAAAAAATTCTTTACCTGAGAAATCTGTCATCATTTTTTTTACTGTTTCCTAACATTCGAACTCATGTGACGTTTTATTGGGAAACAAAATTACCAACTGTAAAGTTTAGTAGCAATTTCACTATATTTATATTAAATGTTTTAGTTTTTTTATTTATAAAACCATTTTATATGCATTTATTTTTAATATTTTAAAATATTGAATTAAAATTTTAGGAATCTGAACCAAAGTTACCTTTCATTTTTATTTCTTACCTTTGTATGACTCTGTTATAGATCATTCGTAATGATATCTAAATGAAGATTTCGATTTTCTTCTTAGTTTTTATTTATTTTAATTTCATAAACCTTTAGCAAATATCTGATTATAATTCAGCAAACAGAGACTGGAAATTTACATACTGAGAAAAACTTCTTATCACCAAAAAATTATATTATTTATATTTTATATACACACAAAATATATACATATTGCCCCCACTAGAGGGCAACATTGACACGTTTCAGGAAAAGTGTTTATTGTGGTGATACTTGTCATTGTCATAACAGTGTATGGGTTTGGAACAATAATGAGGATGAATAAATACTGGCAAAACTTTTATTTTGGGGCGAACTATCTCTTTAAAAGCAGGGAAGAACCATTTAGTCATTACAAAAATAAGTAAAGGTAAAACTCATTGCAGAAAAGAGCTTCAGGTAGCATGTGGTATCATGTTCCCAAAAAACTAAATGGCCTAAGTGAGTAGAGAAGGATGTCCCACTGAGGACAGTAAGAGGAGAAAGTAAAGGTCCCCGCAGTGGGTCCCTGCCAACACAGGTGTGCTGAGAACAATAAAGGAAAATCTCTCTTATGAGGTAATACTGTCCAGACTGAGGGAAACTACCATTTGAAGACATTTTAGTTGTTTAAACATGTATATGTAAATCTGCAAACGAATGAGGGGTGAATTCATTTAGTGTATGTGAGGTATAGTGAAAAAATAGCTTGTTTTAGTTCTAAATTTGTTATTCTGAGGAGCAGAATCACTCATCCTTTCCAGTCCTCAACATTCCAGAGCTCATTTCTGAATGCAGTGGATACAACAGATCCTTGTGTTTTTCTAGGCAGGTGAAGTACAGGTTACAAATATGCGATCAGGGAATTCCTGCATATCCATGCAATTTGATTTTATTCACATAAAGGATATTACAAGACAGAGATATGAATAAAAACAAAACTAAAAACTTATTAGGACCTTATCCAAATGAAACATTTTTCATGAGCACACTGATTAAATTGTGTACATGCATAGAAAAAAACATCTAAGATCTTAAAGGAAGCAAGTCTTACTGCTAAAGTTGAAGATTTATTGTTTCCACTTATCCATCTGCCACATATCAGTCAGGCTGATGCAAAGCATTTCTTTCATACTGAAAGCTCCAGTGCTATTAAAACTGAGCACCCCATCATGTCGCCACAGATCTATTGGAGTAAAAAACAAAGCTTTCATTTTTATGCATTTCCCAGACTTTTGGACCAAATAATTTCCATGACTTTTATTCAAATTTATTTATTTATTATTCAGACCTATTTGTGAACAGGTTCGATTGATTCATCGAACTGACTCGATTCAGCAAGTTTTACTTTATCCAAGAAAAATATCCTTGTCTTTTCCAGGCCTGGAAAACATCATTCTAAAATTACCTGGCATTATTTCAAGAAATACAGTGTCTCTTTTTCCTTATTTATCATCTAGGGTGGAAAAATTGCATGTACATAAATAATAGCTAGTCAAAAGCCTAAATATGACTTTGGTATGGACTTCATTCTTATCGAATAAATATTATATACAGAACACATCATACACAATATTATGAATGGAGTGACAGATAACACACAAAAGCCAAAAACAAAGATGAATGGATGGACAGGTACGCACAAAACCAAAGACGGATGGATGGACAGGTGCGCACAAAACCAAAGATGGATGGATGGACAGGTACGCACAAAACCAAAGATGGATGGATAGGTGGATGGTTGGACGGACAAACAGACTTAATAGCATCTTAACCATGTAATGCAACACCAAACAGTGGTTTTGGTTTCAGTAAATAGGCTTATGCCGAATCATGGTTGTGAAAAAGTAATAAAGATCTACGAGTAATCTGATACAGAATTACACAATAACATACTGAACAAACCTGAGCATGCTTTACATATGTAACCTTTAAAAATGATAGATGGCATAGACTCTGACAGGAGAAAGACAATCCTTACAAACTCTTGATTGCTTCTAAACCTTTTCCTTGTTATTTGATATTAGGTTTATATTTTGGGATCCCCCACAAGGGAAAACTCTGATTAATCAGGCTGAACTGTCTTGGTAATAACTGCAATTTACTGCTGATAAATATGTTTGTGTGATTTTATTATTCGTGATAAATCTTTCCTTGGGGAAACAAAAATCTGGACAAGTTTCTTTTTCTCTCTTCACTAAACCCAGTGCCAGCGCAGAATACTGATCTCCTAATAAGCTATTATCTGTGGGCAATATGAGCCTTTAATACCTTGTTGCAATTCCCTCACAGGTAAGTGACTTCCCAAGTAATACCCCATCATGACAGACCAGAGACACACAAGCAAAATAAATGATGAGATGGTAAGAGATAAGAGACGTTTCCATTTCACTTCAGAGAGTCCCTCTCACATTAAGAGTAATTAATGAGAGTGAAGACTTTATACACAGCTACAGCTACTATTTTCATGAAAGCCTTTCCTCTGCACATGTCTCCAATCAGATTTCAGTTCATGGCAGGAATACATACTGTAACTCATATACAGTGGGGCAAAAAAGTATTTAGTCAGCCACCAATTGTGCAAGTTCTCCCACTTAAAAAGATGAGAGAGGCCTGTAATTTTCATATAGGTTAGACCTCAACTATGAGAGCAAAATGAGAAAAAAAATCCAGGAAAATCACATGTAGAATTTTTTAAAATGAATGAATTGGTAAAATCCTCGGTAAAGAAGTATTTGGGTCACTACAAACAAGCAAGATTTCTGCGCTCTAACAGACCTTGTAAACTTTTCTTTAGAGGCCTTGTCCTCGCACTAGTTACCTGTTTACGGGCATCTTTTGAACTGTATCCGTATAAAAAAGGACACCTGTCCACCACCTCAAACAGACACAATCCAACCTCCACCATGGCAAGACCAAAGAGCTGTCAAAGGACACCAGAAACAAAATTGTAGACCTGCACCAGGCTGGGAAGACTGAATCTGCAATAGGTAAGCAGCTTGGTGTGAAGAAATCAACTGTGGGAGCAATTATTAGAAAATGGAAGACATACAAGACCACTGATAATCTCCCTCTATCTGGGGCTCCACGCAAGATCTCACCCCGTGGGGTCAAAATGATCCCAGAACCACACGGGGGCCTAGTGAATGACCTGCAGAGAGCTGGGACCAAAGTAAAAGGCTACCATCAGTAACACACTGCGACACCAGGGACTCAAATCCTGCAGTGCCAGACGTGTCCCCCTGCTAAGCCAGTAATGTCCAGGCCATCTGAAGTTTGCTAGAGAGCATCTGGATGATCCAGAAGAGGATTGGGAGAATGTCATATGTCAGATGAAACCAAAATAGAACTTTATGGTAAAAACTCAACTTGTCGTGTTTGGAGGAGAAAGAATGCTGAGTTGCATCCAAAGAACACCATACCTACTGTGAAGCATGGGGGTGGAAACATCATGCTTTGGGGCTGTTTTTCTGCAAAGGGACCAGGACGACTGATCCGTGTAAACGAAAGGATGAATGAGGCCATGTATCGTGAGATTTTCAGTGAAAACCTCCTTCCATCAGCAAGAGCATTGAAGATAAAACGTGGCTGGGTCATGTCAGCATGACAATGATCCCAAACACACGCCCGGGCAACGAAGGAGTGGCTTCGTATGAAGCATTTCAAGGTCCTGGAGTGGCTTAGCCAGTCTCCAGATCTCAACCCCATAGAAAATCTTTGGAGGGAGTTGAAAATCCATGATGCCCAGCGACAGCCCCAAAACATTAATGCTCTAGAGGAGATCTGCATGGAGGAAAATACCAGCAACAGTGTGTGAAAAACCTTGTGAAGACTTACAGAAAAAACATTTGACCTCTGTCATTGCCAACAAAGGGTATATAACAAAGTATTGAGATGAAATTTTGTTATTGGCCAAATACTTATTTTCCACCATAATTTGCAAATAAATTATTTAAAAATCCTACAATGTGATTTTCTGGATTTTTTTTCTCATTTTGTCTCTCATAGACATTTGTCTCTATGATGAAAATTACAGGCCTCTCAAATCTTTTTAAGTGGGAGAACTTGCACAATTGGTGGCTGACTAAATACTTTTTTTCCCCACTGTACATATATTTCATCAAGTTCTAGTGGAAGCTGGATGTCTTCCAGATACAAATGCATGAGACTGAACATGCACGTCTTGACATCTTGATAGCAGGCGACATATAGTCCAGGAAAAAAAACATATTGTCTACTGAAGTTAACATTTACTTTAGCATTAACTTTACAACTAAATTTATACTAAACTTAAAGACAAACTTCATAAACAGTCTAAAGTCTAGAGAATATTGAATAAGGTCACTGAATACCCACATATATGAATTATATCTTGTAACTACTAATACAAATATTGAGTTAATCAAAAGGCATGTGAAGTAACTAAGGATAGAAATCATAAAGAATTTTGGTTCTGGTTCCAATTCAATTCCAGTTCCTTAACGGTTCCATTAATGATTCTTGTAGTACTACAGTACTAGGAATAAATATTTTTTAAAAATAAATGCAAAAAATGTTTTCAAAATGTCCAATCCAATTATTAGCCTTAATTATATATTAAAAAGCAATATTACACAAACCATAGTACAGTAAATGTTTATTAAAATGTCATCTGTAGCCTAGTTGTTTTATTCACTAAAAATAATCGAACTACGTTGATTGCACTATGTTTCTGATTCACTTTTTGTCGTCTTGTATTTGTCACACTGTAAATTCAGTAGCGCTGTTGCTGCACCATTGAAACGGTACAGTATTCCTCCCACAATAGAGGAGGAATGCACATACAAAAACTATTAACAGACTGATTCGTTACGGTATTTTTTTTTTTAATGGAACTAATTCTGCATAAGAATCGGTTCTTAGTTCCCAACCATAGGAAATTACATACAACACTTTCCATTTAATCACATTCATATGTATCCATTTCCAAAACAATCATTATGAATCAATCAAGCATACATTTCTATTTTACAAGCACTTGTTGTTTCTGTTCTTAGGGTGCTTAAGTGTCCCTCGAAGGCATCTATCACAGGAAGAAAAAAATGAATCACCCATACTGCTGTGCAGCATTACTCAAAGATGTCACTCTGCCCTGCATGGTTTTAATGAAAAGCTTCCAGATATATGAGTCCCTACAGACTTCATGCTAAAACGCATCACCTGCTACTGCTAGTACAAACTGTAGCTCTGCGAGATAAATTACAGCAACTTAAAGTGTGTGGCATGAGTGGTTAAGTTCAAGAATAAGACACATACTCTTATGTTTTAAAATCTCAAAAGTATTTGAAAAGCATGCTGTAATGACTCATCTGGCTTTACTAATGCCTTCAGAATACTTTCGTGTCATCTGTAAGTCAGAGCCATGGAAAACGTCAAGGATATTGTCTAACATTTATCTAGGAATGTGGGAGCATGACCAGCATGTGTCTTGTATCAGGGGTTTAGCGATATGGCAAATTGCTGAAGTATTTCCTCCTTTATCAAACACATTTCGGCACTGAATTTTCAGGAGATACTACAGAAAAAAAAACATTGCTACTGCATCTAATGACAATAAACAAGGATTCGGGGGAATGTAGACAGCAAGAAGAAATTGACAATACTACACGAAACCGTATTATCACCCAGCAAAGTTTTAAAAGTTATAAGGATATATAGTACATCCAACATTATCCGCAAATAAATCTGACTTGAAGTTACACATCCTTGCATCATTCAGTGAAAAAAGTCAGTCATACTCTGACTTTACATTTTTAGGTGAAATATCCCTTTAAAGGTTATACATATCATGAAAATCTGACTGTTTCCATGTTTAAGTGCTATAATCGAGTCCCCTTGCATCTACCAACCCAGAAAACGTGAAAAAGAACAACCAGAAAGGGGATCTTATTATAATATTACCGCCCCTTAATCTGCATGTTTCCACCCACGGCGCCTCCATTGTGTTTTCGCAAGCGTCAACGGTGTACCCGTTCGAAAGTTCTGCAACCTGTTCTGTTCTGACGAGCACAGAACACTGTTTAAAGTCATAACCGACTGTTTTTGTAACTCATGTGTGTTTTAACATAAGCGTGTCTGTATATGACAGTTTAAGCACAATACGACATGAAAGAGAACTTCGTTTAGTACTCACACGCCGTGTGACAGCTGCTTTCTGTGTGTTCTTCAGATGTGTGCGCTCAGAAAACCGTATATCAGAAGTTTAAACTAATATGGTTTAAAACGCATGATTTCAGCACAACAGAAATGATAATCAAAACCAAACTGATGTTTTTTGACAGAAATCTGAGGTACGAATTGTAAAGGCAGAGTTCTATTCTGGAAAAGGGGGCATTTAAATATAATAAATAATCTGTGGGGTATTTTGAGCCGAAACTTCACAGACACATTCTGGGGATACAATATTACATATTGTACAAAGAGGCATAATAGGTCTCATTTAAGACAAGATTAGCCCAATTCTGTTTAAAATGAAATTCTACATAATAAAATATAAAACCTGCTTTTTGCCCATTCACCAAAGTTCTGCCCACAGTCAATCATCTATGCTCCAGTCTCCTCTGTGCCCATGTGCCCTTTGACCTCAGCGGCACAAATCCTTCATGTTGCAAACACAGCCCTGTTTGCTGAAGGAAACACTATCCCATTTTCCACTGATACTGCTTCTGTTGCCTTAAAGTTGTCAACTTAAAGGCTCTAACTACAGCAAGAAAACACCAAAAGCAATTAGCTTAATCACACATCTGAGATTCATTGAGTCTCAGCAAAATAAGCTCCTGTCAGTGATCGAAAAAAAAAACTCACTGGCATTTACAGTTTTACAGCACTCAAGAAAAGTCATTTTTAAACCACAATTGTGTAAGATATTGACATGAAAGTGATAAATGAGGCATGAGGCATATTGAAGTGGTTCAGGAAGTCTGGCCAATGGCTACCTCTCTCATGACAGTATGTCATGAACTACAGGATGTTTGCATTGCTTCTGATCACTGATAAGGTCACTGACACAATGAAGGACACCCACAAAAAGTAAAATGAGGCTTGACAAGAAGAAAAGAGGCAAAGAATCTGTATTAAACTGTAAGACAACAGTGTTCAAAAGGACTGTTTATATAGGGCTGCATAAGTTGTTTGCTCACCCAGGATGCTCACACAGGCATTTTTATATACAGAATATCTAAAGGGCTTTTTCAGTAGGAGAGCAACATATATTGATATTGCTAGCTACTTTATAATGTCCAAGATTCCTGAACTCAAAACAACCTCAGAAACTCTACTGTTAAAACAATCAGTTTTGCTTTAGCCACTGAAAATATTACAGTAAGAAAACTGTCATGTCCAATACATCCATTGAAAATTAGATTCACAGCCTCTCAATGTAATGACATCCATTGAGGGAACCACATCAAGACTACACCAGACACCTCAGCCAAGGCTATTTCACACAGATTGGTTTAGATGTAATTCATGGCACAAGGTGCATCGTGGGACCACATACTGGCCTGTTATGCATGTTGTATCTATGTGCTAAAATTCACAACAAAGCTTCAGAACTTGAACTTGAATTGGTCACACAATAACCAAAGGAAACTGATGACAACATGAACGATTTAAATTACTTCTATTTCCCATTTATCCCCTCGCAAAACACTGGATTTGATTAGTTTTGTCTTTAAAATCACAGAATGAGTTGGAAACAAATTTGCTTCTACAAGTGAAACATAGCATGTATTAATATCATTGCAAAAAGAATAATATGAAGAGAATTTAATGCATCATATTTTTTTCTTACAATGTCTTCGATTTCCTTTGACCGTTGTAATACTTGGCATGTCTTTAATCTCTTGGTTAAAGTTAATTTTCTGTTATTCCGGATCTGGACGCAGTACTTATTCAACTTCAGAGAAACTTTTGAGAGAGAAAAAAAAAAACAAAAAAAAAAACAGAGAGCACGGAGGGGAGAATTATCCACCGATTAATATAAAATAGTGCTGTCAATTGCGATTAATCGGGTCCAAAATAAAAGTTTGTGTTTATATAATACATATGTGCGTACTGTGTATATTTGTATGTAGCCTATATTTATACAGTATGTATAAATACAGACACATATTTAAAAAATATTTAGCCTGCATTTATATAAAGCGTGATTAATCATGATTAATCGATTTGACAGCACTAAAAGGTGTGATTAATTCAGCTAATGTGCTGCAGTTATTAAATATTGTATTCTTCTTTATTTTTAAAGTAAGAAAGTTCATAATATAATGAATTTCAGTCATCTACAATTGCTATTTTGCCAACAATTGTACACACAGGAAAACTTCTCACGAGACAATTCACATGTGCGCACATTAATTTGTTCTTAACCTCATTCTAATATTAATGTATTTGGAATATTCTAAGTGAGCAATCGTTTTCTGAGGTTAGTCATTTGCATAAAACATGCCCAAACCATCTTCATATAAGGGCTTTCCACACAACTCTCATTAATGGCCTTTTGTCACTCTCAGCAAACATACAACGCTCTCTAAAGACATGGTCTATGGCAGACGTGCAGAAAGATTCGAGCAATGCCAAGTTTGCCATTCTCAAAACCAGTTCAAACACAACACCAGTGCACTTTGAGTAACTAGCTCAGTTCTGGCATTGCAACTCTCTGAGAGTTTAGCATGGTAATGTGCGTGACAATGTTAATGTGTTTAGTCCTGGCAGAATAGATCTGCTACACTGCTGCTGTGGCAGAGCAATCACTGAGACTTGCTACTGTATTGGATAATACATCTACAGACATGCTGCTGTGAGTATGTAGGAAATATTGCTGCTGCACATGAAACAATACATAGCATACATGAATCACCCTGTAGCAGATCTATACAGGTGGAGCTGGGGAAGGTGGAGGGTTTCTGAAGGGCGCTGCAACTGCTACAGCAAGCACAAGCCAAGTATTTGAATATTGAGCAGCAAGCTCATTGGCTGTTTATGTGAAAAGAAACCAATCAGATGCGCCATGTGAATAATGATGTGATTATATAAGATTGAGTCAGAACCTGTCGGCTTGCGCCATCAAGAGTTTCATGACAGACCTTTGTATTTACAATGAAATCAGTTACCACTACAATGGGGCTTAAACAAAGTGATTAACGTAACTGAACCTGTGTGTCTGTGTGATGTATATCTGAAAACATCCTTGACGAATCACATTACACAATTAAACAGGTTTTCTATTACGATGAATTGTGGCACAACTAAACTGTTCTTCTTCCACTCCTGGAATGATAAAACATCAGATCAGGACAAAATGGATGATGCCATAACTGTAAAAGAAAGGGCTTTTGTTGTACCATCAATTGAAGACAACAATTCCCTGATGTTCTTGAAGACAAATGGACAGCACAGGACACAAAAGCAGCATAAATCTGCATTAAGCATTTGACATTCATAAGAACTGGGATTTGGGGATTTTCTTTTGCCCTGTTGTTGATGATTCTGACATTCAGCCAAAACGTTTCCTCCAGTCTGATACATGTGGTATGACCGATGCCTGAGGAGTGTGATAGAATACCGCAGCTGTGCTGCGACTAAACCCTCAAATTTGATCTTCCAAACATTTGTTCTTACAGTCAGCGATCACTATCAGGGCTTAGTGAGCTCTGAGGTCACATCTCTGGTTGGTTTAATAAAAGGTCTGCTCAATGATGTGAGTGTTATAAAGGGACAGCCAATCAAACACTTTGTTTGACTACAAGAATGAGAGTCATTCTATCAGACCCATGAGACAAAAGGGGTTAGTAACAGCACATCCATAACTACAAGTCTTGTAGCCTCTTGGGCTGCATCACACACAATCTTCACAAGGCAGCAGATCTGGAGAGGAAGACAGACCACCTGCTGAGGTTTGTGTGTCCAACACAATCTCTTGATTAAAAAGACTCTGACTAAGGGCAGAGGAGGCCAGAAGAGAATAATTCAAATTTTCAATGGTCTTGAAGAAAATTGAAGAATTATTTATAGTAATCATGCATCAAACAAGGAAAATAAATCTCTTACAACTACTTAGAGGATATAAAATAAAAAAGCAACATACTGTCAATTATCACCATTCATGGCTACTAATGTAGTACAACTGAGAAGTCAGAATCATGTCAATCATCTCACATCACACTCTCACCGACCCTGTTATAACTGCAGGTATTGCCACCAAAAACAAATTCAGAAAGCATCCTGTTGTTATTCTTGGATTTTTTTAAGAACTCTGAGTGATTTCTTTAGAAACTCTCTGGCTTTCCTCTCATATTTCAGAGAAAATAATCTTAAGTTAGCTTTGCAAATAACACGTAGAGTCCCTTTGGAAACAATCGAATACTGGCAAGACAGAAACTGTGAGACAGTGTTTAAACAATAAAAATGGAATTGCATTTATGTGATATAGACCATACATATCTCAACAAACAATCCAACATTTTTGCGATTCCATTGTTTCTTTGGGGAGCTTTCCTAAAACCACATCAAATCTTTTTCACAATTTTTCACATTTTCACAAGCTGAAAACAACAGGAGTTTTAGTGGAGCTTAATGCAATTAAGGAGAACTTTCCAAGTAGATTAAGCCTTTCTACAAAAAAAACAAATAGCTTGAATTAATCTGTTGTAGTAGTTAATCATTGTTCTAGTATTTAATCTAGTATGCATCTTTTAAAAAGAGTTCATAATTATCAGCAGGATAATCTTTTTCCTGTCAGCAGTAGTTAACGTTATGTCTGTAAGACACTTCTCACCCAGTATTATAAAACTCTTCCGGCAGGATGTGTCTGCACAGAGTTGGCTTTCGTCCTGTGGGCTCTGCCAGCTATATTTACTTTACAACACAAACTTTTATCACTGCCCAGTGCCCACTTTTGATGGTGTCACAGGAGAACATCACAGTGCAGGGTGCTGACTACCTTTTTTATCAAAGCCTCTATCAAAACAAGTCTAAGAAAATTATAAACTAACTGATTAAATGTGTTACAACCTGCCAATTTGCTAGGCACTGCAGTGATGAAAAGCTGCTTTATTACTGTAGAATGCTAAGCTACAATGAAATGATTTGAAGATGATGAAATCAACCTGTTCTTTTGACAAAAAGTAGTTAGCAACACTACACGCTGCCAAACAATAACAACACTGAGGCTACTTAAGGGGGCCATAACTTTTTAAACACATAAAAACCAATAGAAGAACAGATAAACCAGAAAAAAGGCTAAGACAAGCAAACTAGTTTTTTTTTAATTAAACATGTGACGTGACAGTGTGACGTGAAATAATAGGATACACCTTCGTTTATAAAACCGAGTTAAAAACTTTGCAGCGAACAGCAGTAATCTAATCAGTGACTTTTTAATAAATTCATTTATTTGAACAAACTGATTCCCTAAAATTTTAGTGACTCTACAAAACCAAGACCTTTTGAGCAGATCTTTGAATATTTGTTGTGAGACTAAATCACATTTTTACAGGTTAGAGAATCTAACACCCCCGTAGTTTTGTCTGAAACACAAATCACATGCCATGCTCTACATTGCCTATTTTATAGCAATTTCTGCAGCAGCCAGAAGGTCTTTGGTAACCTGCATGAATTTCCCACCCGCACAGACAATGCAGCTGTGCAGAAGAACCCCCGAAGCCTCCAGAGATCTGCTCTAAATCACAGTCACTTAGAGAAGCCAGACTCTCCTCCAGAACTGTATTCTCACACTCACTTTCACAGAAATGCCATAAGGGAACACTGATCCTGCAGTGTAAGGAAAGGGATTTAACTGCCCTATCAGCCCTGCTGTGACCTTAGAGTGGTTATGTTCTACTGATGCACCTGGAGGCTGTTCTATACGATTGTAGTGGAAGTGCTGATGAACAAAATGAGTAAAGCAGAATGAACTGACAGAGAGGTCCAGAGGATGGAATAATGAAATTGAGAAGCCCTTTGGGAGGACAACATATATTCTGATACAGGGGTTGGAGGTGCATAGAAAAATGCACTCATGACATGCTAATTCTCTCTCAGCAGTATCATAGGAAGGAAGAAAAATGGTCTTTCATTTAAGTGTTATCATGACACTGATAGAACACAGTCTGTTAAAATTCATCACACAAGCCAACTGACATTCACCGAGTGCTATAAGAATGAGATAGAGCTTTAGTTCAAAGCTCAAATAACTTGTGTGCTCATCATACTGACAGCTGGATCCATTGAATCCTGCGGGGCAGTCACACAGTTGATTCAAGCGCCCTGTACACACAGCCCCATTAAAGTAGACACCGTAAGTGCAGAGAGCTGGAGCAGAAAAGAGATTTAGAAGCAGACAGTCAAGTAAATTGTTCTATGGGGAAATTTAACACATGAAAATATTGAAAGTTGGTTCAACATGATCAAATTATTCATTATTTGTTTTATTTCACCAGGCAGTGATAATGACAAATCACTTATAATATTCTGTTTGTTATGGCAATTCAGCTGCTAAATCAGTTACAGCAAATGAGAGAACCAAATGAAAAAATAGAAAAGAAATAGAATTACACCCCAAAATGTAGTTTTAGTTTGATGACTCAAGTTATTCATATTAAATAAGTAAATAAATCAATAAAAGGAATAAATAAAGTAATACTATGAATTCATAGTGTGTCCATTTGACAGCCTGTTCATTTCTTTCTAACTGAAGATCCAGAAAGCAAAAAGACCATATCATCTTTATTTGATATTAAAACTGCTCTAGGCCTTTTTTTTTAAAATACCGCTTCTATCTGACAGATGTAATTCAAAAAAGAAGAAAACAGCATACAGCTTTGTATGATATTAAATGCCAACTTATAAAGAGACTTACATGTATTACAACTGTTGATTATTAAACTACTGACAGAGGCTGAGCTTAGCAGGAGCAATTCACCCTCATAATCTAATTATGGGATTCATGTAATAGGATATTATTGTAGAATTAAGATCTATGGGGATCCCAAAAAAAACTAAAACAACAGTGATTATCCCTGAGATGCTCTCCAAACTCATTGCACCGAAAGCTACAGTAAATGTCCTCCACCTACAGCTGTCTTTTGATGATCACAAAGGTTCATTGTGTCCTAGCTCACTGCAAGAAGAGGTCACTAAGCCTTCCAGATTCTTACAAAGCCATTGATGAGAAGCTATGCTCTGCCTCTTTATGGCCTTTAAGCATTAAAACATGTTTAGGCTGCGATGAACTGGCTGCCATGTCATTTCTAAAAATACAAATACATGCTACGCCATGTCATCAAGGGCAAACCATTCCACAAAATAAAGCAGAAGTGACAGTAGTAAGAGACCCTAAAGAGATTAAGCAATGTGGGCTAACCATTCAAAACATCATCTTTTGGATTATTCTCATAGATTTCAACACAACACTGACTAAATCCTGTGATTTACTATTTGATATTTAGAGAATATACAGTTCCAATTTGCCCAAACAACAATCCTGAACCATCCTGAACAAAGATAAAGAGTCTATTGAAATGTTGCTGGTCCCCAAAATGAGCATCTGATGAAAAGTTTCTGTTCATGATTGACAACAGCAACAAAGCCAGAATCCCTCTCATGGAATCTCCAGAGAAGAACAGGAATCTCATTAATCATGTAAGCCATTCACTACACAATCCTTCAGTGAATGATGTTTATGAATCATTAACCTCAACCCTACAAATCTACACTTAAAGTTTAGGGCCTATATGTTTGTTTTTCATGTCATTTGGATGTCTGATAGATATAGGACAGACCTGACAGTGGAAATACTTACGATAGAGGCAGCCTGCCTCTGCATTGAACTGGGACCATCCACGACAGCATTTGTATGTAGTCTTAAAATCTTGTCTGTAGTCCTGCCTGTAGCCTATGTAGTAGGCAGTCCTACAAAGTGATAAAAATATGATTACTATAATCAAACTAGTTCAGCAAAATTTGAGACAAATAGCATGGATTCTCACGATTGGCCAATCAGAATTAAGTATTTCAGAGAGCCGTGTAATAATAGACTTCTAAACCCCAATTAGTTCAGCATTTGTTCAGTGCAATGGCAACTTTAGCAAGCCCAGTGTCTGTTTAATGAGGGCTATTCAATGATCTTCCATAATTGCCAAGGGGGATGATGGCTCTGAGAGTCTTGAGCTTCCTTTTGATTCCCAAAGCATCTGAGACCCTTAATAACCATCGTCTCTCAACAACAGGATCAGTTTCTAACTGCTGTCTTTCTCTAGCCCTCTGCCCATTCTCAAAAGCGGCAAGAAGTTTGGCTGGCACTGAAAGGTGTACCATTGAGAAATGGCTGTCAGGGTAAAAAGGACTATTGATAGTGAATCAGGACAGAGGGACTCTTTACTACATGTAAAATCTAGTGCCAACTTTTAAAATATTTCATTTCTTTTGTTGTAACTGTATTCAATCTAACTAGATCTTGAAGTCAAATTAATATGTACCTCCTTTCATAGTCCATACACCAAGCATGACCTGTGCATCCTTGCCTCCAAACCTTCACCATACGTGTAAAACCCTGTACACATGGCTTTTTCTCAGCTGTGATGATTCTCTCTTTTTCTGAGCAGACATTCGGCCTGAACAAAGAAGAATGAAAGAATTACTTTCCATTTCAAGTGCATAATGCAGCTCTTACATCAACAACTATGTTTTTGAGGGTCTTTTAGAACAGAATAACTGGACCTTAATGTATTAATAATATATACTAATATACTAATAATAATATAATAGTAATATTTAATACATTTACTCGTGACATTTATTGAATATTCTGAACATAAGAAATACTGATTTGCTTAAAACTTTTAATTAAAAATTTTGTACATTTTTATATACTATAGATATAGTTACCACTATATTAAAAGTACTTTATACTTAAAACATAATTCTGTAAGAAAAAAAGATGCTTAAGTTTGATTTTTTTTTATTATTAATTCATATTCGTAACAAACGTTTCATGCAAGAAAAGAAACAGATTTGTGCATACAATCCAGTTTTCATGCCGTCAATAAATTTGCAAAATTAAAATAATTAAATCATGACTAAAATGTAATTTATTTTCATGCTACTTACATAAAAGGCTGCAGAGCTCGATGACAGCACGATGAACGGATCTCTGTAAGCAGGAATAATAACATCACCGCGTGTATATCCATGTCAAAAAGCCTCACAACGCTTTTCCATACAGATTAAACTGAGTGTGTTCAGGCTGTTTCATCTGGAAGCAAGCAAACAGCTGAGAAGGAACGGCATATCTGGTACTGTAGTCCTACTGAGTGTTTACTAAAAGCATTTACAGTAACGTGTTGCATGCATGGGGCAGGCTTGGACATACGACTGATAATTTAGAGAAGGTTACCTATGGGTTAATGATGAGCAGCGTTTCCTTGCCCCTCAAAATGTTTGAATTAATTCAGTTTTTCTCAGTTGCATTGCACTGCAAACGTGTTCAGTGAACATGCTAAAACATACTGTCAAAACCCAGATATTTAAACATAACGTAGAGGTCAATCGATTTGGGTTACAATTGTTTTTGCAATGAGTTTAGTAATAAAACAACAGATTTTGGGCTGTAGCAAACATTGAACACCTGCGTAAGTACAAACGAAATGTTTGAAATTGTCTTTAGATTGTGCTGCCACCTAATGGCCTAAACTGCACTACAGAGTAACACTAGACCATTCAAAATGAAAATGATAAAAACCCACAAATATTTTAAAGCAGGACAAAATCATATTTAGATGGGAATATCACAGAAATGTAAAAAAAAAGAAGCACGCCCTGTATCCATGTTGATTCACTTAGAAATCCATCAATACAACATAGGCTAAATGGTCTACAGACAGACACATGAAAAAGGTTCCAACGTGTATTACGATTGCATCTGTATTTACATTTTATATTGCGAAATAATTAATATTTTCATAATTGATTTAATAATTTTCCTAAAAATAAAAGTTCAAGAACTTTGAGACACAACCTATTCAGATATTTCAAGTTATTTTCGATCTTTTTTTTTTAGCAATTTATATTATCGCTCATATTTTATAACAGCTTTCATATCATTATATTAGTTCATGTATATTGTAAATGACCCTTTAAGAAGCATTTTAAATCCAATCTATTGGCATCTCAAGCGAATGCCTGATGTTAATGTTGAGCAGCAGTTAACATCGATTTAATTACATTTTTAAAAATATTTTTGTGTATCAAGAACTAAACTAAATTCTAACCTATTATAGGATGGAAATAATGTCTAAATACATTTTTATTGTTTTATCAAAGGTTGGCCATTTGGGTCCTTTACCGCAGGGCATTGTGGGAGTCGTTCCTCTGCAGCAATGGCTTGGCTTGTAGTAAGATTAGCTATATCTGTGTCTTTATTAAATACTGCATCGGCGGTATTTGAAGACCAAGTTGGAAAGTTTGATTGGTATGTAAACGGAATTTATAGCTGTGTGTTGGTTTGGCGTATAATCCATTGTGGGATTTCTGCGACTGTATAAACAGCCGGTACTTTAAGCAGACTGCGGACTGATGTCAGCTACACCGGGCTGGTCAGTCTTCATGTCTTAACATCACTCTAAACTACCTGCGATTTCTTTCAGGAGGCAACAGTTTATCGGCAAGGTGCGTTTTGCCTTGTTTGACACTCATTCTCAAGCGTCTAAAAAGCTCCTGGTGGCAACTGACAAGAACGTGTTTGCGTCCCTCAATTCAAGGACAGGAGACCTGTGTAAGTCATTCTGCTCATCTGCCTGTCTTTTTACGTTTAATCATATATAGGCATTTATAAATCGCATTCAGAATCTGTTTATAAGCGTTTATTGGTTATTAGACTTGTGTAAGAATGAGCGTCCATAATCCGATTTCAGCCCACAGTGTTGCTCCAAAAACAGTTATAAGCCACCATTTGACAACATTTGACACTTAACCATAAATATTATTATTATTTTGGGACAAAATCACTTTTACATGGCTGACAAGTGATTCATCATTTATCATTTTATTCTGTCTTCTTTTGAAGTGGACAAATGTGCAATAAAAGCATGTAAAAAAAATAAGCCTGTAACCAGAAAAATTTCATTTTAATAATTTGTGCATTAAAGGTAACTATTTGATTTAAAAAAACAAGATATATATATATTATATAATATTCATATATATATATATATACGATATATATATTTTTTTTTATTTATATTTTTTTTTTTTTAAGATATGTTTTATTGGAACCTTACAACCTAGAAAAAAAGTAGATGAGCTTTGTTGTATATAATATATACTCTTATGTTTGTGTGATATAGACAAAGTAATTGTCCATGAATAACGGTTGTCATTTAACAACCATTATTTAAAGGGGACGTCCGTCAAAAAAAAAAATTGTCTAGGCAATGAATCCTGAAATTTGGGGTTGCTTTACATTAAAGGGATAGTTCAACCAAAAATGTCAATTCTGTGATTGTTTATGATTTGTTGTTACAAATGTGTATGTCTTCGCTGATTATGCGGGACACAGAAGAGAAGAACATGTTTTGAAGAATGTTGGGACCCAAACAGTTTTGGTTTCCATTGACTTCTATTATATGGACAAGAAAAATATATAGATTCTATGTACAATGAAAGTCAGTGGGAACTGCAACTGTTTAGTTACCAACATTCTTCAGAATATCTTCTTTTATGTTCTGCTGAAAAAAGAAAGGCATACAGGTTTGGAACAACATCAAGGGGAGTAAATGATGACAGTATTTTCATTTCTGGTTGAACTGTCAGTGACATGTTTTTGTTTCTTGTAGTCTGGCGGCATGTGGATAAGACTGGACCAGAGGGCCATATTGATGCACTGCTTATGTATGGACAGGGTAAGCATTGCAAAAAAAAGCTTGTGTTGTGAAATTAGGTTTTGTTTCTTGCCTCTGAATTTGTGTTTGTTGTCTCTTAGATGCTGTTGTTGTTGCTGGAAATGGCCGTCTGCTTCGCTCCTGGGAGACCACAGTCGGTGGCTTGAAGTGGGAGACGGTGCTTGATACGGGAAGGTTGTATGTTGTTTGTTATTTTGTGACAATATTAGGATTAACTGGTGCATCAAGCTGACAGTGTCCACTTTTGACCACAGCTTTCAGGCTGCTGCTTTAGTTGGAGTTGAAGACCTTGTGAAGTATGTTGCTGTGCTGAAGAAATCAGCAATCTCGCTCCATGACCTTTCAAGTGGCAGCCAGATATGGGAGGAAAACCTACCTGACAGGTGATAAAAAATAATCTTGGAATTCAGAATAACAGCTGTTCTTCTTTTTTTTGCAACTTCTTATTACAGTTATTATTTGTGTAAATAAATTTTTTTTTTCTTTTTGCTGTAATTAATTGTGAATTCATCTTTTTGCATCCTACAGTGACACTGTTCAGTATCAAACTATTTATTCTGGTGGGAATGGACTGGTATTTGTTTTTGGGGTTGTGCCGAACTCCCATATTGTTATTGTTGAATACAAAATTGAAGATGGAGAAATCATGAACAAGGTATGGAGTTTAATTTCTTTAGGATTTTTTTTTTTTAAAGAAATGGATGCTTCTATTCAGCAGGATGGATGAAATTGATCAAAACTGACAGTAAAAACATTTATAATTTACATGTATAATTTATAATTTTACACAATGCCGTTTTCTCATTTAAAGATTCAGATCACTTCGATAATACAAAAAGATGGAAAATCTATTGAGTTTTCTTATTGAGAGAGTCAGATTACTTAGCTAATAATACAGTCACACTTTTTTTTCCTCAGAAATCAGTTGAAGCCGCATGGATGTCAAGCCTGGAGAGCAGCTGTACAGTCATCAGCTCAGGGATCCTATTGTGTGTGGATCAGATCACACAGTCCCTGTATACTCTACTGCTGCAGTCTGCAGAACAGACAGAAATGAGACAGATCCACCTCCAGGTACAGATGTTGCTACGCTTGTATTTAACATACGGTGCTTCCTCAGTCTTCTGTAACTATAATATCATGGGTGCCTCCTCTTTTCAAAGACGCTAGATTTGGAGGTGGCATCTGGATTCCAGCCCGTTCTGACGTCCACTCAACCCAATCCAGCACAGCCTCCTCTTTCTGAGTTCGTCCTGCAGCTCAGTCCAGATCATCACATCCTGCTGCAACTCAAAGACGACTTCATCGCTACGCTCCGAGATTTCTATCCAGTAAGAACTAATATGCCTCCGAGTTAAACAGAACCATTAAATTCCTTACAATTCCAATTCATAAAATGTTATTTATTACAGAAATTTTACTGGTTATTCTTCACTCAAAGTCTAAAGCCCAATGTCCTTCATATTTCAGTCATATCTGGCTGCTTTTGCCACTTCTGGAGAGAGGACAGTTGCTGCTGTGATGTCTCCAAAGAATGATACTGTGAGTCACATTTCAAAAACAAGACAAAAATTTATTTTTAGGTATGTACTTGTACCTTAATCAGTTGTTATTCTTACTCAAGGCTTGCAGCATCAACCTGTTCAGTGCTGACACAGGGCGGAGGCACCTCGACACCACCGTTATCTACCACATGGACCCTAATGGAGGAAAGCCAAACAGAGTGAGGGCTGATGCTGAAGTATATAAGTTTAACCGATTATTGGCCAATAATTTTGAATGTAGGTTAATTTGATTGGTCTGTTGTTTAGTTATATGTCCACGCCTTTCTGAAGAAAGATGATTCTGTGGGCTACAGAGTCATGGTGCAGACGGAAGATCTTACACTCACATTCCTACAGCAACCTGGTATGAACTACACTACGGAGAAATTGATTTATTAAAAATAAAACTAAATAATTCTCATTTAAGAACCTGGCAAATAAATATAGAAAAGCTGTTTCAAAATCCTTTCATTTAAAGTGAATTAAAAAATTTTACATTTAAAATATATAAAAAATCATTACAATTATTATTACAGTCTAAGTTTAATCAAATTAAATAAATAGCTTAAAATAAGTCAATAAATGAATTTCTCTCCTGGACCTCTGTACTATATCTGTAAAAAAATATATTAAGTAAAATTCAACTTAGCTTCACCTCAATAGTATAAACTACAAAAGGCAATGAGTTGATTTTTGTTTCCCACTGTAGGCAAGGTGGTCTGGATGAGGGAGGAGGCCCTGGCTGATGTGGTCACGATGGAGATGGTTGATCTGCCATTCACTGGAACACAGGCAGAACTGGAGGGAGAGTTTGGAAAGAAAGCTGGTAAAACCTTTGTTTATCATGTCTTTGTTTGCTTATTACATATTGTTTATAGTCTTATTTTTTCATCTTGTAATTTCGGAGCAATCCAGTTAGGTGTTAGTTTAAAATATGAAACGCATCTTAAGGTCAACATAAAATGTCATTGGAAGGCCTTTTTTTTTTTCTCGAGTTGCTAGATATAAGTGTTATGTATGCCTGTACTCTGTGTTTGTGATGTATGGCATTTGTGTTGTGGCATTGCTGCTTTGCTTGCTCATCTGTCCTCATCTGTCCTCATCTGTCCTATTTTCCATGGCTTTCTTGCTATTTCTTTTTGTATTTATGTCCTTATGTATTTTCTATTGCCTATCTGCTGCACTTGGATCCAGCCATTCAAGGTAAAGTAGAGAGCTTCCTCTAATTTCTCTTCCTAATCACGTTTATTTTATGTAATGTCTTTGTCAGTGTCTCAAGAATGTAACTAATTTTATGTTAAAGCTGAAGTGACTCTTTTTTTTCTTTTTCTTGGAGATTCATTTACCTCTGTCACTCATCGCTGTGGTCTCTTGTTGCTTGCAGATGGGCTGTTACCCATGGTTCTCAAGCGCCTCTCTTCCCAGTTCATCCTGCTGCAGGCCTGGCTGGCCCATCTCTGGAAACTCTTTTATGATGCCCGGAAGCCCCGAAGCAGTGTGAAGAATGAGGTCACCATAGACACACTGTCTCGGGATGAATTCAACCTGCAGAAGATGATGTTGATGGTAACTGCCTCTGGGAAGGTAAGTTTAGAATGCACAGCTGTTGCTTTGTTCTTTTTGCTGTCTTGTTGGTTAACATATGGCTATTGTTTTTCTACTCAGCTCTTTGGCATCGACAGTAAATCAGGAACGATTTTGTGGAAGCAGTATTTAGAAAACATCCAGCCCAACTCTGTTTTCAAACTCATCGTGCAGAGGACCACTGCTCACTTTCCTCATCCTCCACAGTGCACACTTCTTATAAAAAGCCAGGTAAGCTTTTGTAGTTTGCTTTTGTATGATCTAAAGCTATTTGTTTGTTTATTTGGTTGCCTGTTTTTGTTTGCTTATTCTTATGTTTTTGTTTGTTTACTTACTTTCATATGTTTACTCATTTGGCATTTGTTTGTTTGCTGCTGCTTTTTTTTTTTTTTTTACAAATTTATGCATTTGTATTTTAGTTTGTTCATTTGCTTGTTAGTTGCTTTGTTTACTTGTTTGTGAATTTGCTAGTGTGTTCAATTGCCTTTTTTTTGTGTGTGTGTTTGTTAATTTTATTGTTTTTGTTTACTGTTGTTAGTTTGTTTTTTTTTTGGTTGCTTAGTTTACACATTTGTCAATTTTTTTCCTTTCATTTGACTCTTTGTTTGTTTTGTTAGGACAGTGAAGTGTTCATATGTTCAATATACATGTTTTTGTGTGTGTTTGTGTTTGTGTGTGTATATATATATATATTTATATATATATATATATATATATATATTAATTTTTACTATATTAAAAATTGACTATATTTACAGGACACAGGTCTTGGAAACCTCTATGTCTTCAATCCTATCTTTGGCAAGAAGAGTCAAATTAGTGTCCCTGCCTTACCCAGACCTATCCTTCAGACCCTGCTGCTGCCTGTCATTGACCAGGACTATGCTAAAGTCCTTCTACTTATTGATGACCAGTATAAGGTGGGTCTCTGTTCTTCTGACAAACCTTCTGTGTTCCTTGGAGAATGTGAACCTATTTATTTTTCCAATTCAGGTCACAGCATTTCCATCTACAAAGAACGTTCTGCAGCAGCTTCAGGACACAGCATCCTCCATATTCTTCTACCTTGTGGATTCTAGTCAGGGAAAACTGTCCGGTTTCCGTCTGCGCAAGGTTAGCATCCATTCATGCAAGGCAGATGTAAAGCACTTTTGATGCTAGTGTTCATAAAAGATTTTGTTCCTTTAGGATTTGTCTACAGAGGTAATCTGGGAGGTGGTCATCCCCACTGAGGTGCAGAAGATAGTGGCTGTCAAAGGAAAGCGTGCAAATGAACATGTGCATTCCCAGGGCAGAGTCATGGGGGATCGCAGTGTGCTCTACAAGGTACTGCTGATTCGATGAGTGCTCTTTTTGGGCAAAAGTAATTACACTCTTTTCTAATCACATATCCTACCTGTTGTTCTTCTGCAGTATCTGAACCCTAATCTCTTGGCTGTAATAACGGAAAGCACAGACACCCATCAGGAGCGGAGCTTTGTTGGAATCTTCCTGATTGATGGTGTCACTGGCCGTATTGTGCATGAAGCGGTGCAGCGGAAAGCCAGAGGACCTGTTCACTTTGTACACTCTGAAAACTGGGTGGTGGTAAGTGCACGAATGTATCCATCCATTTATCCATTATGATTACTGTGATAGATATAAATGTTTCTGGTACAGAATTTAACACTACTTTTTGTGTTTATTCCCTATAGTATGTGTACTGGAACTCCAAGTTCCGCAGAAATGAGTTTTCTGTGTTGGAGCTCTTTGAGGGAGCGGAGCTCTATAACAGCACAGTGTTCAGCTCCCTGGACAGACCACATCCACCTCAGGTTCTGCAGCAGTCGTACATTTATCCTGCTTCCATAAGCACTTTGGAAGCCACACTTACGGAAAAGGGCATCACCAGCCGACACCTTATTGGTTAGTATTGTGCATATCCAGCAGTTAGGAATCTTCAGATACTGACAGTTATTTTATTTTTTAATATCTATAAGATCAAAGTCTTATGAAAAATAGCAGCATTCTCATATTAAATTCTGTGAGTTACTTTTACTTTATAGTCGGGCTGCCATCAGGCAACATTTTATCCTTACCAAAGATGTTTCTGGACCCAAGGAGACCAGAGGTGGTCTCAGAACACAGTCGGTGGGTTTTCAACTAATATTTACTATGTTGGGAAATATCACATACGATTCAGACTTTGATTAACAATTTGCTTGCTGAGTAACCAAGCTGAACAATGATTGTCTCACCATTTAGGGAGGAAAACCTCATACCATATGCTCCAGAAATGCCCATTCGTGAAGAGTGGTTTATAAACTACAACCAAACTGTGTCAAGAGTAAGGGGCATCCACACTGCCCCCTCTGGCCTGGAGTCTACCTGTTTGGTAAGAGTGATGGTTTAGTCCTTTTTTTTTAATTTCACAATATTAAATAACTTTTTGTTGGTAGGATTTGTCTTAATTTGAAGGGATAGTTCACCCAAAATGAAAATTCTGTCATTAATTACTCACCCTCATGTTGTTCCAAACCCGTAAGACCTTCGTTCATCTTCGTAACACAAATTAAGATATTTTGATGAAATCCGAGAGCTTTCTGACCCTCTATAGACAGCCATGCAACTACCACGTTCAAAGCCCAGAACCGTAGAAAGGACATTGTTAAAATAGTCTGTGACATCAGTGATTCAACTGTCATTTTATGAAGCTATGAGAATACTTTTTATGTGCAAAAGAAAGCTCTTGGATTTCATCAAAAATATCTTAATTGGTGTTCCGAAGATGAAAGAAGGTCTTACATGTTTGGAACGACATGAGGTTGAGTAATTAATGACAGAATTTTCATTTTGGGTGAACTATCCCTTTAACATCCATGGCATTCTCATTACATAAATGAAATGCATTTAATTTCTTCACCCTGTAGGTGGTTGCGTATGGTCTTGACATCTACCAGACCAGAGTGTTCCCCTCCAAGCAATTTGATGTCCTTAAGGATGACTACGACTATGTATTAATCAGCAGCGTACTCTTTGGCCTCTTCTTTGCCACCATGATCAGCAAACGTCTAGCGGAAGTGAAACTGCTCAATAGGGCATGGCGATAAGACTCATCCTGATGGCCTGTTGACTTCACTCTCGCCCTCACTGCAATGTGGTCGACACATTGATGGCAGGAGACTAGCTGGTGACCATGTCAAAACTGCAAGACCATTTGATAAGTTTGGTGTATTTTTGCAACCAGCTGTCTTAGGGATCTTGTGGTGTTTTGAGTGTAAGTGCATAGACGGCCATGATAGTTTTTCCATTTTCAGAGAGAGAAGTAATGTAGGTCTAATTTCCCCCCCCAGCATTGATCAATTCACTGTCTAATTTATTTATTGTGCCTTTCGGGGGTAACATAAAATCATGGGATTAAAGTTAGACTCACCAGGTATAACATAATACCCATCCTTTTTATTTATTTCTTTTTTTTTTTTCATTATAGATTTCATTCAGTAAGTCTGAGTCTGCCTTTTGAAGAAATGGTGTTATTTTGAAAATTAATACTGAGGGAAGGAGTATTGCAAAAGGACTGCCATTTTTATTTCAATCAATAAAAAGATTGGGTTTTAAATTTGATATGATCTGATGAGCTATTGAAGAATATATTGCCTTGTGTACAGGATTTGAATGGGCAAATACTAGTGCACATGAGAACTGTGAAATTGTTTTCTCCTGTACATTAATGATAGAAGGTTCTGCATAGGAGTTTGGATTGTCTTTTGTAGTTATTTTATGGTATGTCAAATGCACTGGATGGTTTGGAGCCATGTTCTTACTTGATATGTTTATGAGCAAGATCCTAATATGCCATATCATACTTTGATTTTGACTTGTACGCATTACAAATCCTTGTGATTTTACTATTGTGTAAAATGTTTCTACTCTTTTGATTTTCATGAATAATAGGCCTGTTTATATACATAATTTTAAAAGCATCCCCGCTGCTGCAAATTAATGATGTCAGAAAAAATGAGTTTACTAATAATATTTGTAACAAAAGAGTAGACATTCAATTAAGTTGGTAACAAACCTAATGCTTTTTTAAACATGCGTAAATTATTTGTTCTTTTCCCCCTAATCAATAATAAAAAAAATATGCCCTTCCTAATTATAGACTCTTGAATCGTTTTGCTGCTGCAGTTGTGGATAGTCTGGGCAATACCAGTTGAAATATTTTCTGGATGCATCATTAAAGCGATCATTCATCCAAAAAAAAAAGTAAATTCTATCATCTTTTACGCACCATTATTTTGGTAAAAACTTGTATGACTGACTGACTTCTGCAGAACACAAATTATATTTTGAAGAATTTTGGAATACAGTTTAGTTACCACTGACTTCAATTGTATAAACAAATAATTTTGACATGTAGCCTAGAATTTATATGATTTTGGATAATATTGTAGGTATAGTCACCCAAAAATAAGAAAAATCTATCATAGTTTATTCACCCTTGTGTCGTTACCAACCCCAAAGACTTTTTTCTTCTTCAGCAGAACACAGAAGATGATATTCTGAAGACTGTTGGGACCCTAACAATTTTGGTTATAGTTGACTTCCATTGTATGGACAAAACATTGAGGATTTACTAAATATTATTACTTGCCTATAAGGCCCTTAATGGGTTAGCTCCTGCATACCTAACTAGTCTTCTACCACGCTGCAATCCATCACGCTCCCTAAGGTCACAAAACTCTGGACTTTTGGTAGTACCTAGGATAGCAAAGTCCACTAAAGGAGGTAACGTCTGAGCTTTTTCACATTTGGCTCCCAAACGCTGAATATCCTTCCTGATAACGTTCGGGGTTCAGACACACTCTCTCTGTTTAAATCTAGATTAAAGACACATCTCTTTTGTCCGCGCATTGCAATAATGATCTAATAATTTTGTACTGCAGTTATATCTGATCAAATGCACTATTATTCTTTAGTTTGGGTTAAACAAATAATTTTTGCTTGGTTGGAACAGCAGCTACGCTAATTATGTCTATTTGTTTCTCTGTTTATGCCACGGTTTTACACAAGCTTCAGTCTGGATCCAGAACACCTGATGATGCCAACCCTGAAACAACATACAGAACTACCAAATTTTGCTAGAAGTTTGATTGCATCATATAATAATTGCTGTTAATAGTGTTCATCATCTGTTTGACTACTTCTTTAATTGATTTTTCCATAAATTTCTGCCATATGTACATTAACTGACGAGCTACTACTAAATATATTGTAGAAACTTAATTTGCTGTAAAGTTGATTTGCAGTGATTTGTATCGTGAAAAGCACTGTACTAATAAACTTGAATTGAATTGAATGTACAATTGGTATAATTTTTTTTACTATTTTAAAGGGATAACCACCCAAAAGTGAAAATTCTGTCTAGTTTATTATCCCTCATGTTGTTTGACAAGAGTCAAGGCAATTCGCTTACTGCATTTGTTTTCCACATAATTCAAGTGAATTGAGGTTCATTCTACCTAACATTTATTTTTGGGTTTCAGAAGAAAATTTTGGAAAGACACACAGTCATTCTTGAGAAGTGGGACAAAACAGGGTGCAAAATTGAAAAAATAAAACCTTGTACTCAGACAAATGAAAAACCCCCCAAACCATCAAAAAAAAAAACCCCCCCCCCACAAAAAAACTCAAATTCAACAACAAAAAAAAACACAACACCCCAACCCCCCCCCCAATGAAACTACATTTATGTATCTTATATGTATTAAGCTACTGAGCTATGCTTTGATACAACCTCTCAACTTTTCTCTTTTTTTAACAAAATGTGCTTTTTTTTATACCTTGGACTGTGTAATATAATTTCAGCTTTATATTTAACAGCATTCAAGATGCTTTTAACATTTCAAAACACATTCTCGTGTTAGCAGACAGATTACACTTTCACATGTGACCAACAATTCCACAACACATATAAAATATCATAATGAAATATTATCAAAATATTCAACTGATGGAGGTGACGAAAACCTGAATTTGTAGTAATTTTAACTATCAAATACATTGAATCAGTCAATTACTGTATTAAACACAACAGTGAGTTATTGTTTATAAAGCTTTTATTCAAGAGTCACATTGAAGTATTTTGATATATCATTGGAACACAAAATCTTATGGTGGTGACAAATATGGCATTTCTTTCAAAAAACAAATGGAGTTCATGTAGTAGCCATTTAAAAAAAAATTCTGTTGATGCTAGATGCTAATGGAACCTGCTTCAGGAGAATAAAATTATCTAAATATTTCAAATAATTTCCTCAGAAATTGGAAGATGGTGTTGACATATCATGGCTGTGACAAAGGAAATATTAACATTAGGATTTAAAATATTCTAAAACAAAAACATAGCAGAGCCTGTCTGACACTGATGTACTCTGCAGAGGTGAACTGTGGCAAGGGGGTCCTTTAGAGTGACAGCTGCCCCTTATATTCCCTGATTTTATTACATTTTATTGAATGTCTGACGGTGTTGACAAAAAGTGGGGACGCAACTCTAAAATCATATTAAACATGCATGTGTCATTAAAAAAAAAAACCTTGCTTTGATAGGAGATATTATTAAGTGTTGCTTTTGATAAAACAAGCTCTTTTTCATCATTAAAAAACATTTTTATCCATTTTATTGCATATGAATGATTCAACCCTTCTCTGTGGACACACTTTTTAGATGTAGTGAGAGGATATTAAGAAACACAGATTTGGTATAATAATGAGAAAATTAAATTGAAGGTGATAACTGTGTTAAATACATTCTATTATTAATCCCTCGTGACATTTAAAAATTGTATTTTTTTTTATTTTTAAACCTAATAGCAGTTAACCTTGCTGGACCTGTTTGACACTGTACCTTTACGCGCACTTTCCTGAGCTGTTGGGCCAACTATCGTAAATAAACAATCGATAAGGTTTGTAAGCTCATGAGTAAAACCGTTAACCACAGTTCTATTATTATTATTTTTTTATCTCAGAAGGTTTCTACGTGCGCACATGACATAACACACAAGACTTTTCATGTTTATCTCTGACGACAGTTCCTGTTATTTGGCGTCTGATGATTAACCTCATTTCCGCTCTTGGATTCTAATAGAGGATCTCAAGATGGCGTCGAGTGGAGGAGATGGAGAGCCTGAGTGGACCGCAGCCGTACGGCCACTTTTATCAGCGTCCTACACGGCTTTCGAAACGAAAGAGCTACCTCAGCTCATAGGATCCATCATAAACAGGTCAGACGATGGCTTGTTTGTTGAGTTGGCTCGTGCAGGGCTGAAATAAACTGTTTAGTGACTGCATTAGCTGTGATGCTATGGCAGCACCGAGGCTGTGTCTCAAAACCTAGTCAGCTGACTACCTTCACAGCATTTCGGGGCATCGTGAGAGGGTTTGGACGATTCCAAATGCGCTTATGATGTCCGAAAATGCTCTTTTAAAATGCTTTAGGTGGCCAAAAATGATTTTGAATCGTCTGGGTTTGTATATGATGACTAAATGTGCCGTCTACGAATGCAGCTCACTGTGTTTTGAGACAGAGCCGGAGTGTTACTGTGCATTTACAGTAGCAGATACATAAGATTCTGCTTCATCATCAGGCCGGAGACACACTCTTTTACGTTCATATAACCTGCCTGGTTGATATTTTATCAATGCCGCTTACTTATAATGGACGTACAGGATCCCACGACGTCCGCACCTAAATAGAGTGATTTTGTATTTGTGTCGGAAGTGAATTAATTGACACCGAATGAGCATGTTAGCCTCCCTCGATTAACCCCAACCAACGCTAGCTAACCTGCTAGCCACTGTCAAGAGCTATTCATAATACTCATACTCGTCTTTTTTAATTACCATCCTGATAAATCTTCCTCTGTCAGTCAGCGGCAACCACATTAGTCCCAGTTACTCAAAGTTTTAATTGCAGTCGGTTCAATTGAATGCAAATAGGGGGTGTGCCTGCTAACTAGCAAGCCATGATTTAGCAGCTGGTGCTAGTGTTACTGATGGTTCGCTAATTGTGTGTTAGCCGATTTTGGTCAAGTGGACAAACGTCGGAATTCTCTGTTTTAGTTTGTCGTGGGGTTAGTTGTCCACTTCAAAAGCTTGTTTGTCTGTGTGTAAATGTGTGTACTGTCATCAGTTTCGTTTTTACGGAAACCGTGCTTGGTCTCAAACAAATACATTACGGTGTTTGTCATTTACAGCGGTGTTAATCAACTTATTTAATTACGAGCCAAACAACTGCCTGACCTTTCAAATAAACCGTAAACACATTGAATTGAATCTGTGATATGAAAACTTTTAACTGTCACCTTGTCGATGTGCATGAGCTAAGTGCAACTTAGTCAGTCAAAAATGAAAGTAACACGATTGATAATGAATTGAGCAACTAACCTATACCGGACTAAACCAGTTTATGTTAGCGGTTTAATAATAATTGAGTGTTAATTGTTTTCATTGTTTGTTACTTTTCCATATGTCTGTGTTCATCTGACTGGGCTCAGATTCATTTTATGAATGTTTGCTGACACGAGTGTATTTGCTCAAAAACGTTTATTGCCAGTGGCATTCTCTGAATGGATAAAATGAAGCTGAAATGTGTATTTTTCCTAATAGAGTTTTCCCTGAAACTCATTCAAAAATATTAATAAATAAATACTATAATAGTATATTAGTAGTAGTAAAATAACACTGGTACAAGTTGGACAATTATCACGAGATTTTAGGAATCATTTAAAACCTTAAACAGCTTTTGTGATGTTTGTATGTTGTCACATTTAAATCTGAAAGCAATATCAAAGTTCCCCATAAATGTTCCGTCTGTCAGATAAGGTCATGCATTCCTACTCCTGTGAGTTTCTTACAAAGAAATTCCCTTTTGTGCTTTGGAATTAGTTTTTCACCTTTTATTGCTAACTAGTTGTTACATGCTCGCTATAGGAGACTTTTTAATATGTTTATCTCTGCAAGAATCATGCAAATTGCTGGATGGAACAACATTTTGGGAGTTCTTTAGTTATTTTAGCTTCTGTTGGGAATTTCAACATGAAGTTAAATGTAATTATTAATTTATGTTTCCATTCTTATTGTCAGTGTTTCTTTCAACAGAAAACATTGTTTGTCTTCATAATCTTTCATTAGAACATAACTTGCTTTATCAGTAATGATTTAGCTTTTACTACTACGTCAGATCATGCAAAGTACTAGATAATATTATTAACCAATAGCCAAATAGCTGTGTAGGTATTGGTTTAGCACACTTGCATTCTGATGCACACTGACTTTCACAATTCAGTCAATTCCTGATGGATAATCAAGTCCTGTCTTGAATTTGATCTAATTAAATACTTGGTTTCACTTGGAAGTATTATGTTACAGAATTTAAATGAGATGCAAACTGCAGTTTACATTGATTTCAGCGGTTTCCCTCTTTTTTTTTTCTACAGTGAATCTGAGATTCTTCACCATGACAAACAGTATGAGCCATTCTACTCCTCTTTTGTGGCACTATCTGCACATTACATCACCACAGTTTGTGGACAAAGTATGTCACATTTCAATGTTTTATTCTAAAACTGTCATTTGATTAATTTGTAGCTGAAATTCATCATATATTTCTAGCTAAATATAGGCATACACAGGTTTAACTGGCTATTAAAAATGTTCCCATTTTTCTCATAACAATTTTCTGTCCCATTTTAGTCCCCAGAAATCAGTTGCTTTCAGTAGCTGCCGCATGTAAAGTATTGATTGAATTCTCATTGCTCCGTCTGGAGAATCCTGATGAAGCATGTGCAGTCTCTCAGGTCAGATATGAACCTTGGTGTAAAACATTTTGTCTGTTAGCATTTTCTCATAGACTAACTTCCTTTCTCCTTCCGCTCCACAGAAGCACCTGATCCTCTTAATAAAAGGCCTTTGTACTGGCTGCAGTCGATTGGATCGGACAGAGATCATCACCTTTACTGCAATGATGAAGTCAGCCAAACTACCCCAAACTGTCAAGACCCTTTCTGATGGTAATAGTAGTTTCAGATTGTCACAGCCCTGTGTTACCAGATAAATGAGCTGTCTAGTTCATGTAAAGGCAACGTGAAATGTCAGGATTGGTGTAATGACCGGTCTTTATAGACGTAATCTTTATGATTTAGCTAGATATTATAGAGCCAGGATGGGGATGAATGTTGAGCGTCTTGCTTGTAAATTCAACAGCTGTTCAGAAAGAAACAGCTTGAGGTGGTGAAAGTGTTTCATTTGTAGGATTTTCTTGTTTGCTTTCCCTTTTGCCTTGTAATTAAAGGCTGATAATATCCACTGTAGACTGGCTCAAATAATTCTTACAGGTCTAGTTGTGCTGAATTTTGAAGGACCAGGGGACCTTTATGATGTATTGAAGTTCCAATAGTGTGTAAATGTGGAATTTTAAAGGGACAGATTCCATGAGGACAGATTGCCTAAGTTCTCTTTAATACATTGTCTTGCAATGCTGATGTGTCATAACTATATTTTTCCTCTTTACAGCTTGTTATCTGCTGTACACAAGAATTAATGAAGCATCATTTTCTTGTGTGCCTGCTTTGCTGCTCATTTGATTATTGTGGCTAATTAGAAGCTCTCTTGTGAGTTTTACTCAGTTTAGATCAAGTCAGGAGAGAGCTGTTCTGTTTAGTAATTGAATTCTTTAACACATTAGTAAGCCATTCTTTTAGCATGCTAATTTAGTACTATTAATTATTAAAAAAGGGAACATGATTTAAAAATGAATGGAATTTAGTCAGGCCTCCTGACCTGTACATAAATTCCATTTTATGGAATTGTCCTAATTTGGGGGCAATTCTCAGCAAATATTTTTTTATGATTGTATGCAATTAATTTGATTCATTACACAGTGCATCAAGCCCTGCAAATTAATCATGAAATCAAATTTTTACAAAAATAGCATCCTTCAACATGGCACAGTTTGGCAAGTAACTGGTGGCACAGATTAGTCCAGACAAAGCATTGTGTTATCTGAGTGTATTAAAGGTGGTCTATTATGCTCTTTTACAAGGTCTTGAATTTGTTTTTGGGGGTGTACTAGAACATGCTCTAATGCTTGGTGGTTTCGAACGCCCGCCTTCCGAAAAACTAATTGTGATGTGATTGGTTAGCTGTCCCAGTGCGTTGTGATTGGCGAACAGCTTAGACGGTGTTTCAGTACTGCCACGCCCCTTGCCAAAGCAGCAAGTTCCATCTGCTCCAGTATAGTTAAGGATGGCGTCAATATTGCCATATCAATTTGAGCCGGATTCAGACCCAGAGAACATTGAACAAGAGGATCGCGCAAGAACCTTTGCACGCACAGATATTGCAAGACATATTAGAGTGGTAACGTTATTGTTGTTGTTTTTTTTTTGGCTAAATCACGTTTTAGATAGGATGTCAACAACCGCTTAAAAATAACTGCATTTACTATGTACAGATAAGTGCATATGTATTATTTTATTGTTATTTAATTCTAACATTATAACATGAATTGCAGTGAAACTGTTATACAGTTGAATTTATTTATACCATAGTCCAGTGTTTCCCACAGACTTGCAAATGCAAATTGATTCTCTGCCAGCAGGAGGCGCTGTGGGGGTGGTAGAGATCAAGGTTTCCCCGGTAATGGCTGTACACAAAGCAGCGCTACGCTCAAAAAAACACTGCTTTATCAGACATTACATGCAAGATTACATGAAAATGACATCCAATTTTCTGAAGACAGTCGGTTTCCTTCAGAAATACAGTGATATAAAAACACCTGCACTCAATGTATGGGAAACACTGTAGTCTCGTAATTGAAGTGTAAATTCTGCAGATTACATCATTGTCCAGTATTGTACTGTCAGCAATTTATTATAAAAATGTTTTCATAATTGTAACATATATATTTACATACATAATTATTCAGGTGCATGTTTAATAACTTGAGGCTACAGCAGCACTTCATCGTCGTCGTCGTCTTGTCTGATGCACTCAACCAAGCGTTCTAACCACAACCTCGACCCTCCCCAGCCCCCAACCATTCCAATTTATGTAGGCGGGAATTATTTTAATGATATTCTAATGGGCCGCTTTGTGATATCATAAAACCCGGAAAACAAATGCTGTAGTCCAATTGAGCCATTCGTTGTAGTTCTTGAAAAGGGATTTTTAAAAAATTTAATATCTCCCTTTGGAGTGGACTTTGAGATTTGTAAGTTTGAAGATCTTTTTTTATGCCCAAACATTACACCCTAAACACTACTAAAATTCAAGTGGAAAAAGCATAATAGGACCCCTTTAAACATAATAGGACCCCTAAAAATTCTGTCTGCTGATATTCTGCTATTGCCTTTGGTGCTCTTGTTTTCCAGTGGAGGACCAGAAGGAGCTTCCCTCCCCTGTTAACCCTGAACTCAGACAAAAAGAAGTCCAAATGAACTTCTTCAATCAGCTGACCTCAGTCTTTAACCCTGACATTACCATGCTGGCCTCTCCATCCGCTCACATGCAGGTCGGTGAATTAGACGAGTCTTTCGATTGAGTTCACGATGATGTGACCACTTCTGGGTTTACTGCTGTTTTGTAATGAGCAAACAAAGATGTTTTTTGGACAAAACCATGATGTCATGTGTTTTACAGGGTGAGAATGAGTGTGATGACCAGACAACAGATCAGGCAACGCAGGCCAAAATGAAGAATGCCTTCATCTCTCAAAATGTGTCCAGTTTACAAGAATTAGGTGAGTTGCACTTGGTCTTTATCAGTGGTTCTTAAATGTTTGATTTCAAATACCACCCGTTGAAATGAAGTTGAGTGTATTTTGTTACACAATGAAAATCTTTATTTTTATCCCATGCATTACAGGGGGCTCAGAGAAGTTGCTGCGCGTGTGCCTCAACCTTCCCTACTTCTTACGGTATATCAACCGCTTCCAGGATGCGGTATCCGCCAATTCTTTCTTCATCATGCCGGCCACTGTGGCAGATGCCACCGCTGTCCGAAATGGGTAAACCAAAGTCACCCTCAGCTCACTGCTGTTTATTAAATCTGTTGAGCTTGAGTAATCCTGACTTTCCCTCCCTGTGTTTCAGTTTTCACTCCCTGGTGATTGATGTGACCATGGCCTTGGACACACTTTCCTTGCCTGTACTGGAGCCTTTGACCCCTGGGAGACTACTTGATGTGACCGTGTTAGCACTAAGCTGCCTCTATGCAGGTGGGTTGATTGAAAAAGCTCCTCCTTGTCTAGTTCTGATATACACCGAGAGCTTCAGGGGTGTTTTTATTTTCTCAGGCGTGAGTGTGGCAACTTGCATGGCCATACTGCAGGTGGGCAGCGGCTTGCAGCTTCGTTCGGCCTCCACTGGCTCCAAAGAGGAAGACTATGAAAACGACGCTGCTACCATCGTGCAGAAATGCGTAGGTGTCAATAGTCAAGATGACAGTTTTATTGTCTTTGGTACACTCCTCATCTTACACTTTTCCTCTTTTCAACAGCTGGAAATCTATGAGATGATTGGACAGGCCATCAGTAACTCTCGCAGAGCTGGAGGAGAGGTAGGTGAACACTTTGCCACAGAGTATATAACATTAATGAGAACGGCCCGTGTCTAAGATCGTGCTTCATGTTTCGACAGCATTATCAGAACTTTCAGCTCTTGGGTGCCTGGTGCCTGTTGAACAGTCTGTATTTGATACTGAACTTGAGCCCCACGGCCCTGGCTGATAAAGGGAAGGAGAAAGATCCCCTGGCAGCACTACGGGTCAGAGACATCGCCACCCGAACCAAGGACGGAGCAGGATCTCCTAAACTTGGCCCAGGGAAAGGGTAAGTGCCTCTGTGTTCTGTACTTGAAATGATGACCTAATGAATGTGGGTGCGTGAAATATAAGAGAGCCCTAAAATGCATGTACCAAGTTAGAAATAGAAATAGTCTGTTCATGTTAGTTTTAAAAACATTCAGTTGAGTGACTTCTATGTAAATGTCATGTGGTGTGATGATCAACTAAAAAGTTGCAACCTATTTTCGTTACATCTTGAATTCACGTGAGAGAAAGCGGCTTACTCATATTTTAAAAAATGTATTATTTATTTTTATATGTGGACTGTGGACCACAAAACCGGGGGCGTTTTTATTTGATTTTTTATTTTATTAGGATTTTACTCCTCTGAAATCTGAATAAATTACTAATTAATTAAGTTTTGATGTATTTACGGTAGGAAATTTACAAAAATATCTGCGTGGAACATGATCTTTACTTAATATCCTTAATGATTTTTGGCATAAAAGAAAAAATTGATAAGTTGAACCATACAATGTAATTGTGGCTATTGATACCAAATATACAGTGTGACTTAGGACTGGTTGGGCTCCAGGGTCATCTATATATTTGGTGTGTGTTGTATATATTATATATTAGGGATGCGATGATGTATCGGCGCTGATATTTAGCGGCGATTTCCTCCATTACAGCCATCGGTCTATTTAAGGAATGGTTAGGAGATGGTTTAATTATTAACTGCGTGAAGGCACTGAGCTGTATTACGTCTGTTGCATAATTCTAGCGCTGCTGTCTGCACTTTAATGCTAATCAAATAACAAAAGACAAAAGATCGCACACTATTCTTGACTGAATAAACTTCATAAGTGTAAGCGGAAACTGATCGGAATGATGACCAAAACTTTTATGAGGGTTTAAGTTAATTGCGTACTTTTTCACTCCACAAAAAACTCACCATAAGAGCTAAACAAAAAAAACAGCCGAGTAGTTGCACATTAAACTCTCTCTCTCAGTGGACTTAATCTACACGAACTCACAAAACATTCATTAAATAACAGTTAAAAAATTATATATCCTATCTCTTTGCATTTTCGGGGGGTTGCTTAATTAAACGACACACTTTAAATCCGTAGAACTGCCTGCTTTCATTACGCGTATAGCTCTGTAGACTAGAAAACCCGTCAAAAGAAGAGTCCCGCCTTAGTAAAGGAGATCTCATACACATTTAAACTTACAAATAATATTAAAACGTATACAAAAAAAAATTGGATTAATTATAATAAAGTCTGTTACAATAAAGAATGATTAATATGTATTTAATTTATACAGCGTAGTGTTATTTTACATTTGTTTACTTTATTTCCGTACCTGAAAACTGTTAAACCTACCTAAAAAGCACTGTTTATTTAATGTATCTTTGTTCTGTTCTGTATTTATGTAGGCCTGCTGAATGTTAAATGGATCCAATCCATGTTCATTAGAAATTATTTGATGATGCAGCAATAAAACTGCTAGTATAATTTAATGCAGGTGTTTTTGAACTTTGCTGGTTTAAAACATGATCAAAATATCTATTAATTAAAATATAAATTGAGCCAAAATTTCATTATATATATATATCTTATATATTAATATATATATATAATATGAATTATTAATTTGTCAATATAAGTTTTTGGGAATTCGCACCACATTTTACAACCTAATTTGCCTTAAAATAAAAGTTTTTAATTATCTTGAGATTTAAGAGGTGTATTGACCTAATGATGGTCTGCGGAGCCTTTCTACATATTTCCTGATTTCTTTTCTTTTTTTTTCTCTGCTTGTTTGGAAGGAAACTTGTAGACAATTTATGTTATAATAGAAATGTTAAATTATATAAAAAAATAGTTTATTATTTAAAATTATTGTTTCATTTTATATTTTCTAAATTATGATATCAGGACAGTATCTTTGTCATTTTTTACTTTATGTACCCCAAGCAATATCACATTTTTAATACAGAAATAAATTAAACATAATAGGTGAAATGTGTTGAATGTGTGAGTTGCATATTTTGTGTATTTTAGATTATTAAAAAAAATGCCACATGTAAGTAAGTGTGTCAGTAAATGTGAAGTTTTTTTGTCTCATCAGGCACCAAGGTTTTGGGGTTCTGTCAGTCATTCTGGCCAATCATTCAATCAAGTTGCTCACATCACTGTTCCAGGACTTGCAAGTGGAGGCTCTTCACAGAGTAAGACTGAACGTAACTGCTTCTTTTAAACTACCGGAGCATTTTTGTGTTGTAAATGTAAATACGAGTTAAGCTGTTTTCTGTCTTTTAGGGCTGGGCCAGTGACGGGCCTCCAGCAGAGCTGAACATCATGGCTCAGAGCACGTCCATACAGAGAGTGCAGAGACTCATTGACTCTGTCCCTCTCACCAACCTGCTCTTCACGCTGCTCTCCACCTCCTATAAAAAGGTATGTGACCACAAGACTTGATCATGGTTGCTATGAGGAAGTGGTCTGTTGTGTTTGATGAATGTGGTGCCTCTGGTTCTGCTTGATTCAGGCGTGTGTGCTGCAGCGGCAGAGAAAAGGTTCGGTCAGCAGTGACGCCAGTGCCTCCACTGACTCCAACACTTACTACGAAGATGACTTCAGCAGCACAGAAGAGGACAGCAGTCAAGGTAGCAAACACTGCAGATTTCTCAATATTTAACCGTGTAAATAAAGGCCACAGTGAGGTCAGACATTGAAGTTGATTTAGTTCATGTAAACAGAGTAGTTGCTTTTAACAGTAAATTTCCCCATTAGATTGATGTCTAGCTGGGTGAATCTCACAAAAAATGTCCAAGTTGTATTTCAAAATCAAAAGGAAAAATTATATATTTTGCCGAAAAAGGAAGCGTCTTTTTGGAATTGTCTCATGAAGATCATATTTCCATTGAAGAATATTTAATTGAGCGCGTTTACATGCATGTTCTTAAGCCAATTATGCTTAATAAGCCGAAAACGCACTTAGTCATGTAAACACGGTAACCCGTTTTCTTTTATCGGAGTAAGGTCATAAATGGTGTAAGCAGAAACCGGGCGACACAGGTAGTTTTTTGCCTCTTACCCCGATTTTGCATGGCACGTAAACGCAATTACCTGCTTTCTGTTGGCTTATTGAAGTGCGCATGTGTGATACTTGACAGGAATGCATCGTTAGTGCAAATTTAAGCAGTAAAGAATTAATTTGCAGTAGGGCTGGGTGATATGGGCAAAAATTCATATCTCTGTATTTTTTTGACCGATTTGCGATATACGGTATATATCTCGGTATTTTCATTTTTTGTATTTGTATTTTAAAAATCTGTATTTAATACGTATATTTCACTTACCACCCACTGTTGTCCAACAAAACAATACATAGTAAAGGCTATGAAAACAAATAGTGAATGTAACAATGTAAGCTTTTATATTATGTGCAAAAAAGGGTTGAAATCACATTTCATTGTAACATTGCAATTAGTGGTCGACCGATATTGTTTTTTTTGACAGCCGATGCCGATATCTTGGAAAGCAGGGTGGCCGATATAAAGCCGATATAATTTTATTTTTAATTAATATTTAAGAAATTCGAATAATTGATTGTAAATAAACATAATATACGTTAGATGACAAGTATTGTCACATATAATCAATATTTAATAAAAATCTAATTAAAAAGGATGTAAACACTGTAACCAACAGGGCACTCAGTATTCTGGGAAGTTTGTGTGCATTAATATGTATTGCCTCATATCGAATTGCTTATAAAGAAAATATTGATATATCGTACAAACTCGATATATCGCCCAGCCCTAATTTGCAGTAAAGGAAGAAGGAAATATATCGCAAAAGCAGACTCTTTCATGACTCAGAAAATGATGTGTTCTCATCTCGTACAGCAGAAGTAGAAGTGGTTCAGTCAAAACGCTGCATTTATAACCGCATGAGAGGACAATATGAGCTGTAAGTTTCATGCGAAATGTTGCGAGCTTATTTGAACATCACAAACGGACCCAGGAATATCGCACTAGCTACGCAAAATGATTAAATATTTGACGTCACTAAAGGGAATTAAGCTGATTTGTTAATAAAGTCATGTAAACGCAGCTTACTTGCGTTGTCAGGTTACTGGTGTGCATGTAAACGGGCCAAACCTGGGTATTTTAAAGCTGATATTTGGTGGTATCCGATACTGGTATGCATGCATGAAACATGGCATTATAATACAGGAATATAAAATTAATGGAAGAATATGGATCCTCTTCACAGTTTTATTTGATTTATTATTTTTAATTAATATAATTAATTTTAATAATTTTTGTATTTATGCACACTATTATCCCTTGTTTTTTACCACTGAAGAAGTAAACTAGATACATGAAATTTAGTGAATTAGAAATTAATAATTTTTTTTGCATTACAGTAGGCTGCTGACTATAGTGAAGGCTTTATTTAAATATGCTTATTTTGATGACCGTGATGTCAAGCACACACAATTCTTTTATTTCTTTTTTTTATTTTATGCACATTGTTTTGTTTTTTTACCCCTGAAGAAATAAACTTTCTATATTTTTCTTTTATTAGTACATATAGAACATTACTGTAATGCTGATTTTACAGTAAGCTACTGACAGTTGGGAAGGGTGGATTTAAATTTTATTTTATTTTGATAATATTGTCAAAATGCATTATTCATTTTCTTTCTGCAAAATATGATTTTCATGTTTTTCCCCACTTTTGATTGAAATATGACCTGTGCATATCTTGACAGCTTTTGTAAGATTCCCCCCAGTAGTCTTAATTAATGTTATTAGCATGAGTTATTTTTTATGCAGCTGAGGTCAGGGTTTGCTTGTGGTTTACTGAGCTAGTGTCAGGGCTGAGGAATCTCAGGGACATTCTTAGGCAGTTCCTGAGCACTGCACGCTGTAGTAGAAGGACAGCGGTCAGACCTCCCCAGAGCTCAGAGTCAGGTCAGTTTACTTCCTGTTCCTGAACACTGTGGCACGCTAAGCATGCTCTGCTTACTGCGCCGATCTGGCAGCCGTCACAGCTAGTGACAGTGTTCGTTATTTCAGCAGAGAGAAGACAGGAGAGGACAAGAGCAGCTTGTTTCTCAGGTCAGCAGATCTCTGTCTTAGGTCAGAATCGTAGTGTCTCATTATGCTTCTATTTATTGTGCCTTAAACAGTAACAAGATCTTAAGTAGATTTATTTCAATGGCTAATGTAGCTTTGTTTGCATACAGTACAATGACTTGATTGAATGCGGTGCTGAATGTGGCTCTTGGCGTGTTTTCAGATGATGATAGTGAGCCCATTCTGGGGCTGTGGTTTGAAGAGACTATTTCTCCCAGTAAAGAGAAGGTGGACCTCCACCTCCCCCCTCCAACCCCACTCTGGAAAACATCCCGGAGACTCAAGAGCCCCAGCACAATCTGAACACGGCAGAGACACGGAAACATCCTGGCTAGTCGCAAGGACCGGAGTTGGTAAGGTCACGATGTGTAGTGCAATGCTGATTTTGACTGACTTTGCTGCTAGAACTTAAATGTTGTTTTATGTCCTGTACAAACACATTTGTTGCATAACTCATAACCAACCAACAAGTTAATACTTGTTGTTGTTGTTATTATTATTATAATTATATTATTAGTGATCGGCCGATATTTGGTTTTCGACAGCCGATTATCTGTGGAAGCAGGGTGGGCCGATATAAAGACGATGTAATTTTATTTTTTTAATTCTGTTAAGAAATTTGAAATCATTTGAATTGGATAAAAAGTAAATGTTAAATAAACCTACTTATACTTTAGCTTCAGTGTTTCCCAACTGGGGTGCGTGTAAAAATTAATTTAAAAAACTTTTTTTTAATTGCTAAAATAGTTAAAAAAAGAACCTTTATATAATCTCAATTCTGATTGTTGGTGCCAATAATTAGAGATGCACCGGAAATTTTGGTGCCGAAAAGAAAATTAGTTCACGATCAGGGATTCATTTCCTGGTGTGAAAAGTACCCTAATCCTAATCATAACCATACCGATCTGTGTGTGTGTTCTGTGTGTGTGCTTGTGTGTGTGTGTGTGTCCGCTCAGCGCTCACTAGATAAGGTTCGTGCGAATCGGAACAGCAAAGTCCACTCAAAAATTGAGCAGACAGGAACTACGGTCTAGATCTCTACTGAAAAACTATTAAAAAGCAATTTATTTATTTGAAGGCCTGTCGTTATTTTTTTATTTTTTATTATTAATTTCTTTATTTGTTCTTATTTTACTGACTGCTTATTTGTAATTTTTTATTCAATTCAAAGTTTGAAATCAAGCTATCTCGTGCTACTGCAAAAAAAATTACCCAGCTGTAAAATAAAAAAAAAACACAGAGTGAGCAAAAATTTGTAAGATAGCTAGTTATAATGGTAATTAAATGTTTACATATGTATAAAAGCCTACATTTAAATCTGTCATATAAATTGGTCTCTTTATTAGAAATTAGCCTGCTGATTGCCACCATTGATGGACAAAATTGTTTAATAATATTAAAAATATCTGTATAACATTATATTCTGCAGATCTTCCCTGTTGTACCGAATATCTATACTTTTCAAAATTATCATATCGAAGTTAGAAATTCAAATATTTTGACAATTAATTTTGTAGGGTGCCACAAGTTTGTTAAAATTTCCAAAGGGTGCCGCGACTAAAAAAAGGTTGGGAAACACTGCTTTAGATGGGAAACGTATTTTCACAAATAATATTTATAAAAATATATACAAAAAAGGAAGTACAATGTACTGTAACACTGAACCAACAGGGCATCAGTCTTCTGGAAGTTGTGTGCATTGGGATTTGGGAATCATATTTTTTCAAATAAAGCCAACGTAACACTCATTTTACATACAGCATACTTTTTGTATACATTTTAGTTCCTTTGTTTAACCGTTCTATCTGATTATTAGACAGACTTCTATCCTTATTAGGCAGAACTGTTAACGACGACAGCGACAAGAGGGTAGGACATGTGAGCACTGCCGCCTGTCAAAATAAAAGTGAACGATGGCAAACAGGAAACTTATCGGACCAATGCCGAATTTATAAAAAAAAAAAGAAAAGCAAAATATCATCCGATATATCAGCCTTGGTGATATATCGGTCGTTAGCTGTTCAAAATCAGAAAACCTCTGAAGCTGTTTTGATGTTGAATCAAAATTGATAATATTTTCTGTATTTAACTATTTAATGAAGTGCATTCAATTTTTTTGTCATTCAAATTGTTCTTATAAATACAAAAATAGTACTTTTAATTGTGTGATATTTCAGCCATGCCATTAGGTTGTCAGAATAAGTCCAATATAACTCATATCAGCAAAATAAATAAACGTAATTTAAAAAATCTTTTTAAATAAAAATCTCTGGAGTTTTATATTTGCATTATTTTTTTAAAATTAATATTTTCTAATTTAATATTTTTAGTATTATTTATGACATGACGAAATGGGTTGCTGTTCATGTTGACTTAAAGACAGTATTTTTTTTGCCCCTGTTTTTTTTTATGTATAATTGTTAATATATTAGTATTTTTCAGTAATGTCTTAATATTTTTGTATATTATTTTATTTATTTACTTACATTGCATGAGTGAAGTTTCTGTGGAACTTAAAGAGAAGTGTTGTTCATACATCTGAAGTTTGGATCAAGAATACTGAACCTGCATCACAAACTACCATGCTCAGTCCAGAAGAAACAATTCATTCGCAACACCTGGAGCGTGTCCCCCCTCCCCCCCCCCCCCCCCCCCCCCCCCCCCCCTCACGGAGCAGCACATGGCCACCCTCGCCAGCATCATCAAGGATGTCGACAAAGATGTCAAAGGTTGTTTTTTTTTAAACTCCTATTTGTGATCTTACATTTAGGCTTCCATTTAGGCTTTTCCTAACATGTAACCTTTTTTTGTCCAGGTTCCTCTGATGAAGAGTTCTCCTCAGACCTCTATCACTTTAATCACTCTCTGTAACATCAGACCTGCCCTCTCCATCCCTACAGGTAAATTTTGAAATATGCTTAAAAAAAAACTCAATATTAATTGAACACATTTTAAGTAGATGTCAGGTATCTGATACCTTGTTTTCTTTAACTTTTCTTCAGAACACTCTTCTGCAGCAATTGGGTGTTGCCCCGTTCTCAGAGGGTCCCTGGCCCATGTACATCCATCCTCAGTCCCTCTCAGTGCTCTCCAGGTTACTGCTGATCTGGCAGCATAAAGCCAGCCAGCAGGGAGAGCCTGATGTACCAGAATGCATGAAGGTCTGGGAAAGGTATGACATCCCTTAATCTTACAGAATTACACCTCTTTTCTTAAATCTAGCATTGGATTCTTCACCAAATTCTCATCTATGTGTATATTATGTGATCTCATCAAGTTCATATAACATTGCAAAACATTCTCAATCTGAATGTTTTTTTTTTTTTTAGGTTTGTGGGCACTTTGAAACAGCACACACTACAGGGAGCAGTGCCTGCTGACGAGGACCTCAATGTTGAACACCTTCAGCTGCTTCTGCTCATCTTTCACAACTTCTCTGAAAAGGGCCGCCGCAGCATCCTCACCCTCTGCATGCAGACCATCGCTGAAATCGCAGCCCACGTGGATTCTCAGCTTCAGGCTGTACCCCTCAACCTGGCCCGCATCTTGCTTGTGTTCGACTACCTGCTGCACCAGTACTCAAAAGCTCCCATGTACTTGTTTGAGCAGGTGCGGATGTAGCTGTACTTTCACTGGAAATATACCACTGTTTTGTAGCTAGTTTGTGACAGTTATTTTTTATTTGCTCACTCAGGTTCAGTACAATCTTCTGACACCCCTGTCATCCAGGGCCAGTTCAGGACAGGAGGGAGGAAAGAGAGGTGCTGTCCCACTTTATTATGGTTTCAAAGAGGTAGAAGAGAACTGGGCCAAGCACTGCTCGGCAGGTAGGAGTAAGTCAGATCTCTTATATTTCACTCAGTTGTGCACTTGATGGTCGATATCAAACATACTGCATTACAACAGTTGTAAGCTTTGCTAATCTAGTGCAAGAACGGTTTTGATTGTTGTATGTCTGTCGTCACTCTCATTTAGATTCCACAGTGCAGCCGAAATTCTACTGCGTTCTGTCTCCTGATGCGTCAGAGGATGACAGGGGTCGACTTGATGGCAAGGTGAGGCTACACATCACAAGTCTGCACAAGTATTAGACATGGGAGTGTCTGTGCACCTAGTTAAAGAAAACCATTTTGGTCTTTTAGCAAACTTTTTCTTGGAAAATTGGCATGAAATTTCTAGTGTCTTATAGTGTACTGCTTTAATTACTCAAAATATAGATTTATTTGTTTATTATTTATTTAAATGAAATTATATAATGTTGTTATTGTATATTGTCTGTATCTTAATAACAGAACTATTAGATTGTTATTATTATTAGGGCTGTCAGTTTAAACACGTTATCTTAATTAGTTATTAAAAAAATAACGCGATTAAAATCTTTTAAAGCAGTTAACGCACTGGCCCCGCCCACAGACCAGTACATCATCTTACATTTCATATAGTCGACTTTTGACAAATATGATGCAGGACAACAACCCCATAAACGAAATTTTGCCCTAAAATTCAAGATATTGGGGCAAAAAAAATGCCCCTGTATGAGTTTGTCTCATATTTATATCACATGATAAGAGATATCACACCAGCAGTGAGAGCAATATAGTGCTGTTTATGTTTGAATAGCACAAGGTGCAAAATGTAAATTTTTTTAAATTTGTTTTTATAAAACAGTCCGTAAATAAGAAGTTAGTATTGGTTATATTTTAGACATAATATTGCTTGTTTTTGCTCAGTTTTGCCAATGAAAATATTACTTATAAAGCCACAGCAGAACTGTTGTGTGTCTGTGAGCAACACAGCGGTGTTTAGTTTCTGATTGAATCCGCATTTTGAACGAATCGTGTGAATCAGTGATTCAAAGGCCCATTCATAAAGAGAGCCATTTACTTAAAACCTGAATGAATCAGCCGTTTGAACGAATCGAATGAATGAATGGCTCAAAAAGACATTTACTGCCACCTGCTGGCAATTTTAGTTTTTTAGAGTATCATTTCATTTATAAAAAAAAAGTTAAATAAATAAACATTAAAGGGATAGTTCACCAAAAACACATTTATCACCATCATGTTATTTCACCTGAGCGGACAAAGGACTGTGGTAACAAAGCTGTTTTGGTACCCGGCTAGGGACTTTCATCATGAACAAAAATATGAGCTGGTTCTCAAATTATCTTTTTTATGTTTATCGTTTGTACAGTAGACCCTTGTAGCCTAAATGTTTATGTGTAATAAATGTTTTTGTTGAATTAAATAAAATATTTCTAAAGCTACAATTTTTAATGTCTACTTGATTATTTCTCATTTAACACACAAATATATTTAAATAATCTTTCGTGGGTATTTTCACAGTCAAATGTAGTTGAGTAGTTAATCAACGCACCATGTACTTAATTAGATAATTGAATTTGAATCGAACGACAGCCCTACTGATAATATAATGTAATTAATAAAAATATATATTATTATTATAATAAATTTTACATTATTTTAATTATGAAGTTTTTGTATTGAGTTTTAAAGATACATAAAATAGTTTGTACACATGTTTTAAACAAGATGTTAATAAATGTGTATTTAAAATAAGTAGTAAACCACAGAAACATTACACGATGATTAAAAAATGTAAAAATATATCATACAATAAGTATTTTGTACACCAAAAAATGGTATTGCGTTGATTTATTATTATTTTAATATACCAATAATAATTAAAATAACAAACACACTAATATGGTGCTGTAAAAATGCGATTATAGGCCAGGCTTTAATACAGCACTCAGTTTCATACATTATGTATCGGAGATCCTGTCTCTTTGTTTACCATGAGGTTCTTGGCATTAAAAGTTTGAAGACTCCTGCTTTTATATTTATATGACTAATATAAATAAAAAAAAATGTATATAAGAAGTTAATGTGCATGTTCTTTGTCAACTGTTACAGGCCTTCCAAGTGCTGTTCAATGACGCGGTAAAGTATGACGACTTATACTCCTCTCTGATCTCCCTGCTGGCTGCAGGATCCAGCTTTGACACAGCAAGACGGCAAGAAAACAAGCCCGTCACTCCAGTAGTGAGTTACACACATTCTGCAGTTTTTACAATCAACCTTGTGTTTGCGCTGGTAGCCTTTGCCCTAAATGTTGTTGTCAATCTCTGGTACAGGAAGCATGTTCCTTGCAGTACTACTTCCTGGTGCTGTGGAAAATCCTGGGAGTGCTGCCACCCTCAGAGGCCTATGTTGAGCAGCTTAAGAGCGGCAGCAGTGACCCCAGTGAGAGCGACATCTTGCACACCCTAAGATGGTCATCAAGGTTACGAGTCAGTACCTACGTTAACTGGATCAAGGTTAGTTTTATAATTTTAACACTAAGAAAATATAACCAACTGATCAAGATGCCTTGAAGTTATTAAGGTCAATCATCTGTTAACACACTTTAATCAGGAGCACCTAGTGAAACAGGGAATGAAAGCTGACCACGCCACATCTCTGATCGAAGTGGCCTCAGCTAAATGCAGTGCAGTGAAATATGATGTGGAGCTCGCAGAGGAATACATCGCCAGACAGGTACACTCGGAGTAGCCATTAACAGCTGATATAGATTTTTCTGCTTGTCTTCTAATATATGGCCTCATAAGTCCTCTCCTTGATAGATTTCGTCATTTTGCTGCGTGGACCCCAACAGCATCCTACCTCTTCACCAAGTACCCTCTCTACAAACTATCTACACATTGGATGCTGTGATATCCAAAGTGCAAGTGTCTTTAGATGAGCATTTCTCCAAAGTAGCTGCTGATACAGACCCCAACAAATCCTCCGAGATCACCAAAAACCTGCTGCCCGCCACGTTGCAGCTCATTGATGTCTACACAGCCTTCACCAGGTGCTGATTACACCACATGTACCATAAGAAGAAAAGCAACCTTAAAATAACATGAGAGTCCATAATGAAGTTAATTTTAATTTCATTTTTGGATGAACCATCTCTTTAAAGTACACAAGTAAACATTAGAAAACCAAACCAAGTTCTTAAGCCCTTCCTGATTGGTTTGCTGGTCATATCTTTGCTCAGGTCATACCTGCTGATGAGCCTGCCAGAAGAAGGAGAAAACAAACCCACAGAAGCTAAACTGCAGGGTTATGCTGCTGTGTTGTCCATCGGATCCACACGCTGCAAAGCCAATTTGCTTGGTAAGAATTCTGGATAATATCGTCAAGATATTAATGACTTTTATGTGCATTTGAATATCTAATCCATTTTGATTCTGTTTTCACTCTTTCAGGTCAGACTGTGATGCAGAATATGCCATCAGCTGTTCAGACATTGTGTGAAACGTGGAACAACATTCACACCAATGAATTCCCTAACTTTGGCTCATGGGTTAGAATGTTTATCCTTCAGCTCTTTGAGTGAATATACGCTCTCACTACTTCACCGTAAACTGATTGGTTCTTTGTCCACAGCGGAACGCCTTTGCCAACGACACTATCCCATCGGAAAGTTACATCAGCGCCATTCAGGCTGCCCACCTGGGGACCCTCAGCAACCAATCATTGCCCTTAGCCTCCTCGCTCAAACACATTCTGCTCTCGTTGGTGCGCCTTACTGGGGACCTCATTGTGTAAGTCTTGAGCGACATTTGAAACCGACAAATCGTGTAAAAGATTGATAGATGCTAAAGATTACTTGTGTGTTGCTGCAGCACAGAGGAGCTGAACAGTCCACAGGTGATCCGCACACTGCTGCCTCTCCTGCTGGAGAGCAGCACAGAGAGCGTGGCGGAGATCTGCAGCACTTCGCTGGAGAGGATCCTGGGCCCTGCTGAATCGGACGCTTTCCTGGCTCTTGTCTACGAGCGCCTCATCACAGGCTGCTACAACATCATCGCCAATCACTCTGACCCCAACAGGTGGGACCCCAGATGACCATATGACTTTTAAGCAGACTCCTGAACTGCAATCTGAAGGAATCTAGATTAATATGGTTATGTTTCCAATTAGTGGTCTGGATGAGTCCATTCTTGAAGAGTGTCTACAGTACTTGGAGAAACAGCTGGAAAGCAGTCAGGTCCGCAAAGCAATGGAGGAGTTCTTCTCCTTCAGGTAGGTCTTGGCTGAGTGATATTTCTTTAGAAATCTCTAGAAGCATTTTGCATCAATTTAATACATCGTTTTCCTCCCTTGTAGCGGAGAATTGGTGCAGATCATGATGGCCACTGCCAATGAGAATCTATCTGCAAAGTTTTGTAACCGGGTTCTGAAATTCTTCACCAAACTATTCCAGCTCAGTAAGTAGCCATGCAGCGTCTCCCAGAAATGTGCCATTTGATTTTCCTCTCTCACATGTCCCATCTATGTTCATCCCTCAGCGGAAAAGAGCCCCAATCCCAGCCTTCTGTGCCTGTGCGGCTCACTAGCCCAGCTGGCTTGTGTGGAGCCCACGAGGCTGCAGGCCTGGCTGAGGCGCATGACGGCCTCCCCTCCTAAAGATTCGGACCAGCTGGACACAGTGCAAGAGAACAGGCAGCTACTGCAACTCCTCACCTCCTACATTGTCCGTGATAACAGCCAGGAGGGCGTCTGCACTGTGCTTTTGAGCACTCTCATTCCCATGGCAACGGAGATGCTGGCCAGCGGGGACGGGGCGGGATTCCCTGAGCTCATGGTCATCATGGCCACTCTAGCCAGTGCAGGACAAGGAGCAGGACATCTACAGCTACACAGAGCGAGCCATTGAATCGGTCACGAGGATGTAAGGGAGCTTCGAAAAAAAAAAAAAAAGTTTTAGTTATATACTATATATATATATGTATTTAATAGATACATATTTAAATAATATGAATGAATGACGTTAATAGCTGCTAATAATAAATGAATATGTCAAACATTATGTATTTTACAAATCAAACATTTTGCTACAGAAAGTATTACATTAAAAATACATATACATACATTATAAATAAGAATAATACATCTAATTTTATAGTAACGGCCCCATAAATAGGTGTATAATAACATAGTGCACAAGTGAAATGTTTAATAATACAATTATTGCTATAATAACAATAATAATGAACATTTTAAAGAAATATATGTTTAAAAATAATATAAAATATATTGAAACCAATATTATAATAATAATAATAACAATATTATTTAGAAATGGATATCATTTTAATATTAGTTAAAAATTCCTGCACAACAAATTATATATACAAAACAGAATAATTATCATTTAAAATAGTCTTATAGTAATTGAAAATTGCTTTATATTAATATTAGAAAAAATATTAGTATATATTATAAAAATATTTGACTTTACATTTAAATAATAATAATAATAGCAAATAAGTATAAGTTGTGCCTTTCAGTATAAGATACCATTTAGATTTAACAAATATACTTGCATTTAAATGTCAGCATTTTAGCAAACACGCTTTTGAAGTGCGTGTTCCTTAGAAGGGAGTGCTTTCTATTTTTTCCTAGAAGAGAATAAAAGGCAAAGAATATAAAAGTTTTGACCTAAAAACTACCACACACAGACTGAAGCCACAAAATCTCTACCTTGATTTTATGGGGTCTTTTACCTCCAATTTAATCTAAACCTGACCTTTTCATCTTTTTCTTTCAGTAAAAAATACTTGTATCAAAAGAATGTTGTGGAAAAAGTTACAGCCAATGTGTCACAAGGCAAGGTAGGTGTTAAGTCCATTTTGATGGTAACCATTTGCACATATTTGTGTCGGAATATAAGTGAACACTCTTGTGTGCAGCATGCCAGCATGCTGGAGTGTGCCTGCCACATCATTTCCTACCTGGCAGATGTGATGAACGCTTTGAGGCAGAGCGGTGGCCAGGGCTCATCCCAGCTTCTGATGGAGGGAGAGGAGAAGGCGATTGAAGTTGACTCTGACTGGGTGGAGGAGCTGGCTGTAGAGGAGGAAGACTCGCAGGCCGAAGATTCGGTCAGGAGACAGTCTGCTCACTGTGCCTTAGATTTAAATATTGCTTCAATTTTTCCAATCATATCTGAGTTTCTTGTGTTTTAGGATGAGGATTCACTCTGCAATAAGCTATGCACCTTCACCATCACACAAAAGGGAGCTTAAATGAACCCAGACACTGCGTAATGGCCGATCGCACTCGGCATTCTTTGCCCTAGCACAGAAGCGTTGCAGAAGCTGTAGCTGTGGCGTCTTTAATCTTCCTGCTCTTCTTTTTTTTTTTTTTTTTTTTTGTTTTTTTTTTTTTTTTTTTTTTTTTTTTTTTTTTTTTTTTTTTTTTTTTACCCATACAGACTTATCACTGTCACACCGAGTAAGATGGCCTGGTGGCACCCGGTAGCGTGTGTGCACAGTGTGTGCCAGGTCTGTCACAAAGACCTGAGATCTCCTATGCCAAATACGGCCTCTTTCTTCTGTGACTGCGGCTGCAAGGAGGATGGCCCAGCTGCCAGGCTGAGAACCGATATACTTCAGGATCTCATGCAACAAGCAGCAACAAACTTGCCCCCGGTAACTTGGCTTGCCAAATCATTTAATTCTTTGCACTCCATTAGCCCCCCATTCAGACTCCCAGTTCAATCAGAGTAGTTGCCAGACATTTCATCTTTTGCGTTTTTTTTTGATAATTAAGCAAGTTATTACTTCAGATTTTCATGCTCCATTTTCATTTGTCGTGCTCTTAAAGGAATAGTTCACCCCCAAAAAATTAATTTACTTGTGTTGTTTCAAACCCACAGGAAGAGTTGTTTTGCAGCTGTTTCCAAAGTAATAATGGCTGTTAAACTTCATAAAAGACAAAAAAAAACAAGTAGTGCAAAGAACTACTGAATGAAGACTAGCATTATATCACACAAGCTGTAACGATTAAAAAGAAGTTAAATAACGTCATAATTTCACGATTCTATGATTAATATTGCGTTTTTTTTTTTTTTTTTTTTTTTTTCTTCATTAGTCCTGATCAAGAATGCAATATTTAAGTCTACAACTTCTTGTGTGCAACTCTGTTATTGCATGATTTTAGATTATTACAACAACAACAAATATAGCATTCCTTAAAATTTTACTCAACACATTACAGTCCTTTTGTATTGCATGGATGGAAGAAAAGTAAATAGTTCATCCCTGTTACCTCCCCCTTTTTTCCAAAAACTACAAACAAACATTTGATCCAAAAGTAGCATAGGCTTAAGTAAGTTTAACTTCGACTAATTTGCAACCTTTTTTGATAGCTTATCAAATATATATACTAATGTTTAAAGGTTTGAGTCTGATATTTTAATGCTTTTAAAGACATTTGTTATGTTCAGAAAGATGCCAGCTGTTTGATCAAAAAACAGTGAAAGCGAAATTTGTGAAATATTATTACATTTAAAAAATGCTTTTCTATGTTAATATATTTTAGTATTTTAATATATGTTCAGCAGCCATTACTACAGTCTTCAATGTCACATAATCCTCCTGAAATCCTTCAGAACATTTGACCGATTCTCGATTTTTAACTAGTCAACTTGAAAATGTAACTACAACAGGATTCAAGATTTTATGACTCAAGAAAATTATATTCCATGTGCACCACACATTAAGTTGTCAACAAGATGTAAATGTTAAATAAATCATTAGTTAAATATGAAAAAATGCATGAACTACAACTACGTCTTGGACAAACTTGTACATATTATATGTTAAGAAATAATAGCCTACGAGGAAAAGGCTTTAAAATTGAATTGACTGAATGTATAACACCAGGTGGGAACCGGTATAACACCAGTAGACTATTATTAACTATAAATGTTCTGTAAAAACAACAGCAGCTTTCAGCTTGTCACCATGATACAAACATAAAATATATGACATACAGTAGTAGTTACAGGTTTTTTTATTCGATTGCGCTGCTTTTCCATTGTTTTTTCTGTGTAAATATGGATGTGTTTGACTGTTGCGCTCGCATCTCTTGCACGAAACGGCTTTCTTAAAACACAGCGCTCAAGTTAAAAGAAGTTCACTCCCATCTTGCATTTTTTCCTATTCCACTGCCCGTGTCGCATCTTTGTCAACACAAAAGTGCATTCTGTGTGATATGAGCGCATCACACGTGAGCGGTTAATCACGTGTGCCGACATGCGGTTTGATCGTTCTTTTCTCTTTACTGTTATCACCGGCATATTGTCAAAGTGTCTAATTCTAACATTTGGTAATATTTCTATACAAAATCACAATTCCTCGATTTCTAGAAAATAAAATCGTGGCAAAACAATAAATTCGAATTAATCGATCAATCGGAAAAATCGCCCAGCCCTAACTGACTCTAAACTTTTGAATGCTAGTCTGTTTATGTATTTATAAATTATGTAAGTTTTATTCAATGTTTATTTCCAGAAAATTGTGAAATTGCCGATCTGGGTTTCAAATTGTATTTAGATTGGTAAAATGGCTGCAAAAATTGCAAACCCAAAATTAATTAAAAAATAAAACCACTTCTATAAAAAGTAGACGGAATTAAATACTTCATATTTTTATGTGAAAAAGTATGGAACAGCATGAGGCTGAGTAAATAATGTAACTATTTTAATGTTTGGGTGAACTCTTCCTTTAATCTTCAATATAGTTTTAGTATTTCCTTAAGATTTTCGCTTGATTTTATAATTAAGATTTTCAGTTGATCATTTCAACATTTAAGCCATATCCACTCATGCATGTCTCCTTGATGGAAACACAAAGCATGTAACAATCAAATTTGATCCCCTCTTCCCTGTGGTTCCCCCCTCCTGGCATAAACATCCTTTGTAATTAAGTCGGAGTAATGAAATGTATCCCACATCCCTGATCTTGGGTCTGTATCCTTGTTTTACAGGCTCTAGTGAAAAGAAGTCCCAGCAGTGGAATGAGCTCCACCATGAAGGACGAAAAAGCGCATCTCGAGCGTTCCAGACGCGAGCTGCCGCCATGTTTTTTTTTGTTTTTTTTTTTTTTTTTTTTTTCCCGGAGAGGGAGCCGCATCCGTCACCAGCAGACTCCTCAACCCGCCGGACAAGGAGAAAAGTCACCATCTGTGACGGCAAAAGCAGCGACGACGACAAACCTAAGAAGAGCAGTGTGTGTAAAAACATCGAGGGCTGCAGAGAGGATCTGCTTATCCAAGTGGTATGAGAATTTCTTCGCTCTTCATTCTCTGAATCTGTTTTGATATTAGAAGTGCATCTGACTCACTGCAATCATTATTTTTCGCAGGCGAGCTCCGCCACAGCAGCCCTGGTGCTGGAGTTGCTCATTTTCCTAATGGACGCCATTCAGACCAATTTCCAGCAGGCATCGGCGGTGGGCAGCAGCAGCCGGGCTCAGCACGCTCTCAATGAATTACACACTCAAGACAAGACGGTTGAGATGACAGATCAGCTCATGGTATGAACCAAACACCTGAAGACTAATTCTAACACACACATCGATACTTGACTTTAAACTTGTTTTTATCCTCCAGGTTCCCACACTGGGCTCACAAGAGGGCGCTTTTGAGAATGTCAGGATGAACTACAGTGGAGATCAAGGACAGACCATCCGTCAGCTCATCAGCGCCCATGTGCTGCGTCGGGTGGCCATGTGTGTGCTGTCGTCCCCTCACGGACGCAGACAACACCTTGCTGTCAGCCATGAGAAGGGCAAGGTAATCCAGAAATCCCGGACACGAGTTTGTGTCTTCGCTACTTCGTGTTTAATTGTGACTACATGGAGGCTGGCTATATTTTTTTGCAGATCACAGTTCTGCAGTTGTCTGCGCTGTTGAAGCAGGCTGACTCCAGTAAGAGGAAACTGACTCTGACTCGCCTGGCTTCCGCTCCAGTTCCCTTCACAGTGCTTAGTCTCACAGGAAACCCCTGTAATGAGGACTATCTGGCAGTGTGTGGACTCAAGGTACAACCGCTGACAAAACTATGAAGGAATTATTTCAGAGTTTCCGCTGAATAATTTCACTGGGAGATTTAGGAATTATTTCACAGGTTTGTTTCCACTGACTTTTGTCTTGTTTCTCTGTTTCACATCTACAGGACTGCCACGTTCTGACATTCAGCAGCACAGGCTCCGTCTCAGATCACTTAGTCCTGCATCCTCAACTTGCCACTGGAAACTTCATCATCAAGGCCATATGGCTTCCTGGATCACAGACTGAATTGGCTATCATCACTGCTGATTTTGTCAAGGTGAGTAATTGTACTTGTTATGGAAATGCTTATATATATCTCATATATAATATCATATATATATTATATATTTATTGGGCCCCTGCAGCCAAAATTAGGCAATAATCATCTGTTCTCATGCATTTTACGACCAATTCGTTTGGCAGTTCAAAATGTGTGAATAGATTTATAAAATACTGGTTGCTAGTAAACAGCTTTATGTCATATTATAATTTTTTTTTTTTAAATAGATTTGGAAAATAAACCAAAATATCATATCAAAATACGTACAAATTATGATTGGGAGTCCTTAGTAATATTATTATATATATATATGTATAGTATTATATCATATATTATCTATTATATATTTTTTTTTTAAGAAGTCTTTCTTGTCAGCAAATCTGCATTTATTTGCGTCGGAAAAAATAGTTAAAGACATTTTCAAGTGTTAAATACTATATTACAATTTAAATAAGTTTTCTGGTTGGAGTAGCCTCTGCACCTGAACTAGACGTTGCGGACGTCCTGGTGTTCGAATCCCGGCTTGAGCGACCTTTCCCAATCCTGACCCCCTCTTTCTCTCTCTCCCACTTCACTTCCTGTGTAGTCTACACTACCCTATCTTAATAAAGGCAAAATGCCAAAAAAACAAATCTTTATCCTCAAAAGTGGCACAAATTTGCCTATATAGTCACGTGTCATCAGTTCTAACTTCTATCAAAAGTAATGTCCCTTAAATCACTATTTTTTGCAGATTTATGACTTATCTGTGGATGCCCTGAGCCCCATGTACTACTTCCTGCTACCAAGTTCAAAGATCAGAGATGCCACATTCCTGTTCAACGAGGAGGGCAAAAACATCATCGTGATCATGTCCTCAGCGGGCTACATGTACACTCAGGTGATGGATGAGTCCAGCAGTGCCCAGCACGGCCCTTTCTACGTCACCAATGTTTTGGAGATCAGCCACGAGGATCTGAAGGTTTTACAATGTTACATTTTCCTATATAGTCAGATAGACTGCAATAAGTTAACCAAGTGGATTCAGAATGCGTTGAGTGTGACCGCATGCTGAGTTTGTTGTGTGTTTGCTTCGCAGGACATTAATGGCCAGGTGGCTGGAGGTGGAGTCTCTGTGTATTACTCCCACGTCCTGCAGATGCTCTTTTTCAGCTACAGTCAGGGCAAGTCATTCGCTGCCACAGTGAGCTGCAGCAACATGGAAACACGGAGACTATTTACCATCAATGTCAAAGGGTAGGATTCCCCTTCTAAATTTGTACAGAAAAGTTCAATCTTAAAATTAGATTGTAGCACTCTTTCTCTCAAGTGTTTAGTATTGTTTGTTCTCTTGCACATGCAGATCTAATGGAGGTAGTAAGACGTCTCCAGCTCTCTGTCAGTGGTCAGAAGTCATGAACCACCCAGGCTTGGTGTGCTGTGTCCAGCAGACCACAGGAATCCCGCTGGTCATCATGGTAAAACCAGACACGTTCCTCATCCAGGAGATCAAAACCCTGCCTGCAAAAGCTAAGGTCAGTTCCTAGAATTTCCTAGTATAGAATATATATTGTGAAACTTTGAATATTTTATTGTATAAAAAAAAAAAAACCTGATTGATTTCTGTGATAAGTGTGAATCATTTAATGTAACATCTGTTGTTTTGTATTTTTGTTCCCACCTGCCCACCACTTCTGAGGCTGCACTAATGTTTTTGCTCACTTCCTGTGACTGGCATATGCTCACACTAATTAATTGCTATTAATAATGTTAAATGTGATTAATCACAGAAAACTGTGCATTTAACTTTAAATATAATATCACAGCCTTGGAAATATTATAAAATGATGCATTAAAAAAGTACAAATAATAATATTTAATACTAATTAAAAAAGATTGTGTAGAGATTTAGTTGCTCTGGTGCATTTTGATGATTATTGATTGCCAGAAATTGAGATTAAAATCATATTGACACTGAATTTTTATTATATATCTATATTAAAATTATTGTCTGTTTTAAAAGTACAAATAATAAATATTTAATAACAATTAAAAAGATTAGTGTTTAGATTAGTTTGCATTACTGGTGCATTTTGATGATTATTGAATGCCAGAAATTGATTAAATGCGTGTTGAATTATTATTATCAGTCTATATTAAAATTGCATTCCTAGTTTCCATAGTCACCCGAGTCCCAAATAAGACATACCGAATAGAACATTCCAGTATCACACACAAGTTGATGAATATCCACTGCTGTGCTCCTCATACCAGAGTCCAATATCTATTAAACATGGCTAAAGTTCTCTTAGGAAATTGTTACTCGGCAAACACTTTCAAAGAAATGTCTACATAAACCCTGAATTACACAACATGAAAATACCCAAAGAAGCCTGCTTGGCATTAAAATCACCCAACCAAATTTAGTACCAATACCAGGGTACCAGAGGCTGGAATAGGCAAAATTGTGTGTACAATAAATCCTAATAGGGTGCAAACACAAATAAACAATTCTCTCTCTTCCCCTAAGATTCAGGACATGGTTGCAATCCGTCACACAGCAAGCAACGAGCAGCAGCGCACCACCATGATACTGCTGTGTGAAGATGGCAGTCTCCGTATATACATGGCCAACGTGGAGAACACGTCCTATTGGCTCCAGCCCTCCCTTCAGCCTAGCAGTGTGATCAGCATCATGAAACCCGTCCGCAAACGCAAGACAGCCACGGCCAGTGAGTCACGCCACATTTGCTCTGACTAATGACATTGTTTAGTGTTGTTTAGAGAGATTTATGTTGCATTTTGTGTTTTTCCTCATCAGCCACACGCACATCCAGCCAAGTTACTTTCCCTGTGGACTTCTTCGAGCACAATCAGCAGCTGACAGAGGTGGAGTTTGGAGGCAATGACTTGCTGCAGGTTTACAACGGCCAACAGATCAAACACCGTCTAAATTCTACAGGGATGTATGTGGCTAACACCAAGGTAACAAATGGGATTCCAGCTACAGTATCATTTAGAAATTATCATTAATAGGTCGCTAAGACATTCTCACTTTGAGTCATTTATGTTGGTTCCTGTCAACAGCCTGGAGGTTTCACAGTGGAAGTAGTGAACAATAACAACTCAATGGTGATGACAGGAATGAGGGTGCAGGTGGGCACTCAGGCCATTGAGCGAGCTCCCTCTTACATTGAAATCTTTGGGCGCACCATGCAGCTCAACCTGACACGTTCCCGCTGGTTTGACTTCCCTTTCACTCGCGAGGAAGCCCTTCAGGCAGACAAGAAGCTCTCCATTTTCAGTAAGAGCCCAACAGACAAAACAAAAAATTGCATTATCAGATTAAATTAGATTAGATTAAAAAATAAAATTACATGACTTAATAAAAAAAATCTGAATATTATATTGTGAAATAAAATTAAGTAAATAAAATTATAAGTGTGTGCCATAATAATAATTAAAAAAAACACTTTTAATGTATTTATATATGTAATTTATATAAATTATCGATTGCAATTTTTAATCATAACTTTTGTTTTTAAAATTGAATTCCATGCATTTAAGCTTTTAACATTAGTGGTCATTATAATTAATAATTCTGATGTTTTTTGTTTCAGTTGGTGCTTCAGTCGACCCAGCAGGTGTCACCATGCTGGACTCCATTAAGATTTATGGCAAAACCAAAGAGCAGTTCGGCTGGCCAGATGAGCCCCCAGAGGACTTCCCCTCAGCTGCAGTCAACAATGTGTGCAGCCCCAACCTAAACCAGAGTAATGGCACCGGAGACAGTGACATCACCAGCCCCATCACTACAAGCGGCACTGTACTGGAGAGGTATACTTTTCTCCTAAGTCTGGGTGCTCTGATTTCAACCTATTAATATGATGTCCTGTAGAGAAAATGTCTTCTATCTCTGTCTTCATTTCACTTAATTCACTGCATTTAATCTGTATTATTGTCTCAAGAGTGCCCGTAATTGATGTCAATTGACGTAACTGAAATGAAGAGCAGGGGAGAGAGAAGGGAGTAGGGGAGGGGGTGTGCGTGGCGTGTCCAGTGCATGGCTGCCATCATAATGACCTCGTGCTTGCATGCTTACGTTTCCTGTGTTTGACATACAAATCATTTTACGCATTTCTTTTCTGTGATCCTCACACATTTTTCTTTTTCTTTGCTCCCTAAAAAAAATTTAAAAAGTTGTGAAACTGAGTTCCTTATCAGCCGTGGCCGGTAGTAACCGCCCTTTACTCGCTTGTGTGCATGGTGGTGGCTCGTGTGTGAGACTGTGTGTGTGTGGTGTGTGTGTGTGTGTGGAGGAGAGAGACAGCAGTCAGACTGAGCTGCTCTATTTTAGATCATGCAGGACAATTACAGCTTTTATAAAGACATTAGTAAAGGTGTATTAGTAATATTTAGAATTAGTAATAGGTGTTTTACTTTAATGCTTTTAACATTTGATAGTGTGTTATGGTTTGAATATGGCAATGCTTTGAGAGTGATGTAGAATTGGATTATGTTGGTGTGGACTGCTATCATTTTAATATTATGCATCGTTTTCCCTATCTAACTGTTGTCTGATCTCTAGGTTGGTGGTCAGCTCGCTGGAAGCTCTAGAGAGCTGCTTTGCTGTGGGTTCCCCCAATGAAAAGGTGAGGAAATCTTGTTCTCTTTGTGATTAGGGATATCAAAAGTACCAGTACCAGGTGATCCAAAGTTAGAATACATGTTTAAAATGATGTACGCTCACATAAGATAAAGAATCCATTTCATTTACTTCATAAAATCTGTTTTTCCATGCTGAGATCACATGGCCGGCTGATATACTACTCCCTTTATCTCCATAACCTCGCTGTTATTGGACAAATTAGTCATGGTTGACTCGAAGTAGCTTTTTTAATGTGGCATCAGTAACTGAAAACTTTCCAGCAATCTACATCCACACAACTAGGTGTCAGTATAATTCCAAAGATGACAATTATATTGGCCTGTGCAACATTATAAAAAAATTATACCTTTAGTATTCATGTAGATGCATTGTAAATAATTCAGTGTCTGTTCAATTTTTATTGTGATGTAACAGTTTGGTTTCAAAAATCATATTGAAAGGTGCCATAGAATGGAAAACCGTATTTACCTTGGCATAGTTGAATAATAACAGTTCTGTACATGGAAATAACGTACCCTGAGCGTACCCTCAAACACCATTGTTTCCTCCTACTTATGTAAATCTCGTGCATGCAAAAGACCACTGAAAAATAGGTGAATCAGAACATAACAACGACTGTGACATTACAGTCGGGATCACTAATAGTTACGCCCCCAACATTTGCATATACCTGCCCATGTTCTATGCCAGCCGCCAGCCGAACCTGCACAGCCGAATCATCAGAAGTTCTGCAGGTATTGTGAAGAAGCAAGCGAGGATAATAGCGAAAATGGCAGATCATGGAAATAAATGTTATGTTCCAGGCTGTGCAGGGATGGGTTGGTGTCTGTATTCAGAAAGGCACGGAAAACAAATAACATGCTAATAAAATAACGCGAGCCACTAAAGGGACATGGTTAGCTACTTGCTAGCGGTAGCCTGTTACAGGACATGAGATTTCACTTACCACATAAACAGAGAAAGGACAGATGACTGAGGACGATGGCAAATGATTTACAGATCCTGAGCACCACTGACAAGCATCTGATCTTGTAAAATGTGTGTTAAGTACTGCCGCTGTAGTTTACACAGAGCACGTGCAATCACAAATCTCAAAAGTGAAAGTAAAAAGCGATCGTGCATTCGAATATATTAATAGCGGCTCCCTGATGCCCGCATTTTATATACAGTATAATTACCCAACGATATAGCTGCGAGAGAGAGTATCGAAATATATATATTTTCCCTGTGTTTCCTTCATGCTGCGGTGAGCTAGGGATGGGCATATCGATCCTAAGTATCGATATATCGATACTGACGCAAGTATCGAAAGTATCGATACTCAAACTAAAAATATCGATACTAAGGTTTTATTTACCAGTGATTTTGTTTATTTAAAAAAAAAAAAAGGCGTAAAATTCATTGAATTGACAGATACCTTGGTTGCAAGTAATTGTGTAGGATTTAAATTATTTTCATTGCTCATTGAACCCACACGCAAAATGTGCAAGACAGAACCAATCAATCACAGAGAGCGTTCACTCACTTCTAAAAGTGCATTCAAACAGGGCTGCATTTCCCAAAAGTATCATAAGAAAGCATTAAAGCTTTTGGGAACGGCAGCCCTGAACAATGCTTATCAGAGGACAGAAAAAAACATATGTTTGAGTTACTGTATTTCACAAAAAACAAATTGAAATCGTAGCCTACATAGTTTGTACAATTACATTTATTTAAATTGAACGTTGAAAGATAATATAGATCATGTTCTATTCAGTAATGTTAATAGAAATCATACACTGTCAGAAAAAAAGGTTGCATTTAATGCATGCAACAAGCCGGTCACTGGCAGTCCCTAATGAAAATGAACCATGGTTTTACTAAAATGACCATAGTTCAACTGTAGTATTTGTAGATTTGAATCATGTGTAAACAAAAACACATTTGAACCATGTGTAAACAAAAATATAACCTAATAAATTACAATTAAGGCGTATTGAATGTTAAAATGTGTTTTAAACAAAGTTAAGTGGTTATCATTACCCATTTTACTCTTAGTAATTTCATAATTTAATTACATTTCATTCATTTAAAAGTTTAGTTCAGAAGTATTGAATCGGTATCGATATCGACGATAATGCCTTGAAAAATATCGGTATCGTATCGGAAAAAAAATAAGGGGTATCGCCCATCCCTACTGTGAGCTACTGAAATGATCCGCACTGTGAAATGAGCCAATCAGAGCAGAGCTCAACATTGAGCTGCACTGTGAAACAGCCAATCAGTGCAGAGCTCAACATTATTATTCATGAGCCTTCCAAATAAGGTAATAACAGACCATTTTATTCTAGAGACAAATCCTAGGGTTGTTAATGGACATGTAAAACCGTTTCTGGACATTTTCGCCCTTACCTAAGCCACATACCTTCTAAGTAGATATCAGAGAACAATTTAAAATAATGTACCAATGCATTCTATGGCACCTTTAAAATTGGTGTTGGTGGTAATAAAGGGGTCATATGGCATGTTTCATGTTTTCCTTTCGCCAAGATAAAGTCTCAAACCAAAAAGATATCTTTCTAAAAGGGAAGACTCATCAACGCCCTACTAAAACCTCATTCACACACGCCCCACAAATCTAAGCACTGTGTGGCAAGATTTGCAATAACATCGACCCAAATGTATGACTGTAATATTGGTAAGTGGTGTAACATTTCCGTCACAAGCTTGAGGTATCCGGCCAATCACAACACACTAGATAGCTGGCCAATCAGAACGATGAGCTTTGTAAAAATTGTCACGTTTCAGAAGGCGAGGCAGAGAGGAGCCCACAGTATTGCGAAAATACTGTGGTTTGTTTTTGTTTTGTTTACCTTAAAACCACGTTAAAACATTTCGTTTACCAACAAAATACACAAAGTGTTCTGTTTAGCAACGTCATATGCTCCTTTTAAGCCACTGTTATTTAGTGTAACAGTGAATTATTCATATTTTGAAGTGGCTTCTTTAAATTATTCATTGAATAAAAAAATAATTTAATATTATTTTAAATTCTTTTTTGTTTTTTTACATAGTTTTTAAAAAATATTTGATTTCATTTTCTAATGTCTTTCATTTGTTTTATTTCAGTTTAGTAATTTTAGTACTAGTTTCTTATACATTTAGTACTTTTTAGTTCAGTTTTTCATTTTTATGTTTATTTTATCTTTTATTCAGTTAACAGAAACTATTTTTAATAGTTTTAATGCAAGATTACAGCACTGCTTTTTGCTGGGTGTGGGGGTTCAGATGGTTTTCATGTGTTTTGATTGACATTTTTATTTGCTTGTGATTTTTCCATACCTACAATCTATAGGAGAAAAATAAAGCTGCTGCTCTAGAGTTGGCCACTCTCCTCCTGTCCATCCCCACTCCTGCTGGAGTACAACAGCAGACCAAAGGCCTTCTGGCTAGCCTGCACACCAGCCGCACAGCCTACCACAACCACAAGGTACAAACATGATCGCTGCTGATCAGAACTTTATCCTGTGTTAGACATGAATCACCATATCATTAAGCTCTGCTTTCTAACTGGTGCTTAAACTATGTTTAGGATCAGTCTCTGCTTAGCAACGCAGTACAGTGTCTGAACAGCTGCAGTAAAGAAGGAAAGGAGCTGGACCCTGATGTGTTCCAGAGACTGGTGATCACAGCCCGCTCCATCGCCATCATGAGACCCAACAATCTTGTGCACTTCACTGAGTCCAGACTTCCTCAGTCAGACACTGGTACACCCATTGAACCTCTTAGACTTTCATCTTGTTGTCCTTTTATGTGCCTTTTCATAAAGTCAGTTTTTTTTCTCTCTTCAGATGTAGGTGATGATGGGAAGGATGGACTGAAACAAGCTGATACCGAGAGCTGTAGCTTCATCATGCAGCTGGTCACTAACTTCTGGAAGCTTCATGCTCTCAAACCCAAGAATGCATTTTTGGCTCCCGCCTGTTTGCCAGGTACATAGTCACACAGTGGTATTTATTGATTTGAGACACACTAGGAGTTTATTGTTTTAGGAATCTGACACATTTTTACGTTTTTCATTTAGGTCTAACTCACATTGAAGCCACAGTCAATGCACTGGTTGATATCATCCACGGTTACTGCACCTGTGAGCTGGATTACATCAATGTGGCATCTAAAATCTACATGCAGATGCTGCTCTGCCCTGTACGTGTTCTATTGTCGTTCTTCTCCATAATCCATACATTGAGAACAATTAATATTGCAATTCTTACATCTTTTTCATCTACAGGACATCTCTGTGAGCTTTGCTTGCAAACAGGCTCTGATTAGAGTTTTGAGACCCAGAAACAAATGCAGGCATGTGACCTTGCCTTCTCCTCCACGGTCCAACACGCCCATGGGTATGAGCTGTGCCTTTCAGCTTTGTGACTTGTGAATCACACAAACACCTCACAATGAATCAGCCCCAAAAATAATGCGTTGCTGTGCTTTCATGTCCTAGGAGATAAAGATGACGACGATGATGATGATGCTGATGAGAAGATGCAGTCCTCCATCATGACGGGAGGGGAAAGCGGCAGGCAGGAGAGTCAAGAACAAAGCGAGGTGGACCACGGAGACTTTGAGATGGTGGTGAGTTTGGCAACCACTATGAGTCCAGCTGTTGGACACTTAGAAGTGTTAATATGACAATGATTACACTGTGATATGTATGTATGTATGTATGTAAGCAAACTAACATGTATTGAATCAATAATAAAAAAAAAAATGTAAGGAAAGTTATTGGGCAATAATAATGATCATCTTTAAATTATGCAAGGTCATATAATTATATAATTATATACCACGTAATGAACAAATAATCATCACAAGTCAAGGTGCATTAAAGTTTTTTCATATTCCAGAATGTGCACAATTAATCAGGAAGAAAACAACAATCAACTAACTTTGCCCAAATGGATTCATCAAGTAAACTGAGAACACTAAAAAGTCTAATTCATGCTTTTAAATGCCCCCCAAAAAGTTTCCAAAACATCTGTTTTGAACACTCTAATGAAATATTTGAGATGGAGGTAGTTGCTTTAAAGTAAGTCTTTTTCAAACTACTGCAGACCGCATTTTACGTAGCGGGTACGCATTTTGACCTTAAAATACGCTGGTACGATTTGTCACTCTAAACTACGCAAAAACCCGGTGACCTGTCCACGCGCAGTAAACAAGCAACAGAAAAAGATGAGGAGTTCAACCAATCAGAGCGGTTTCCGTGTTTTTTTTTATTTCTCTCCAAACTGGCTCCGTTTGTGAGTCGTGCGCTGAGATGAGGAAACACGTGTATGGTATTTCCTGGGGTCGTGAGCTCTATTTCTTCGGTGATGCATATGTGGACTTTCTACGCAGGGGCACCCTCTAGTATCCAGTATGAATGAAACAGACATTACATGTGTTCATAGCACTAAATAATGGGCAAACTATAAAAATATTTCTTCTCAAAATAAATTTAAGGTAGACGTGATAATCCATGTTTTTCTACAGTGTACAACAATGTACTGGAGTGGTTTTTTTTTTTTAAATAGCATTTAAAATCGCTAAAAATAACTGTTGTGCCAAACCATCAGAACCAAACTGAAAACTGTGTTTAAAAAAACGGAGGTATTTATTGAACCTTGGGCTAACTGTATTGTTGCATTCCTACGGTTTACTCTAAAATATTGTATAACAGGAATATCACAAACTGAGTGCAGACTCTGAGTACTAACCTATGAAAAATATTTAACATGAAGTCTAGCATTTTGCACATTGTGCAATTACGATTTTGACATTAGCCATCAAGGAGCTTCAAGTAATGTAGGAATAGGCTATATGACCCCCCGGTAACACTGATGGTACTCAAAAAAATGTTCAAAGGTTGGCAGGTCTGCTACTGTATGTAAAGAAGGCGGTTGTTATGTAATCCCCTCTCCTCTCTGTGTTTGATCTGCAGTCTGAGTCTATGGTCCTGGAGACGGCTGAGAATGTGAACAATGGAAACCCCTCTCCTCTTGAAGCTCTGCTAGCAGGGGCGGAGGGCTTCCCACCCATGCTGGACATCCCTCCAGACGCTGATGATGAGACCATGGTGGAGCTGGCTATAGCTCTCAGTCTGCAACAAGACCAGCAAGGTCACTGTTTACACTTTTCTGTCCTCTCATGAAATGGACGCTGCTGGTCAAATGTTTGGAATTAGTACATTTTGTATTATTATTATTTTTTTAAGTGTCTTATGCACACCAAAGACAGTGATATTGTGAAATATTATTACAAATTAAAATATTCATATTATTTATATATTTCTATTTTAGTATATTTTAAAACTTAATTTATTCCTGTGATGGCAAAACTTTTCTGCAGTCGTTACAGTTTTGCCATCACAGGAAAAAATACATTTTAAAACGTATTAAAATGGGAACTGTTCTTTGTAATCATATTTTACAATATTACTGTTTTACTGTATTCAGCAAATAAATGCGGTCTTGTTGAACATTAGAGACTTAAAAATAAAAAATAAAAAGCTTTAAAAAATCGTAATTGTTCCAAACTTTTGACCGGTAGTGCATATGGTCATTCCTTGTCTAATGTGGAGTGTATGTTATCTCTGCAGGCAGCAGCAGCAGTGCTTTGGGCCTACAGAGTCTGGGCCTTTCTGGTCAGGCCCCAAGCTCCTCATCACTGGACGCAGGAACCCTTTCAGACACCACTGCATCAGGTAACTGCACCCATCTCTCCATAAGACACTCTTTCAGTCAGGGTAGACAATCTGACAATTTTATATTGTGGTCTTTTATGCCCTTGTAATAATATAATAATAAAACTACAGCAATGACTGCCTTCTAGATGGCTGTGCTGGCTGGCCAATTTATACCATATGTCTGTATCATGTGTCTTAAATTCGTTGTGACACATTTGAAAAACATTTCAGCGTGAGCTAGCACCAGAGCTGTGTGACAAATCAAATTTTTCGTTCTGTTTTGATTTCAAATGGAGCGGAACATGAACAAGCAAAGTATATTTGAGGTTTCAGGTGCATGCCTAAATGGTTAAATATACACAAAATATATCTCAATGTCCATCTCAAGTATTTACATGAAGTCAGTCAGTTATGTCGCAAGTGAACATAAATGGTTGGAAAAGAAATGCGTCAGTATATTAGATCTGTGCATTCAGTCTACTGAAATACCTGCTGCTGTCTCTGTCATTAAATGTCAAACAAAAGAGAGAAAATCATTCACTGCTCTTGACTGAATAACTTTAGTAGCTTTAATAAGAATCAATTTAATTCATATAGTGAAGACTATGCAGTGATTTAAGTTTAACTTAGGTTTTAATGACCATTTTGACAGCTGATTGTTTAATGCAATACTGCGTTTTAAATTGTGCAAACTGATAAGTCCATAGGCTTGTTCCAGTCTGGATATTCTCAATAGTACATCTCAAAATTGGGAAGATTGTGATTCAGATCGTGATTGAGTTAAAAAAAAAAATTTGTGACGATATTTTGGGAAGATTGTCCACCCCTACTTTCTGTCATGCTTACTGCATGCTCACCCAGCATTCCTCTTGTCATCCCTTCATGTCCCATTATTCCTTTCAATTACAATAATTTTCAAACATATGGCTGTTTTTCTATGTATATATTTGTGTGCACCTTTAGAAACCCACCTTAGCAAAGCCTGCTGTTTTTTTCCTGTAACAGCTCTGGTTATGCTTTCAGCCCCAGCCTCGGATGATGAGGGGAGCACAGCGGCCACAGATGGCTCCACGCTGCGCACCTCTCCCGCCGAGCACGGGGGCAGCGTGGGCTCTGAGAGTGGCGGCAGTGCCATCGACTCTGTTGCAGGAGAACACAATGGTAAGACTGAATTTTTACTGTTTGTCTGATGTTTTTGAATGTAAATTATTTTGAAGTGGATTGTTTTGGAAAGTTTCATCAACTCAGGATGATGTGTGTGTTTCAGTGTCTGGCCGCAGCAGTGCTTATGGAGACACAACTGTTGAAGGACACCCTGCAGGGCCGGGCAGCGTGAGCTCCAGCACAGGAGCCATCAGCACCACCACGGCCCAGCATGAAGGAGACGGATCAGAGGGCGAAGGAGAGACAGAGGGCGACATCCACACCAGCAACAGGTCTGTCTACATGATGGAGCACTTGTCTCCTACTATAAACTAGAATAAAATGCCCTTTATGTACTGTCTCACTCCTTTCTCCAGGCTGCACATGGTGCGTTTGATGCTCTTAGAGCGTCTCTTGCAGCATCTGTCCCAGCTCCACACTGTAGGTGGAGTTCAGGCCATCCCCTACATGCAGGTCATCCTCATGCTGACCACAGATTTGGATGGAGAGGACGAGAAAGACAAGGGAGCACTGGATGACCTTCTGGCCCAGCTCATCGCCGAGCTCAGCATGCATAAGAAGGTGAGACTACATTAAGAGAGAACTTTTTTTCTTAATGCATTTGTCTTGTATGGAAACAGAATATGGATTGTCATTTTTGGTTTCCAGGATGTTTCAAAGAAGAATGAGCGCAGCTCCATAAACGAGGTGCACCTGGTCATCATGAGGCTCCTCAGTGTCTTTATGTCCCGCACCAAGTCTGGCTCAAAATCCTCCTCTGAGGTAACTCTCAGCTTCAGTCTGGTAATACAGTGCTCAAAAGGCTTTGTTCTAAAGGTTTAAATATTATTTTTTAAACTACAAATCCTGAGAATTAAACTTCGTTCCAAACTACCAGTCAAAAGATAAGATAAGACAAGTCGATAAGATTTTTCTTTCTCTCTTATGCTCACAAAGACTGCATTTATTCGATTAAAAATACGCAGTAAAAATAGCAATATTGTGAAATTTTACAATTTTAAATAATAGTTTCGCATTTGAATAAATTTTAAAGGGTAATATATTCCTGTGGTTGCAAAGCTGAATTTTCAGCATCATTACAGTTTTCAGTGTCACACGATCCTTCAGAAATCATTGTAATATGCTGATTTGCTGCTCAAGAAACATTTCTTATTATATTAATGTTGAAAGCAGTTTTGCTGCTTAATATTTTTGTGGAAAGTAATATTTTTATAGGAACCTTCGGTTAATAGAACATGGGCAAATAATTTAATATTAGTTTAATGTATCCTTGCTGAATAAAAGCATTACTTCCTTTCTTTAAAAAAAAAATTATACTTCCTTTTTTAACATTTAACAGTTTAGTTATTTGAGAAATAAAATGTAACTATCAGTTGTGACCCTGGACCACAAAACCAGTCATAAGGGTCAATCATCATCTGAAGCTTTTCATTGATGTATGGTTTGTTAGGATAGGACAATATTTGGCCGAGATACAACTATTTGAAAATCTGAAATCTGAGGCTGCAAAAAAAAAATCAAAATATTGAGAAAAACACCTTTAAATTGTCCAAATGAAGTTCTTAGCAATGCTATTACTAATCAAAAATTAAATTTTAATATAGTTACAGTAGGCATTTACAAAATATCTTCATGGACATGATCTTTACGTAAATCCTAATGATTTTGGCATAAAAGAAAAATCAATCATTTTGACCAATACAATGTATTTTTGACTATTGCTACAAATATACCCAGCGACTTAAGACTGGTTTGGGTCACAAGTGGGGTCTACATTTTATTTTCTTATTATTTTTAGGAAATGTATTATTAAGTAATACTTTTAGAAAATTGACAATAATTTAAATTGATACAATTGGTAGCATTAAAATGATTGATTGGCAGCCACCCTGTTTGATGGAAGTGCTTTCAGCCTCTTTATTTATTTTTTTATTTATTTTAAATTATTATTTTTATACCTAGTTCTGTTCTGGAACAAAGCTTACCTAACACTGTTGCTTCAGGAAGTGGTACATTCTAATACTATTGTTTACATGTTTCTACTAGGTTCAGTTTGCAGAGCAGTGAATGTGAAAACCGTTAAATAATTCAGTTTCATCTCTGTTTACTCGCCAGTCGTCTGCTCTCATCTCCAATGCAACGGCTACCGCTCTGCTCAGCATGGGAGCAATAGACTACTGCTTGCATGTGCTCAAATCCCTGCTGGAGTTCTGGAAGACTCAGCAGGGCGAGGAGGAGCCAACGGCCACCAGTCAGCTCCTAAAACCCCACACTTCCTCCTCACCCCCAGACATGAGCCCCTTCTTCCTGCGTCAGTATGTCAAGGTACAGGCTGGGTCTTAAAAATCTTGCTCTTGTGTATATGTATTGCATAAGAAAAATCATGATCTTTAAATTATGGGTGTTTCTCAGGGCCATGCTGCTGATGTGTTTGAAGCGTACTCTCAGCTTCTCACCGAGATGGTTCTCCGACTGCCATACCAGATCAAGAAAATCGCAGACGCCAACCCGCGCATCCCACCGCCAATCTTTGATCACTCCTGGTTCTATTTCCTGTCAGAGGTAATGCACGTAATTCACTTTTGGCCTGTGCTGGAGAGTTTTCAGTGAATAATTTAGCATGAATCAACTTTCTTCAATCATCTTCCAGTATCTGATGATCCAGCAGACGCCGTTTGTGACCCCCACACACCCAGACGCGGAAGAACTCGACCAACACAAGTGAGGAAGCTCCTGCTGTTCATCTGTGGCTCCAAAGAGAAGTACCGTCAACTCCGAGATCTCCACACGCTTGACTCCCACGTGCGGGGCATCAAGAAGCTTCTGGAGGAGCAGGGAATCTTCCTGAGGGGAGGAATCGTGACTGCAACATCTGGCTCTGCTCTACAGTATGACACACTCATCAGTTTGGTGAGTAAACAGGCTTGTGTGACGCCCTATGAATTTTACTCTTCTTTGAGTTCGGATTAGCATGAACTTTCTTCCTTTTACACAGATGGAGCACCTTAAAGCATGTGCTGAAATAGCCACTCAGAGAACGATCAACTGGCAGAAGTTCTGCATGAAGGATACTGGCGGTTGTAAAAAAAAAAAAAAAAAAAAAAAAAAAAAAAAAAAAAAAAAAAAAATACAAAAAAAATTTTGTTTAAAATTAAAAAAAAAAAAAAAAAAAAAAAAGTGTACAATGTGGCGACTTTTACATTGTGACCCTGGACAACAAAACCAGTCATAAGTAGCACAGGTATATTTGTAGCAATAGCCAAAAATACATTGTATGGGTCAATTTTATGTAAAATGTCAAGATATTAAAGGTGATTGTCTTCAGAATTTTTTTTTGTTATGCTGGTTGAAAGTCTCTTCACATCCCATAGCAATTATCGGTCCGAGCGTTTTAATATGCTTTACTACCTGCCTGCCAACGTATGTATGAGCATACCTCTGCGCACCCTGTTCGCGCAGACAGGATACGTCATCAGCGCGTTCACGATTGAGCAGGGAGAAGAAACTGAGAGGGAGTGCGGGGAGACTGTTAAAGTTAGTACAGATTCATATTGATTACAGAAAGCACGAAGATGTGCTACGCAAACATGGTGCAGCAAAAGGTGAGCTAGTTACATACCATAATAAATTAACAAAACTTAATTTTTGATTAGTAATATGCATTGCTAAGTACTTCATTTGGACAACTTTGAAGACGATTTTTCTCAATATTTTTATTTTGTTGCACCCTCAGATTCCATATTTTCAAATGGTTGTATCTCGGCCAAATATTGTCCTATCCTAACGAACCATACATCAATGGAAAGCTTATTTATTCAGAAAAAAATTACCCTTATGACTGGTTTTGTGGTCCAGCATTGCATTTGGCAGATGTTTTTATCCAAAGTGACTTGCATTTGCAGTTCTTGCTTTCCCTAGGATCGAACCCATGAGCTTGGCGTCACTTGTGGTACTAATCAAATTCTTTCACTCTATGTAGCGGTGTTGTACTTCCTGCTGCAAGTGAGTTTCCTGGTGGATGAGGGTGTTTCTCCGGTCCTGCTGCAGCTGCTCTCTTGTGCTTTATGTGGCAGTAAAGTCCTGGCGGCCTCCTCCTCTGGAGCTTCAGGTGGAGGTTCTGGAGGTTCATCTCAGCCCTCTCAGAGCAAATCATCCAGCAAGAAGAGCAAGAAAGAGGACAAGGAAAAAGACAAAGAAGGTTTGATGATCTTTGAGCAATAACCAACTATCATTAGGATTAATAATAATAATAAATGGCACTTTTCTCAGTGCTCCTGTTGTGTTTTCTGCAGGAGATGGAGCTGGCAGTCAGGAAGATCAGCTGTGTACAGCTCTGGTCAGTCAGCTCAATAAATTTGCAGATAAGGAGACGCTTATTCAATTCTTGCGTTGCTTCCTGCTCGAGTCCAACTCTTCATCTGTGCGCTGGCAAGCCCACTGCCTCACATTGCATATCTACAGGTACTTAGATACTACATGCAAGCACCTTCCCTAAACGCACTCTCTCATGTCCTGTGCTTTGAACGTGGTCCAGAAGTTCCATCATGTTAAATCAAATGAATATTTACCTCGCAGGAACTCAAACAAATCCCAGCAGGACTTGCTGCTTGACCTGATGTGGGCCATTTGGCCAGAACTACCAGCTTATGGTCGTAAAGCAGCTCAGTTTGTGGACCTACTTGGATACTTCTCGCTTAAAACACCTCAGACGGAAAAGAAGGTAGTGATACTCAAATATATGTGATTCGGTATTAAATGACTGAGTAGAACATACACTGCTGTTCAAAATTTTGGGGTCAGATTAGGATAGGATTTCTTAAAGATGTTTTTATGCTCACCAGGGCTGCATTTATTTGATCAAAAATACAGTAAAAAGAGTGACATTGTGAAATATTACAATAACTGTTTTCTATTTGAATATATTTTATAATGTCATACTAAATGAAACAGTTGTGCTTAATATTTTTTTCAGGTTTCTTTGATTATAAAGTTTCGTAACATCGCAAATGTTTCATTTGATCAATGTAATGTGTCCTTGCTGAATGAAAGTATACATTTATTTCAAAAGAAAATAATACAAAAGAAATCATACTAACCCCAAACTTTTGAGTGGTAGTGTAATAGGTTGGTCATTTATAAGATTTAAAATGTTAGTGTGAGTGTTTTGCCTTGCAGCTAATGTTTTGATTCTGTGTTTTCCAGCTGAAGGAATACTCTCAAAAGGCTGTAGAAATTTTGAGGGCACAGAACCACATCCTGACCAATCATCCCAATTCAAATATATACAAGTAAGTGTTCCCAGCATGCTCTCATTGGACTGGGTTATTTTGGGTCATGGATGCGATAACATCCCTTAATTTTACATTTTTTCACACTTATCTTCTCAGCACCCTCTCTGGACTGGTGGAATTTGATGGATTTTTCCTGGAGAGTGATCCTTGCTTGGTGTGCAACAATCCTGAAGTGCCCTTCTCTGTGAGTGATGTTCATGACATGTCACTTTTAATGGATGTTTTAGTTGCTATGGTTCTAAATGTTGGACTACTTTATTCCCTGTGTTCTTAGAACATCAAACTCTCATCTATCAAAGTGGACACACGTTACACCACCACTCAGCAAGTGGTGAAGCTGATTGGCAGCCACACTATCAGCAAAGTCACTGTGAAGATTGGCGATCTTAAGAGAACCAAGATGGTTCGCACGATCAACCTTTACTACAACAACAGGACTGTACAAGCTATTGTAGAGCTGAAGAACAAGTGAGCATACTCAAAATGTTTTGGAACAATGTTTGTAGACATTTGATGATAAATTGAGATAATTTGACATTTGTGTTCACAGACCTGCTCGCTGGCACAAAGCTAAGAAGGTGCAGTTGACCCCTGGCCAAACTGAAGTGAAGATCGACCTCCCTCTCCCCATTGTGGCCTCCAACCTGATGATCGAATTCTCTGATTTCTATGAGAACTACCAGGCGTCTACGGAGACCCTGCAGTGTCCTCGTTGCAGCGCCTCTGTTCCTGCCAATCCAGGTGTCTGTGGCAATTGTGGAGAGAATGTGTATCAGTGCCACAAGTGCAGGTACGCATGGTTTGAGTATTGTACAAAGACCCAAGAAAACTGACAGAATTGCAGTAAAATTGTGATTGGAATTGTCTGTTTTGAATTTTCCAGATCCATTAATTATGACGAGAAGGACCCATTCCTGTGCAATGCCTGTGGTTTCTGTAAATATGCACGCTTTGACTTCATGCTGTATGCAAAACCCTGCTGTGCTGTGGATCCTATTGAAAACGAAGAAGATAGGAAAAAGGTAGAGCAGGCATAAATATCTAATAAATGTCCATTTATGTGCATTGTGTAATGTAAAACAGGAATGTGTACAGCTACAAACGAAAGACACAAACAGACCTGGTCAAGTGAGGAATAGTCTAAATTTAAACACATATGCTGAAATTGCATTGAAATTACGAGTTAACTTACTAAAACGTACGTTTATGATTTATCGTGTCCAGGCTGTTACCAACATCAACACTCTACTAGACAAAGCTGACCGTGTTTACCACCAGCTCATGGGTCACCGGCCGCAGCTGGAGAGTCTGCTGTCTAAAGTAAATGAGGCTGCACCTGAGAAACCACAGGTCAGTGTGTCAGCTTCTGCTTCAGACAAATAAATGACTTTTCTCTCTTGAATTACCCAAATGAGTTTTGGGTGTGTTCATGTTTTCATGGCTCTTCACAGGATGATACAGGAGCAGGCGCTGGTCTCGGCACCTCCACTGCCAGTGTCAATCGGTACATTCAGCAGCTGGCACAGGAATACAGCGGAGACTGCAAGACTTCATTCGATGAGCTCTCCAAAATCATCCAGGTTAGAGATAAATAGAGCTGTTACTGTGCCAGAATGGTATTCGAGAACAATACCAGAGAATTTTCACTTATTATTTTTCCGTTATGAAAAAAAAAGTTTATTTTTTAGTAGTTTTGATGATTTATTAGTTATATAATTTGCTGTTTAGTGTTGATGATAATTTTACATTATAATGAAATATTAATGTTTTAATAATTAAAATATATTATTATTGCTATTTTATTTATTAGTGTTATTTTATTATCAATCTTAAGTGTTGATCATTTTTACATTATGTAATTTATTTATGCAGCGAGTGATCATTCTATATAATTATAAATAATTTAATGAATAAATGTGTTTAATAAATGTAATAGATGGTTAAAAAAAATTTATATTTAACTAATAAAATCATTTTATTATAAAACAGTTGTTGTAAACAGTTTTTATTTCTCATTCAGAAAGTGCTTGCATCGCGTAAGGAGCTGCTGGAGTATGACCTGCAACAGCGGGAAGCTGCTACCAAATCATCCCGCAGCTCCACACAACCCACCTTCACAGCCAGCCAATATCGAGCTCTGTCTGTACTGGGATGTGGGTACACGTCTTCCACCAAGTGCTACGGCTGTGCATCTGCGGTCACGGGCCACTGCATCACTCTACTGCGTGCACTGGCAACCAACACTACCATCAGGCAGATCCTGGTACTGCAGGGTCTCATCCGAGAACTGTTTGAGTACAACCTGCGCCGTGGCACTGGAGCCATGAGGGAGGAGGTCCGCCAGCTCGTCTGTTTGCTTACCAGGTATATACACACACACACATCCAAATCTCTGAAGAGACTAACTAATACTGTTTGTTTTACAAGATATCAACTACTTTTGCGTCAATGTATTTTGCAGAGATCACCCAGAAGCCACACAGCAGATGAATGACCTCATTATTGCCAAGGTGTCAGCTGCCCTTAAAGGTCACCGGGCCAACCCTGATCTGGTAACGGTCTTTATTACATAGTAAAGATCACATGTAGCTATTGTTTTTGATGCCTGTGGTAGATCTGTAGTACTTATTTGACTGTTTCTTACAATTGTCGTCTCCTCTCATTTAGGTCAGTAGTTTGCAGTATGAAATGCTGCTTCTTACAGACTCCATTGCTAAGGAGGGAGGATGCTGGGAGCTCAGACTTCGCTGTGGTGAGTCCTGTGGTGGATTTCCAGAGCTAAAAGTCTGAACCTTTATTTTTCCTTAAGCTGTCGATGCCAACCCTGAAGCAACATAAACTACCAAATTTGGATACAAGTTTGTTTGCAACATAATTATTGCTGTTAATAGTGTTCATGGTCTGTGTGATTACGTACATTTCTGCCATATGTACATCAATTTGACAGTCACCACTGATAAGCTACTACTAAATATGTTGTAAAAACTTAATTTTCTGTAAAGCTGCTTTGCAACGATTCGTATCTTGAAAAGCTATATACAAATAAACTTGAAATGAATTGAACTGAATTGCTGTAGCTGTTCCACAGAAATATAGTCTCTGTGTCAGATCATATCAGTTATTGGCCTATATTGGAGATGCTGTGTCATAGTGGATCGAATGGATGGGATATATTGCGGTCATCTAAGCCCTACACTGTTTATCACATATTAATTATATGATAAGTAATTATTAGTGCTGGGCAATGATTAATCACATCCAAAATAAAGTTTTGGTTGTAATCATATATGTGTGTAACATTTCTTCTGTCTACATTAATACACATGCATAATGTATATATTTAAGAAGATGTTTTATATTAAATCACTATTTATGTATTATAAATTATATGAATATAAATACATTTAAACTATTTATAAATTTTTATTTAATACTTTGTGTGTGTGTGTTTACTAAATACAGAATAAATATATACACAGAACACACGCATATATTATGTAAACTAAAACTTTTGTTTTGGATGCGATTAATCGTTGCCCAGCATAGTAATTATATATTAGGTTTGCCAGATTTGAATATATGTGCTCCCTACCTCATGCTTCTTTTTTTTTAATTTCCTGTTTTGTTACTAAAGTAATATCTTATAATAATATAAAAAGTCATAATTATTACATATTATGTAATTGTGATGATTATATAATTAATATTGTGTTATGAATAATTAACATTTTATCTGTAATGGCTAGAATTTTAATATTAGTGCTTCCTACTCAAGCCTCTGTTTATTTTCAGCACTGAGTCTGTTCTTGATGGCGGTGAATATAAAGACCCCTGTGGTGGTGGAGAACATTACACTGATGTGCCTGAGGATCCTGCAGAAACTCATCAAACCTCCTTCTCCAACCAGCAAGAAAAACAAGGTTCGACAGACTTGCAGTACTGATGAGGTTTTAATCGATAAGTATTGATGCACTTACCTGACTTGTACTCTCTAACAGGATGCTGCCGTCGAATCCCTGACTACAGTCAAGCCATACAACAACGAGATCCACGCACAGGCCCAGCTCTGGCTCAAAAAAGAGCCCAAGGCCTCTTATGAAGCCTGGAAAAAGTGCCTTCCTGCTAGATGTAAATATCCAAACTCTGCATCAGCAGTGTTCTCCGTTATTTCCATCAAACGGTTTACTTAATTTTGTTCGCTTGTCTATCGCAGGTCAAGAAACGGTCTCTAAACCTTTGAATAAGGCTGAGATCCGGAGGCAGTACCTGATGGAGAAGTACGTGTGGAAGTGGAAGCAGTTCATGAGGTCCAGGTCAGAAGGCCTGTTCCCTCGCCTGCTCAAACTGGGTCATAACAACTGGCTGAGACAGGTATGTGCCCCTCTCAAAGCACTCTAGAGTGTCTAATTCTTTTCTGCTTTAATGTGCTCTAATGTAATCTGACTCTTCTCATAGGTGCTCTTCACCCCAGCCACCCAGGCAGCAAGACAGGCGGCTTGCACCATCGTCGAAGCTCTAACAACAATCCCCAGCCGCAAACAGCAAGTTCTGGACCTTCTAACAAGGTACATTTGACATTAATGAATAAAACAATCCTTTTTGGACCAGCTTTTTCCATATTAGGCTCAATTGAACCAGATGTAGGAGTCATTTGCAAGTTTTTGTTGTTTGTTCTTCAGTTATCTGGATGAGCTGAGCATTGCTGGAGAGTGTGCTGCAGAGTACCTGGCTTTGTACCAGAAGCTCATCAAACCTGCTCACTGGAAGGTTTACCTGGCTGCCCGTGGTGTCCTACCATACATCGGCAACCTCATCACCAAGGTATCGTCAAAAAATGTAGATACTATAGGGTTATATAGTGAGGATGTGTCATTTCCATTAACCTAAACTTTGTGGTGTTCTTCAGGAAATTGCTCATCTACTAGCCCTTGAAGAAGCCACACTGAGCACAGACTTACAGCAGGGATACGCCCTCAAGAGCTTGACAGGTGAATTCAAGCTTTTGTGTCTCGTTCAAGTTAAACTCCGAGAACTTCCTGAGAGCTTGTGGCTTGTTTTAACGGTTTCTCGTCTCTCACAGGCTTGCTGTCCTCATTTGTGGAGGTGGAGTCTATTAAGCGTCACTTTAAGAGTCGGTTGGTTGGCACTGTCCTTAACGGCTACCTGTGCTTAAGGAAGTTGGTGGTCCAGAGAACCAAACTGATCGATGAGACCCAAGACATGCTGCTGGAGATGTTGGAGGACATGACTACAGGTTCCAGCCTTCACCTTTAGATCTTCTCTGAGGTTTTTTGTTATTAAAGACCAAATCAGCTCAATGCTATATCTTCTTTTATAGGGACGGAGTCGGAGACCAAAGCATTCATGGCTGTGTGCATCGAAACTGCAAAGCGGTACAACCTGGATGATTATCGCACCCCTGTCTTCATTTTCGAGAGGTTATGTAGCATCATTTATCCAGTAAGTAGACTTCAGCTCATTAACATTTTCTTCTAACTTTTGGAATAATGATTTTGGTCAAACTAATTTCTCCCATCTGTGTGTATGAAGGAGGAGAATGAGGTGACGGAGTTCTTTGTTACACTGGAGAAGGACCCACAGCAGGAGGACTTCCTGCAAGGCCGTATGCCAGGAAACCCATACAGCAGTAATGAACCAGGCATTGGCCCTCTCATGAGAGACATCAAGAACAAAATCTGCCAGGATTGTGATCTTGTGGCACTACTGGAGGACGACAGCGGCATGGAGGTGCGTAATCTTAAAAAATTAAAGCATGCATGTCTGCCTATTATAGAATCAATCAACTATAAATCACAGTCGGAAGTTACAAGCACTCGATGATGGTTTAAAGTGGATTTTAAGCAAGTACATTAATAACTACAAAAATGTTCAAATGTGGCTTGATGCTAATTGTACTTCTGTTTATATTTGAAGATGTTTTCTTGTAAGCATTATAGATAGTTTTTGTTTCTGGTGTAGAACCAAACTTTATTTATATTAAGTTAATGCTATATATTGAGCAGCGGACGATGTTAAAACCATATACGAGATTCATATCTGAGGAAAAATGCATTGTTGGTCAGCGCCATCTAGCATGCAGGCGTGAATTAGCAAAAGGTGATCAATCGTTTCGTGCTCAGTGTGAAAGTGCCGTTCATTGGCGATTCGCCTCGCTTTTTTGTTTTCAGTGTGAAACAGCCTTAACTATGTCAAGTGGCGCAACCAGAAACATGCATGAATGAAAACAAGGTTTTTACATAATTTAAAAATAAATTTAAAAAATACGATTTTTTTCCCCCTTTGTTTTGGGCACTCTTATCTGATCCTCTATTGAAATATGTTTTTAAAGATGACTTTTCTTTGCAGCTCCTTGTGAATAACAAGATCATCAGTTTGGATCTGTCTGTTGCTGAGGTCTATAAGAAGGTTTGGTGCCCCACCAATGAGGTAAGCTAAAGAAGATAAAAAGGTACTTTTATTTTTACATATCAACCATGGTTTAAACACTCTGTTTCTTGCAATAAAGGGTGAGCCAATGAGGATCATCTACAGAATGAGGGGGCTTCTGGGAGATGCAACCGAGGAGTTCATTGAGTCTTTGGACTCAACTACAGGTTGGTTTTATGTTGCAGGATCCTTTCTTTAGCATAAGTTTCAGTTTTTTCCCCATAGTTTATCTCATGTTTCTCACTTGTAATTGGTGTTTTCTCTCTGTTCAGATGAAGAGGAGGATGATGAGGAGGTATATAAGATGGCTGGAGTGATGGCGCAGTGTGGAGGTCTGGAGTGCATGTTGAACAGGCTCTCTGGAATCAAAGATTTCAAACAGGGCAGGCACCTTCTCACAGTGAGTATGAAGTTCACCTCTCTAATTCATCACACACAGATTTCCTCAGAAGCTGAAGAAAATTCTAATGATTGTGTTTTGCTTTATAGGTTCTCCTCAAGTTATTTAGTTATTGTGTGAAAGTGAAAATCAACAGACAGCAGCTGGTGAAACCAGAGATGAACACACTGAATGTTATGTTGGGCACATTGAATCTGGTAAGTAACATACCAGAGGAATCATCCAATGAGATCAAATGTAATATTTAAGAGAATATTTGTAATTGATTGTTGTATTTCAGGCCTTGGTGGCAGAGCAGGAGAGCAAGGACAGTGGAGGAGCATCCATAGCAGAGCAGGTTCTTAGTATTATGGAGATAATCCTGGATGAGGCCAATGCGGAAACTGTGTCTGAAGACAAGGTCATTAAGACATTTTGATTTATGCAATGAATATTACAACAAAATAGAAGGGAGACAGCTGTATTCATATCTCTCTGTTGTGTTTCTCCTCCAGGGTAACCTGCTGCTGACGGGTGATAAGGACCAGCTGGTGATGCTGCTGGACCAGATCAACACATTGTTTGTGCGTTCCAATCCCAGTGTCCTACAGGGGCTGCTCCGCATCATCCCTTACCTGTCCTTCGGTGAACTAGAGAAGATGCACATCCTGGTCGAGCGCTTTAAACCCTGCTGCAACTTCGACAAGTATGGTGTTTGTTCATCTCTGTAACCTAGAACTCTGACTTTCCTTTGTAACAATAGTAAAATTGTTGCATTAAACACCATTTGTTTTCATGTACAGGTATGATGAGGAGCACAGTGCAGATGACAAGGTCTTTCTGGACTGTTTCTGTAAAATAGCTGCTGGAATCAAGAATAATAGTAATGGACATCAACTGAAAGACCTCATCTTGCAGAAGGGCATCACCCAGAGTGCTCTGGATTATATGAAAAAACATATCCCCTGTGCTAAGAAGTATGTCATAATATAATAATAGTGTTTATTTCTATATTTTTGTATAAATGTATATAATACTTTAATATAATTTGATATAATATAGTGTTCATTTTTATTATAGTAATATGGTATAGCTTTAATAAAATATAGATCTTTTATACGTATCCAAAATACATATTGTAGATATTATACATTTATTCGATACATATTGATTTATTGTTTTTTTATATATTCCAATACAATTTTATATAAAAAAAAAACAGGTATCAGTATAATACTTCCTTATTATTTATAGTAAATGTATGAATATTTTGTTATTTTTAACTAAAATGTCATTGTAGTTGTATTTTTATGTGTTACTTCCACATTAATTAAAAAACTAAATTAAATAAAAATAGTAAATTAAATTTTTAATCATAGTAAAACATAAAATAACACATATAGCTATATTATTTATATATAATTATATATATATCTATTATTATGTTATTATATTAAAAGGGTCATATGATGCTGCTAAAAAGAACATTATTGCGTGCTAAGGAAAGTTTATGCGGGTATTAAAGTCAAAAAAAACATTATTTTCCACATACAGTACATTATTGTTGTTTCTCCTCTATGCCCCGCTTTTCTGAAATGCGTTGATTTTTACAAAGTTTATCGGTCTGAAAAGTGAGGTGTGCTGGGATTGGCCAGCTATCCAGTGCATTGTGATTGGCTGAATACCTCAAGCGCGTGACTGAAATGTTACGCCCTCACTTTGTTGAGCCGGTCCGGCTGGAGCGACGAGACGAAAACATTAAAACCCATTTTAAACGAGGCATTGTTGCATCCAGTGGGGACATAATAAATAAATGATTATAATGACTCGTACTGTCTTTTTACGCGTTGCATCGCATCGCGCCGCGTAAACATAAAACTGTCTGCTTTTGTGATCGGAGAAATGAAAATCAACAAGCCCTACTCTACACTGCCCAAAACTCGCGTTTGAATCATCAGTGGCAACGAAAAAACACAGCGGCCTAGCGTGAGGGGAAGACCAGCGTGTGCTGAAGGCCAGGATAGAGTGAGCTGAGCGCGGGTGGGATTCCGCTTCGTCCAGTGGTGAAGTTGATGTATCCTTAAGCGACCAGCACGACAGCTCTAGGCCTGACGAGCGGATATCGTCTCTTTGGAATGACCAAACAAAGTAGTTGCATTTGCACAATGGAAGCAAACAGCGTCTCTTAACACAGGCGTGCAGGTCAACAATACTACAGTGAGAATAAAAGTTAGTTCTTTCTTTGCGTGAACATTTTGGGAGCGTTTAGCAATCTTCCAGGATCGTGACGAGGAGGTGGGGAGTGTTAGAACGAGCCGTTTTAGGTAGGTGTGGTAACCTATAACTTGGATAAAGAATATCTCTTTGGATTTGAGACTTTGATTTAAAGTCTTTGCAACTTTACAGATCTTCTTTATGCACCAAGAGCTTGTAACACTCCAAAGAGAAAGGAAAAATTTAAATTGCATCATATGACCCCTTTAATACATACAGTAGATTTACTATAAATAATAATTACAGTATAATAAATTGTGTCTGTGTGTGTGTAGTGCAGATAGAGTCCAGATATCCAGAAATACATTTTATAGATACATATTTATTAACTCTATTTTCTTATGTATTAGATTTTGTTTTATATTTATAAGTTTGATAAGTTATTCATTCATGTTTTTTCATTTATACAATATAAAATAAATCGTTATTTTTGAACTAATGAAAAATATAAAACAACAAGAAATGCAATGCATCTACCTTATCCAAAAACATTACTATTATAAAGTGATTACCTAAACTAAATAATAATTTGCAGCCTGGATGCAGACGTTTGGAAGAAGTTCCTTGCTCGACCAGCCCTTCCGTTTGTCCTGAGACTTCTGCGTGGTCTGGCCACCCAGCACCCCCCTACACAGGTAACACTTTTATCACTAGTTTGAGAAGTTTTGATCTTTTTATTTCATGCTGTATCCCTGTACACCGACAACTAACATAAATCATCTTTTCTCCTCTTCTTATAGATGCTAATCGGAACAGATTCAATAACCAATTTACACAAGCTGGAGCAGGTGTCCAGTGACGAGGGTATCGGCACTTTAGCAGAGAATCTTCTGGAGGCACTAAGGGAACTCGCAGAGGTTAACCTGAAGATCGACGCTGCCCGAAGGGAGACTCGAGCGGAGAAGAAACGCATGGCCATGGCGATGAGGCAGAAAGCTCTCGGCACACTGGGAATGACAGTGAGTTGCAAATATAGATAGAAGCTTGATGTATAATCGACTTTATAATCGTTTTTCACTTTGTTTTAGACCAATGAGAAGGGCCAGGTGGTGACCAAGACGACCCTGCTTAAACAGATGGAGGAGCTCATAGAAGAACCTGGGTTGACTTGCTGCATTTGTAGAGAGGGCTACAAGTTCCAGGTCCATTTATCTACCAATGACGTTTTATTTAGCTGTAGATGTAAATGCTCAACCTCTTCATTGTCTTATCCTTGATCATACTTTGTACCCCACAGCCAACCAAAGTTCTGGGCATCTACACATTTACAAAGCGTGTGCCCCTAGAGGAGTTTGAGAACAAACCCCGCAAGCAGCAGGGCTACAGCACTGTCTCACACTTTAACATAGTCCACTATGACTGTCATCTTGCTGCTGTCAGGTGCGTGAAACTGCAATAGATTTGATTAAAGGAATATTTCACCCAAAAACAATCATTTACTCATCCTCAAGGTTGTTCCAAACCTGTATGAGTTTTTTTCATCTGTTGGAACACAAAAAATATATTTTGAATAATGTTGGTAACCAAACAGCTGACGGTAGCCATTGACTTCCATAGTATGGAAAAAAATACTGTGGAAGTCAATGGCTACAGTCAACTGAGGGTGATTGGTGATTGAGGGACAGAATTTTTTTATTTTTGGGTGAACTATCGCTTCAAGGAAGGTTTTATCTCACATGTTTCATAATGTTCCCTCTTGTCGGTCTGGATCAGGCTTGCCAGAGGGCGTGAGGAATGGGACAGTGCCGCACTACAAAATGCCAACACAAAGTGCAATGGTCTCCTACCAGTGTGGGGGCCTCACGTACCCGAATCTGCCTTCGCCACCTGCCTGGCAAGGTACGTCATGCCTGCAGCTTATTTAAACCAAGCTGTACTCCTCAATATTTACAGGATTTTAAGCTTGTTTTGTACTGTTACAGGCACAACACATATCTGCAAGAGTGCACAGGGCAAAGGGAACCCACGTACCAGCTCAACATTCACGATACCAAGCTGCTGTTCCTGCGCTTTGCTATGGAGCAGTCCTTCAGCGTGGACACAGGTGGAGGAGGCCGCGAGAGCAACATCCACCTCATCCCTTACATCATTCACACCATTCTCTACGTCCTCAACACGTACGTTTATCAAAGATGAGAATTGAGTTCCAGTGCGTTTTGAGATTTAAATTTTTTTTCTGAATTTCTCTTCAGAACAAGGGCCACATCACGGGAGGAGAAGAATCTTCAGAGCTTCTTAGAGCAGCCTTGTGAAAAGTGGGTGGAGACTTCGTACGAGGTGGATGGGCCGCACTACTTCACCATATTGGCCATGCACATCCTGCCACCCGAGCGCTGGAGAACTACACGTCTCGACTTCCTTCGTAGGCTGCTGGTCACTTCACATGCCCGCAAGGTTTCACCAGGGGGTGCTAACAAGTAAGGGAACAAAGCATGACTGTGCATGTGTCAGAGCATGAACTTTAAAGAGCTTGTGCAAGCGTATGCTGTACTTTACGTGCTGAGGGTGTCTATTTTTGGTTTTGGCAAGTGTTTTATGCTTACTCAAACTGCCGATGTTGGCTTTAAGACTGTATTATGCTTTAGAAGATTGATGCAAGATTATATCAGACATGGCTTGTGCTGGGTGTGTCAGATTGTTTCAGGCCTCAGTATTACTGTTTGTCAAATTTTTCGCTTTCAAAGTGACTACTGTGTTTCAGTTTTTTATTTTTTTATTATATGTTAACAGTATATAATGTAATATACAATATTTCTTTTAGCAATTTATTATATAATACGCTATGCAGGCATTTGTGTGTTTGTGTATATAATTAGCAAGATTATAATCTCACATTTTAAAAATTTTTTTTATATATATATATATATATATCATATATATATATATATATATATATACACACACACCCACACACACAAAAGGCCTGCATATATGTAATAATATTTTAATAAAATAATTACTCAATTTAATTGCAGTTTTTGATTTAATTGCAATATTGATACATGCATTTTATTTTTTTTAATGATGATTGTTTAATTGCTTTTAATGATTATTAATTTGTGTTTTGTTTTTTGTTGTATTAAATGTATATTTTCTACATTATAACTATATATACAGTGGGGCAAAAAAGTATTTAGTCAGCCACCAATTGTGCAAGTTCTCCCACTTAAAAAGATGAGAGAGGACTGTAATTTTCATCATAGGTATACCAAAACTATGAGAGACAAAATGAGAAAAGAAATCCAGAAAATCACATTGTAGGAGTTTTAAAGAATTAATCGGTAAATTCCTCGGTAAAATAAGTATTTGGTCACCTACAAACAAGCAAAGATTTCTGGCTCTCACAGACCTGTAAAAACTTCTTTAAGAGGCTCCTCTGTCCCCCACTCGTTACCTGTATTAATGGCATCTGTTTGAACTCGTTATCAGTATAAAAGACATCTGTCCACAACCTCAAACAGTCACACTCCAAACTCCACCATGGCCAAGACCAAAGAGCTGTCAAAAGGACACCAGAAACAAAATTGTAGACCGGCACCAGGCTGGGAAGACTGAATCTGAAATAGGTAAGCAGCTTGGTGTGAAGAAAAATAACTGTGGGAGCAATTATTAGAAAATAAAAGACATACAAGACCACTGATAATCTCCCTCTCTCTGGGGCTCCACGCAAGATCTCACCCGTGGGGTCAAAATGATCACAAGAACTGTGAGCAAAAAATCCCAGAACCACACGGGGGACCTAGTGAATGACCTGCAGAGAGCTGGGAACAAAGTAACAAAGGCTACCATCAGTAAAACACTGCGCCGCCAGGGACTCAAATCATTCAGTGCCAGACGTGTCCCCCTGCTTAAGCCAGAACATGTCCAGGCCCGTCTGAAGTTTGATAGAGAGCATTTGGATGATCCAGAAGAGGATTGGGAGAATGTCATATGTCAGATGAAACCAAAATAGAACTTTTTGGTAAAAAATCAACTTGTCGTGTTTGGAGGAGAAAAAATGCTGAGTTGCATCCAAAGAACACAATACCTACTGTGAAGCATGGGGGTGGAAACATAATGCTTTGGGGCTGTTTTTCTGCAAAGGGATCAGGACGACTGATCCGTGTAAACGAAGAATGAATGGGGCCATGTATCGTGAAATTTTGAGTGAAAACCTCCTTCCATCAGCACGGGCATGGAAGATGAAACGTGGCTGGGTCTTTCAGCATGACACTGATCCCAAACACACCGCCCGGGCAAGAAGGAGTGGCTTCGTAAGAAGCATTTCAAGGTCTAGCCTAGCCAGTCTCCAGATCTCAACCAAAGAAAATCTTTGGAGGGAGTTGAAAAACCATGTTGCCCAGCGACAGCCCCAAAAAAATTACTGCTCTAGAGGAGATCTGCATGGAGGAATGGGCCAAAATACCAGCAACAGTGTGTGAAAACCTTGTGAAGACTTACAGAAAACGTTTGACCTCTGTCATTGCCAACAAAGGGTATATAACAAAGTATTGAGATGAAATTTTGTTATTGACCAAATACTTATTTTCCACCATAATTTGCAAATAAATTCTTTAAAAATCCTACAATGTGATTTTCTGGATTTTTTTTCTCATTTTGTCTCTCATAGTTGAGGTATACCTATGATGAAAATTACAGGCCTCTCTCATCTTTTTAAGTGGGAGAACTTGCACAATGGTGGTCTGACTAAATACTTTTTTTTCCAAACTGTGTATATATATATATATATCAAGCTATATATGGTATGGTTATACATATATTTATGTGTCAGGTTTATTTGTTTTGAATAATATCTGTCTGATAAGTGATTTAATTGTATATTTGATTTTAATCGTTTCAGGCTCACAGACAAAGCCGTGAAGGAGTATGCCGTTTACCGCTCACCGCTTCTCTTCTGGGGTCTGGTGGATCTTGTCTATGATATGTTCAGGGTACGAGAATGTGTTCTTTTTTTGCACTTGTGTAATTTCTAATAAGTTCATATTTCCATGAAATCTTAATTTTATCTGCCCATTCCCACAACAGAAAGTGCCCACCAGCAACACAGAGGGAGGCTGGTCCTTCTCGCTCGCAGAGTACATAAGGCACAATGACATGCCCATCTATGAGGCTTCAGAAAGGATTTTGAGGGCTTTCCAGGATGAGCTCATGCCTGCTGAATCCTTCTCTGAGTTCCTGGATGTCGTAGGTCAGACATTTTTAATACACTTTCCTGCCATATACTGAACACAAAGCTCAGTGAAAAAAAATGTTGAGCTATCGAATATTAATCTCTTGTACTGACTCTTTTCCCAGGTCTTCTGTCAGACATCCCAGACCCTGACACCTTCCTGCAGGACCTGTTGAACTCTGTGCCCTGATGGCACACTTTATGCACCTCACTTATGGACTCGTGAGCTCTCTGTCCAGTGCAGGTGTTCCTTAAACACGGAGTCTGTCTGTTACCCGGACACCGCTATTCGCAACTCCATAAGGACACCTTTCAATCGGGGCCCAGGCTCCCAAAACTTCTATCAGTTCGCATACACACTCATTCACCTCCACTTCTGCTCCTGATCTCTGCGTGGGTTCATTCAGTTATAACTCTCTCCTAAACAAGAAAGTGACGTATAGCCTGACGAGTTAATGCGCATTTACTCTACAATGGTTTTATAACACCTAATACACACAAACACACCATGCTGTTTTGATCAGACATGTTGCAGGTAATTTGATTTGGAATTATTTCATAAATAACCCTGATGGCTTTTATTTTTCCCTTTTTGTTTTTTTGTTTATGGTGTTTGTTTTTTTTACTCTAAATTGGCTAAGAGTTACAGATTCACTAACTAATCTCTCATCGTCTTGGTCTATGTTTCTGGATTTTTTTTTTTTTTGCAGTGGTGTTCAATGAATTGTTTGCAGTTTGTGAGAAAGGCAAGGCCTGACAGTGGTTCTGTGATGTGATGCAAATGTGTGACGATTGTTTTCCATGTGTAAATGGTTAAAGATTGAGATGAAAGTTTGTTTAATGTTATTCCCAAAAAATGAAAATACTTTCTGATTTGTAAAGGGTTTTACCTGCATCAACAATGAAACAAAGATAAAGAATAAAAAGGGCCTGCATATTTATTTTGGGAGCCTTTTTCCACTTTGTTTTTCTGGTTGGGGTTGTGTTTTGATCAAAATCACGATAACTAAATTTCTTTTTCGTTATGTCTTCCATGTGTCCGTAATTCACACCGTAATATTCTGCAGATTAAAGATTTTCCCCAGAGCAAGTTGTGCCTCTGGTAAGCAAGGTGCCACTGAGAAGAGTCTCAGTGATTTTAAGTTTATTCTTACAATATAAACGCACACCTGCGATAGGGTGTTCTTGAGCTGAATGCATGGTGTGAAGGTGTGAAGAAAAAAAAAAGAAAACAAGAAAAACCCAGTTAGTGTTTATTCGCCTATTCCCGCTGCTACAATGTTCAACTGTTGCTGAATGTCTGCTTTTGAATTAGCTCAAATTAATAAAGGTGTAAGAATACCATATCTGACTGAATGTGTCATCTAAGCGGTGTTATTTAGTACTTGCATACTATTATTGCATTTATTACTTTTATTTTTATATTTCAGTTTGTTTTAGTAATGCCTTCATACTACAGGTGCATCTCAATAAATTAGAATGTCGTGGAAAAGTTCATTTATTTCAGTAATTCAACTCAAATTGTGAAACCCGTGTATTAAATAAATTCAATGCACACAGACTGAAGTAGTTTCAGTCTTTGGTTCTTTTAATTGTGATGATTTGGCTCACATTTAACAAAAACCCACCAATTCACTATCTCAACAAATTAGAATACTTCATAAGACCAATAAAAAAAACATTTTTAGTGAATTGTTGGCCTTCTGGAAAGTATGTTCATTTACTGTACATGTACTCAATACTTGGTAGGGGCTCCTTTTGCTTTAATTACTGCCTCAATTCGGCGTGGCATGGAGGTGATCAGTTTGTGGCACTGCTGAGGTGGTATGGAAGCCCAGGTTTCTTTGACAGTGGCCTTCAGCTCGTCTGCATTTTTTTGGTCTCTTGTTTCTAATTTTCCTCTTGACAATACTCCATAGAGGTCTGGTGAGTTTGCTGGCCAGTCAAGAACACAACACCATGGTCTTTTAACCAACTTTTGGTGTTTTTGGCAGTGTGGGCAGGTGCCAAAATCCTGCTGGAAAATGAAATCAGCATCTTCAAAAAGCTGGTCAGCAGAAGGAAGCATGAAGTGCTCCAAAATTTCTTGGTAAATGGGTGCAGTGCACACCAGCAGATGACATTGCACCCCAAATCATCACAGACTGTGAAAACTTAACACTGGACTTCAAGCAACTTGGGCTATGAGCTTCTCCACCCTTCCTCCAGACTCTAGGACCTTGGCTTCCAAATGAAATACAAAACTTGCTCTCATCTGAACAGAGGACTTTGGACCACTGGGCAACAGTCCAGTTCTTCTCATTAGCCCAGGTAAGACGCCTCTGACGTTTGTCTGTGGTTCAGGAGTGGCTTAAAAAGAGGAATACGACAACTGTAGCCAAATTCCTGACACGTCTCTCCGTTTCGAACCTTGAGTGTGTGGTGACTGTTGATGCCTTGACCCCAGCCTCAGTCCATTCCTTGTGAAGTTCACTCAAATTCTTGAATCGATTTTGCTTGACAATCCTCATAAGGCTGCGGTTCTCTCGGTTGGTTGTGCATCTTTTTCTTCCACACTTTTTCCTTCCACTCAACTTTCTATGAATATACTTGGATACAGCACTCTGTGAACAACAGCCAGCTTCTTTGGCAATGAATGTTTGTGGCTTACCCTCCTTGTGAAGGGTGTCAATGATTGTCTTCTGGATAACTGTCAGATCAGCAGTCTTTCCTATGATTGTGTAGCCTAGTGAACCAAACTGAGAGACCATTTTGAAGACTCAGGACACCTTTGCAGGTGTTTTGAGCTGATTAGCTGATTGGGATGTCACCATATTCTAATTTGTTGAGACAGTGAATTGGTGGGTTTTTGTTAAATGTGAGCCAAAATCATCACAATTAAAAGAACCAAAGACTTAAACTACTTCAGTCTGTGTGCATTGAATTTATTTAATACACGAGTTCACAATTTGAGTTGAATTACTGAAATAAATGAACTTTTCCACGACATTCTAATTTGAGATGCACCTGTATTTAATATGTAGTTTTATATATATATTTCTATTTAGCTTTATTTTTCAGCAAGACAAACAGTGCATCAGATATAATAAAACTGCGAAGGGAGGGTTCTTCACTTCTGGAAGTTTCTTTAAAGGTTCCCTAAATCCTTCTATCCAGTATGTTTTCTTGTTCCCATCACAGACACTGTAATATACAGTATAAAATATGACAGAAATCCTTTTTTTCTTTCCACATTATTACAATTAATTGAAAGTATGAGTGAATTTTAATCCATTTCGCTACTTTTGGTTGAGTAGACCAGTCATTATATCTGTGTTCTACCTGACAATTTATAAATTTATAAACTGTCAAGTCACTATGACGATATCACTTTCCATCCCAAGTCTTTTAGTAAAAACCCTTGACAAAAGACTTCCTCTGGGACGTGACCTCATTTTGGTGGGAGAAGTACAGCACAATCGCACCTATTAATGGATCTGAGTATTAATCATAATGATTTACAATTATAAATGTTCTGAAATGAAAAGTGTCAAATCGAGATCGTAGCATACTTATAGCATATTTAAACATATTTCGACGTTTTCTGTACCCTTTTATAGAAACATTTGCTTAAATTACAACACAAAAAAATATTGATTTTGTTACAAAGTTCAAATAAGAAGCTACTGTACGGATCACAAACAAAGTTCTCTTTTATAACTTCTTGAACACTGTATACAAAGCCAAATATTTAATATGCAAATACTTTTAAAGGCACAGCGCTAATGCCCGAAACCCTCATGTAATATGTTAATTAGAAGGGCGTGTCTTACAGACAGTAGCCAGTGCTACTGTTGCTGGAGGGCGGAGCGGACATGTCTTCTTCTCCTCCCGTTTCCTTCGGATGGTGTTCTCAGACTGGGCTGAAACCTGAGTCTCTACGGCGAGTTGAGACCAATAACCAGCCCGTTTCATCACCAGCGGATGGTAGGAGGGCAGCTGAGAGTTCATGAAATGTGTACTGGTCAATGCGCTTTATCCGACCGCTAGAAGCGCGACTATGGCCTATTATTTGTGTGACATTAGATAAAGGGAGTGCACCTTGCGTCCGAGAGCATGGAGGTGACGTATGCAGCTTTACAGCCTCTCCAGTTTGATGCCTAGAAACACTGCTCACGAATAAAGATGGATTTACCTCATCGTTTTCCGGACCCGCTTCTCAACCCGATGTTGTTCAATGAATCCGCGGCACCCGTCGGTATGAATGAAGCGTGTGCGGCTGGGAGCGGGTCCGGCGCTATGGCAACCAGCGCGCTGAGAAACGATTTGGGCTCCAACATTCATGTGTTAAAAACTCTAAATCTCCGCTTCCGCTGCTTCCTTTCCAAAGTCCACGAGTTAGAGCGCAGAAACAAGTTATTGGAGATCCAGCTGCAGCACGCCCAAGAGCAGTCCCGGTACCGACTGCTGTTTTCCCGGGAGCAAGCGGTCCAGACCAACCTCGAGCTGCCTTATTCAAACGCACTGTGTCCGTCGAGACTCCCCGGTAGAATCTGGAGCTTCTCACACACCGCCCGATTCGGAGGACGGTTTGAGACTCATCAGGGGCCTCATCCGGACGGTGTCGGGGTTCAGATTGACACCATCACACCTGAACTCAGGGCCTTGTACAATGTTTTGGCCAAAGTCAAGCGCGACAGGGACGAGTACAGGAGAAAGTGAGTGCAGCTCCAGCTTATATTTCAAGTGTTTGTCTGCAAAAAGTGGGGAAGTTATGTCTTTATCAACAATTTCCTTGTAAATCAAGAAACATTATGGTCACTGCAATTATTGTTACGATAAAGCTCTGGTAACTTAATATTAGTTACCACTGTCATCTATTGTCATCTACTGTCTGAAACAAAACGAAAGCTTGTTACATTATTAGTTGGTTTTACATTAAGAACAATAACTGTAATATTGTTATGGTAAGTATGTACTTTGGCCAAAACTATGCTTACAATTAGATAGATATAGAGCAATAATTGGTTTGTTGACAAACTATTGAAAATGTTGGCATATTATTTACAAACAATGTCAAAGTACGATTTAATCTATATGGATCTCTAATACTAATATTATATTTATTATTATAAAACAAGCAAAACCGCCAAAATCTCAATCACAAAAGAGATTTGAATAAATGTTATTTGAATATAATGTTAAAATTATTTTTTGTTATTAAAATTGTTATTTATCTGCATATTCCCAACAGGGAATGTTCTCAGAACTTTGGTGAACGTAAGGCAAAATCCAGTTAAAATTACTTAGAACATTGGTTCAAATTTATCTGGTCTTTAATAATGTTCTCAAAACTGTTAGCACATTGTTATTTTTTGTTCATGGAATCTTTTTCTAAACCAGTTTATTTGGACATTCATCTGCCATATTGTAAAAGTTGCTTCCTACTCATTTGAGAACATTGTGAGAACTTTCAAAAGTAGCATTAATATAACATGTGCAAAATGATAAAATGGAACATTCCCTTAATGTTTTCTCTAACGTTCGCATAACCAAGAACAAACATTTTTACTTTTCAAAACAAAAACTTTGCCCCCTGTGTGTTCATAGTAAACAAGAGTGTGTGATTCCTTTCTGTTTTGTGCGGCTGTCCCTGGGGCTTGTTTTTTTTCAGTGTCTTAACAGTAAGTCTCTATCAGTAACCCCTGTATGTTCACTAGTATCCTATTACAGAGTGTCCAGTTTGGATATGAAACCTCATGAGAGGAAAAAAGCGAAAGGCGGGAAATAACATTTTATCTGACAGAAACCATTAGCTTTTTCTCTCCTCCAAATGGGGATCTGTGCAAACCCATCCCATTCAATAGCAGTTTGTGGAATCTACCCTAGAACTTCAGTAGAATCACTTTACTTTTTCTCTTTGGGGACTAATAATTATTGTTATTGCTCCGTGTAATACACTTCCACCCATTTTGTGCAGGTTTGGTTCATACATAAGGAATTTCCCCTGATTATATTCTCTTTTCTCTGTGTCATTCAGTTCGTTGTCTGATTCAACCATTTATTTTTGTCATCTGCAATAGAAAATTGACCAATGCATGTTGATTTAGAAGATAAATTTCCTGTTCTTGTTGCTAAAAGATGCTTGATTTATGTGTCTGCTGCTGGGAAAGTGATGAACAAAACATTTTTGCCAAATTCCTTGTTTCTGACCCTCACCAGACAGTGTGGGGGCTCATTCATTGCTCAACACAAATGAGTTACTGTAACTTTAAGGCATTTCCAGTCATCTAGAAACCCCATAACTACAGGAACCCTGAGATGCTATTGTGTTTCTCAGACTGTTCCTCTTGGCTGTGCTGCTATCTTAGTTTGTGTCAGTGGCTCTGTTGTAATAATAATTTAATAGTCTGGCTATAGAAGGCCCAGAGGGTTTTCTCGTCTGCCAGAACAGATGTAATCTGTCTGTGAGAAGCAGCGGACGAATGAGCCACACAATGATTCATTTCCAGATCTTGAGTGAGCTAGAAACCCCACTTCATAAAGAGTGCCTGCTTCCTTTGATTATTCACTGCTTACAGTAGCCGTGCTGTTAGGAATGTGCTATTTTTGAGATAAATTATTGAGTAAATAGTCATATATTTGCCTTTCCTTAAGTGGTAAACTCAAAATTAACTATTTTTTGCATTGCTGTCTTAGTTCTGCTGTCGTCTCATGTTTGTTTTGGCCCTCAGATAGAGTGTCACAGTAGCAGACGGTCAGTTAGGATGGATGTTGGTGGTCTGTTATATTAAATGCGATCTGAGACAGGTGGAGAGTGTGGCATCAGACTCATATGCAAAGACTGTCTCCTAGGAAATCATCTAAACAAATATAAAAGCGGCTTATAAATTAGGCATAGGTTTGGCAACAGGCTGAATGTTTTGAGTAGCTTGTGTTCTTTAAAGGGGTCGTATGACCCCTACCTAAAACGGCTCGTTCTAACACGCCCCCACATATCTACCTCACGATGTGGGAAGATTTACATAACGCCACCAAATGTTCACGGCAAAGAAAGAAGGTGTAACTTTTATTCACGCTGTAGTATTGTTTTTGCCACCGCCGCCATGTCGTGAAGGAGCTGTGTGCTTCGTTGTGAAAGCGAAAACTACTTTGTTTGGTCTTCCAAAAGAGAGCGATATCCGCTTCGTCATGCCTGGAGCTGATACGTGCTGGTTGCTGAGGAAATACAACACTTTGATGGACTAACGGATCGGCTTTCACCGTGGATGAAGCGGAGTCCAGCCCGGGGTCGTCACATATGGTTGCCGCAAGCCCTCCGGACGCTCCTTTGTCGAATCCGCCGGCCGCGCCGTTCTCAAGCCGATCACTTAGGTGTGTGTGATGCTGTGTGTTTCTTTGTGAAAAGCGAAACTACTTTGTTTGGCCTTCCAAAAAATGGACACGACTAGAAATCAATGATTAAGTTGTATTTACAACACTGTTCCAAAACACTTAAACCCAAAATATTAATTTGTGTGCAGCACATTTTATGGAGGACCGTTTAATGATCCTGGGTGAGTAGACTACAATGCTGGCTGTTCTGACTCACAGACTGTAAGTATGTTTTTTTTATATTTAAAGAGTTTTTTATTTTATATTTTTTATATTTAAAGCGAGGTTTTTGGGCAGTGTAGAGTAGGGCTTGTGTTTGTCATTTCTCCGAACACAAATGCAGACAGGGTTTTATGTTTATGAGGCGCGATGCAACGCAACGCGTAAAAAGACAGTTATAAGTCATTATAATCCGTAATTATGTCCCCACTGCAACAAATGCCTCATTTGTAATGGATTTTAATGTTTTTGTCTCATCGCTCAGGCCGGACACGGCATCAACAGTATGTTAAGGGGCGTAACATTTCCGTCCAACATGCTTGAGTTATTCGGCCAATCATAACGCACTGGATAGTTGGCCAATCAGATCACACCTCGTTTTTTTAGACTGATGAGCTTTGTAAAAATCAATGCTTTTCAGAAAGGCGGGGAAATAGGAGGAGAAGAAAACAGAAACAATAATGTACAGTATGTGGGAAAGAAATGTGTGTTTTTTTAACCTAAACCGCATAAACACATTTCATTACACCAAAACAACAAAATAATGTTCTGTTTAGCAACATATATGACCCCTTTAAAGTAACTTGGTGCCAAATTAAAAGGAACGGCAATCTGTTAATGTATTTGCATTTGCCGATTTTAGTGGCATCTGGCTATTTTCAGAGTTTTGAGTTTCTGAGGTGTTTAGGAGTGGGATTTGTTCCTGACTTGAGCACAGAATGCCAAAAACCATTATTGTTGAAAGGGAAATTAAGACATTCAACCCAGTTATTTTCCTGACTGTCAAAACAGCACAAACCTACAAATCATCCCGATAGTGACTGCCTGGATATTTTAGGGAGCTTAACATATCTAGAGAATGGAGTCATCTGCCCCACCCCTCGAAGTGTCATGCGAATTCTTCGCCCATCCTCCCGTTCTATTGGAATTTTTTTGTCTGATTAATCCTTTGTGGTAATTCCATGGCTTTGATAGAAATTCTGGTTTATTAAATTGTTCTGGACTTCTGTGGAAGTTGAATGTCTTACTCTTTTATTGTTTTGGAAATAATGAACACTAGAAGCCTTTTGGTTTTGCATAATATTTTAATTGGTATCTTCGTTGGCATTTCTAAAGGCATGTGTTTGTAGTGATTCTGCCCAAGATTAGATTAAGAAACAGAGTTTAAATCATATTTATTTATCCACATGCCATATGAATGTTGTTTTGGGGGACAGTTTATCATTTTTAAGCTCTAGCTCTGTGATTAAACACATGCCCGATTTCAGTGAAATACACTCAAGCTATAAACATTTCCTAGCACAAAAGCCATGCATTCTGCAGATGATGGCTTTGAGGAGTGCACACTTTCAAAAGGTGTTTTATAACCGCAGCAGACACTCTCCACTGACCCGTGTGAGTCGGGCTGTAAAGCCATGGCCATAGACGTTTGTCCAGTTCTGGTCAGGGATGTTGGCAGTAGCTGCATGTGAGGTGATGTTTTGTGTGGGGGATCAATGGTGTGTGAACAGGAGGTAAGCTTGCAGCAAAGTGAAGTATGAGGGAATGATTCAGTAGTGCTGCCTCACTGGGCAGGAGATCAGTTCTGCCCCCCACTCATGCTGGGAGTCCAAAATCATGGGAACTAGTACATTCTGAACATTTTTACATTTCCAAGAAATAGCTGGCAACTGTGATGTGATGAAAAAACATACCGCTTTTGTTTGTTTGTTTATTTTTAATTATTTTTATATTTTTTTGCTTGAGGGGACTTGAATTTCATTTATTTAAATGTTATTTTGAATATTTTAGATATTATGTTTGTACATATTAATTATCATATGTTATTTACATTGTTTTATTATGTAATTTTAAGTTACATGATATTATATAATAATTGAAACTGAGTTTGACAAAAGGTCTGGTCAGGCCTAATTGGACTGACTGACTTTAGAAATGTGATTTGGTGATTTTTATTTAATATTTGTACTTACAATCAACCCATGAGTGTTCCTTTAATAAACTGCAGTCAAATATTGTTTTAGTTTCCACATATGTACAGAATAGACATTGTTTTCATGTTGTGGTCAGGACTGAGTAGCATATTCTTTCACAGCATGATGATATCCATAAATGAAAGCTGATGATGATCCATCCAGTCTTTCCCATCGTATTATAAAAATCAATGGGATAATGATGCTAACAAATTATTCAGGCTTGCCAGTTTCCCTGAAAGAGGTTATTCTGCCTTTTTCTCCTGAGCTTAAGTTATTCACGATGACTTTCAAAAGATTTTATTTCCGCCAGATAAATAGATTCAACTGGTGCAAAGCTGTCAGTTATGAGGTAAATAGATGCATTTCTGAATGACTGTGTTTATTGTGCAGGTTTATACATTTCAAACTAGTGTACAGACGGATGGAGCAGTAGACGCAGCCAGCCAAGACATTATGCATTCAAAAACTGAACCTTAAAAGCCCCAGTGACGCAAATGCTTTAATAAAAGCCTGGCTGTCCCATCTTGCTAGTTTGGATATTGTCTGTTCCCCTGCAAACAGAAGTACACTTTAACATACTCTTAAAAAGAGTACTTATTATAGACGTAGTACGCATCAAAAGAATATACTCAAGTATGAACTGAATGCAATGGTTTTGAACACATAATTGCATGTTAATTGCAATTAAATGAAAATGTATTATAGGTTTAATATAATTTAATGCAATTAGCTGAACTTTAGAGTACTTTAGAGACCTCTTTATATGTAATTTCATAATTACTTCTATTGTCTTTGAGATAATATGGTCAAATTGTACTGCCAAATACTCTAAGCATTAATTGTAAACTAAAATATAATTTAACACTTGTTTCATTTTTGAATTCTGGGTAGGATGTTTACGTTACGAGTCAAACTGACACAAATTGAAAAAAAAAATCCTGGATGAACCAGTACTGTATTTCTGAAAACTGTCCTGCAACATAATACAGGGGTTAATGTTATTTCTATCAAAACTTGTTTGTTGTGTATTTAAATATATTTGTAATTATTTAAATTAGCAATTTAGTACATATAAAATATTTTACATTTAAATGTAATAATGAGTAACACTGTTAAAATTATAATAACCAAGTACTATATCTCTAAATAGACCCTCTTTGGCACAGAAGGGAGGGGTTTAGATCTGTGTGTTCATGTGTGTGATTCTTGAGAGCATTGATCTGAAACGCAGCTCGCTCTTCTTCTGGTGTCCGGGTGCAGACACAGATGTGCACTCCTGAAGACCCATGGGACTGTCTGGAGATGGATCAATATGTAGGTCAACTTTGCACATACTGTCTGGATTTTCATTTAGCACTCTTTCTTTTGGGAATATGTTTATAACTGAATAAAACCTTTTGAGTTTTCAGCTAAACTAGCTTTAACAATTTCCCGGCAATACACATATTTTTTTGGCTTTAAAAAAATATTAACAGTATGTGGACATTACAAAACCCACAGACATGATGTTAGAGTGTTTTAGGTGGTTGCTATGCCATTGCATAGGTGATAGATGGTTGCCCACCTCCAAGTAAGTACCACCAATTAAATGTTATGTACCCCTTTTTTCCTCAAAATATATGAGATGTAAATATATACAATTTCATATCATTTTTTTTTTCTTCTCAATTCATTGACCTCTTGTTTCAGAGGGTTTAGGACAGAAGGACATCGCAAAGAGCTGATTTTGACAAAGGAAAAATGTTCCATCATGCAGATGAAATATTGTGTACAGCCTGACAACTTTTGTTTCGTGTTAAGCCACAAATTGTATATTTACAGCAGTATTTGTTATTTACAGATGTTGTTGGATTTGGTTTTGTAAAAAGGACATTTTGTTCCTGTGAATCAGTATCCTGCAGCAGACCCGCATGTACAGGGATTAATGAGCCTGCCATATATCTTGTGGGGGGAAGGTCTTCTTTTAAATTCAAAGGTCTAAAACAGACCTGGCATGAGGCATTCATTTTAGTTAAAAATGAAAGCACAGGCTTATTTTCACATTTACTTTGTAACTCAGTACTGAATAATTTTATCCCATTGCAAGAACTTTTTATAAAATCAGAAAAGACAGATTATATTCAAGTACTTTATATTTCTTTTATAATTAAGTTGTATAATACTATTATTGTAATTTCACTTTTGCCATCCCCAACCTCATTTTGACTTTGTGAGTCATTTCATGGATTTATTGACTGGTAGCAATTCCTGTGCGGTCTATTGTTTTAAAATGGCTGATAAACCACTTTGATCAATCACTTGAACACTTATACTGAATCTTATCATAAGAAACCAAAGCAGAGTTTAGAGATCATTATCTTAAGCATATGACTGTGCAGGAACAGAATGTGGCATATTCCTTGACAACAGTGTTTAAAGAACAGACATATATAGAAAGCAAAGGTGATCATTTACATTCCTAACATACCACTGAACTCATGATTACAAGAACTGTAACCAAGCCGCTTTCTACAATTTTTTCTTGAAATAGCTGAGAGCTTATTGGATTACAAAATCACACCCTGAGAAAACTATGCTGGAGAGTTTCAAGACATCTTGGTAGTCAGATCAGCTACCAAAAAAAAGCTTTTTTAGCACAAGCTATTTCAAACCGTGTTTGCTAATTCGCATTTTCAGTCATTTTCATAATTAGGATAATCATTTTTTAACATCATGAAAATCGTAAAATAGGGCGTGCAAAATGGTTGGTGTGGCTCAAAGTGGTCCCACTTTGAGACTAGTTCAGATTTTAAGAAGAGGTCATTTACATACCTAACATACCAACTCATGACTACATTATGGCCTGTATAGCCTTCTCTAGCTTTTTACACCATCTCTGTCTGCAAAATATGTTAAGGGGGCAAATGTGGGTCATAGGTCATGTCGGCCTCTGTCTTCTAGGTTACTTCCCCTATCTCCTGAGAAATGGCATGCATTTTTGAGCATATATTGTTTAGCCCTCATATACATACATACATACATTAATCAATATATATATATATCAGATAATATAATATATTATATATATATATATATATATATATATCTATATATATATATATAGGTTTGGGTTGTGAGGTTTTTTAGTGATTTTGAAATAAGTAAAAAACTAGATGGGATATTTTCTCTTTGCAGTGATATTTCAGATGTGGTGGACAAATGAGACAATGGGTGTGTCTCTACATAATGCAGGTCTTCACAGGTGCTATGATAATACCCTCACAATCACCTCGCGTTATCATTCTCTGCCCTATTCACATGTACACTTTTGAAGCGTTTTAAGATAACAATGGTACTCACAGAACTTCTGACCTAAAAACAGATTTGCTTCTTTCTTTACCTATAATAGCCCTTTGAAACATTGGCAGAAGTCATTTGAACTCTCCCATAAACTCAACAATGTGTATTAATATCGACTGGCCTGATCTAACACAATGGAAGAAGTCACAGCAGTGTGTACAGTGATGGCTTATGGTGAAGAACAAAGCAAGCAGCTCTTCATTTTGTGGTGTGTCTCATCTTTCTTTTCCTAAATAGCGGTTCATTAAAAAAGTTCTAATCCTGTGCTCATTTTTGACCAGGTGAGAGTTCAAAAGCTTTCAGTATGTAGTATTTGTTTCTGTATGTACTGTATGAGTATGTTTCCTCGTGCCATTGTCCACACTGCCTTGTTTTGGAGAGAGCTTCCGTTTGGATTGTGTTCAGTATCTTTTGAATATAATGAAAGCCCTCGTGTGCAGTCTGTGCTGCAGCAGAGGAACTGAGAGGAGTCTGATTCTCATGACCTTGGGCTGTTGTCTAGTCAGCTCCACTAGATCCCACTGACATTCAGAAAGATCCACACTGTCCTTGCACTGTCTGATCGCCCGGATCCATGATATGTCTCCACACGTGTGTATCTACCCTGTATCTGGATTTTCAGCTCTTATCGACTTGTGGCTACTCCATAACCAGTCTTTCTTAAAGGGATAGTTCACCCCACCGAACTGGAAATTTTGTAATTTACTCATCCTCAGTGCAGCCTCGAAAACTTTTTTCCCAGAGGCTTATTATATAAATACATAAGGGTATAATAGCCTATATACACTGGCGACCAAAAGCGTGACTAATTAAGATTTTTAAAAGGTTTTTTGAAAGAATTTTCTTATGCTCACCTTCTATGCTGCATTCTTTGATTAAACAGTAATATGGTGAAATATTAGACACTTTCACTCTTATTCCCTGATAACTTTCTGTTCTGTTTTCACTGATATCCCACCACAGCCTCCACATGCTTTTCATTTCTGGCCAACAGGTCAGCTTAACATAACAAGTGCAACTCTTTGTACTGAACAGATGATCCCTTCTGGATCTTGTCGTGTTGAGTCAGCACTTGCCCCCTCTTGGCAGGTGTCTTGATGTCTGAACCCAGTCAGACTGTCAGACAATGTAAGTGCAAAACAAATGGAGTCTCTAATCCCTTGAGCATGCAAGAAATGAAAGGATGTAAGGAGCTTATAAAACAAGAGAACCTGTCATACTATTATCCAGCTAATGAGGAATCTCACTACATAACTATTCTACAGAATCAGACATGGGGAATCCCGAAGCATGTTAACACTTTGCATAGACAGGTGGTTATTTAACACTCTGATGGATGAATGAATCATAAAGGAAATATATCTTATGTCTTATTAATACCTAATCTAGTGTATATTTGTACTTTTTTAGACATATTTATTTTTGTTATTAAAAACAGACGGTTGATCATGGCATTCTTTTATCACATCTTGAAAAGTGTGTGGGCATCCAAGGAAGTGCCCTTAGATGTTATCTTAGTAACACAACCTTTTCAGTAGGCATTGGTCGCTCTGTTTCTGTAGCACCTCTCACCTGTGGTGTTCCTCAAGGCTCTATTTTGGCTCCCATATTGTTTTCGTTGTACATGCAATTAATTATAATTCTTGGTCTTATTCTGACTTAAATTTTATTGTTATTGTTTCTTTCTCTTCTGTACAGCACAGTGGTCAACTTTTGTTGTGTTTATTTGTGCATTATAAATAAATTAAATGAAATCAGACATTTGCTTATTTCATTCAGGATATATTAATAGTCTGAGCAGAACAGAAAAAAAAAACATACTCAGAAAAATGTTTATCTTTACCGAGACATTGTCATATGGAGAGAATCATGATACTGACACAAAACCTGCTTCATTTCGATAGAGACAAGACAAAATACTGATAAGCTGCTGTTCACTATGTGAGTCAGATGTTGTTTCAGTAACTGCTCTGATCGATTTGTTTCAGTGAAGGATTCATCAAACTGATTATGAAATAGATATTGCTGGAGATAAGACTGGCTGCTAAAAATTCAGCTTTGCCCCCACAAGATTCATTACATTTAAAAACAATATTAAACTAAACAGTTATTTTTCAATTGTATAATATGTCACTATATTAACACATTTCCTTGCTCCTTTTGATAAAAAGATGCTTCTGCAAAACTAAAAAAAAAAATCATAATTATTTTAAATTTAGGATTATTTATTTATTGCTTCACTTTTGTACCCTGACACACTATAGATTCCCAGTTGCTGAAAAGCGAGAGCAAAAATAAAATGGCACAGTAATTTACCTCAAACCTTTCTCCTGTAAAAGTAAAGCTTTTATTCGCATATTCTGCAATGCACTACAGTCTCCATAGGGATTTTAAGGGAAATTGTTAGTATCCTCAGGGAGCTTTAAAGGTCTCAGGAAGATTCTCAATGGTCAGTGGTAGTGGATGGATACTGAAGTTTTTCTCTAGTCTCCTTTGAGTACTGTAGATGTAACTGAACATGCTGTGCCTTTGATACTTGTATGGAAAACCCTTTATGTACATATTTTTATACCATGACTGGTGAATTGAATTACTTTTAATAACTTTCATCCTCCTTTGATCAAATCATAATTGAATTGACTCCAGATCATGACTTTATGACACTATGACACACTGTGCACATTCATTCCAAGTACAATCAATGCCCATGTGGGCTGTTTTTGTGTTCCAGATGGGAGGAGGAGGTGTCTAAACGTCAGCAGATGGAGTCTTTGGTGGAGACATTACAGGAGGTGAGATTTCAGACCTATTATATTGTGACTGTGTTAATGTTTGACATCCATACAGATGCACTGATGCATGGCTAGCTGTAAGTAATGCTAGTTTATAGAAGAAAATTCCCCCACCCACACTGTAAAAATATATTCTGAGACCATGTAAATAATGCTGAAAAAACAACCAAAGATTTGCTTGATTACTGTAGTTTTGTAGCATGGAAACTTGACATTAAGTCCAGTCAAAACATTTCATTATAATAATTAAGTAAATGAATTCAGCTAAAAAAAGACATCCAAAGTAGTGCTTTTATTTTCACCCCTTGTTTTTTCAGTGCACAGCAAATCTTACTAAATGCTCTCTTTACAGACTGTTCAGTCATCTGAGGCTGTGCAGGGAGAATTGAATGAGAAGATGGAACGTCTTAAAACAGAGCTGGTGGTCTTTAAAAGCCTCATGCCTCGTGATGTAAGTTTCCTTCTATATCCGCTATCAACTTCTGCACACAACTGATGGCACGCAAAACATGCAAATATCAATTGAAAACAGTACCTTATTTGAAACAGGGAAACAAAAGCATCATTTGACTGCAGCTGTGAATGATAATAAAGATTACAAGATTGACTTTCAGGGAAATAAAAATGAACCCGTAGGTACATTTCTCTAGAATCAGGCTGAATAGTTGCCCATAGATCTGTGTGGGCAAATAAGCAGTGAAGCAGTCAGTCTTCTGGCCCTGGAACAGATGTATATTGTTCCCTCATGTTAAGTAGATGTTGGCCAGTCCCAGTAATAAAGCACAGCTGATTGCTGCCTCCCTGGATATGTCAATGTGAATATACACAGTTGCAAAGCAGTTCAAAAGAAGCTGTACCATCTGTTGCAGCCAAATTAGCTTGGAGTATTTTATCTGCTCTTTGAGGTTTATTTATGCCTACTGACCCATAAAAAGGCTGTGTACTGTGTAGTGCTATTTATGCACAGTTTTCTAACATATAATCTATTCTATCATTATAGGGTAGGGCTGGACGATATAGCCAAAATTTATATCACGATATATTTCTTAATTTCGGTCGATACTATATAATTCTGATATCGATATGAACACTATTTAAAAAAGCCTCGTAAAAACTGCCAAGAACGCTCACAACAGATGCTGTCTAACAAACTTATGAAAAATGAATTTGGCAAGTCTATGACACCTCATATAAAACCATATAATATTTTAGAAAATGTTCACCTTTTATTTGTATTTAGCCTTCATACAAACAAGAAATGTGAAATCACTGTCAAATAATCGTCTCAGACTCGATTGATATTAATATCTTTAACTTCAAATTGTAGTTATTTTAAATATTTTTACTATTTAAAGGGGTCATATGATGCTTTGCTTAAAAGAACATTTATTTTGTGTATTTGGTGTAATGAAATGTGTTTATGCGGTTTAAGGTTAAAAAAACACATTATTTTCCACATACTGTACATTATTGTTTCTCCTCTATGCCCCACCTTTCTGAAACGCGTCGATTTTTACAAAGCTCATCGGTCTGAAAAGCGAGGTGTGCTGTGATTGGCCAGCTATCCAGTGTGTTGTGATTGGCTGAATACCTCTAGCGTGTGACGGAAATGTTATGCCCCTTGCCATATTGTGATGATGCCCTGTCAGGCCGGAGCACGAGACAAAAACATTAAAACCCATTTATAAACTAGGCATTTGTTGCATCCAGTGGGGCTAAGTACCGGATTATAATGAAGTTACTGTCTTTTTACACGTGGCGTTGAATCAAAACCGGCCCCCCCCGCGTAAACATAAAACCATGTCTGCATTTGTGATCGGAGAAATGACAAACAACAAGTGCTACTCTACACTGCCCAAAACTCGCGTTTGAATCATCAGTGGCAAATCCTTTAAATATAAAAAACGTACTTACAGTCTGTGAGTCAGAACAGCCGGCATTGTAGTCTACTCTCCCAGGATCAGGAAACAGTCCTCCATAAAATGCGCTGCACACATCTGAATATTTGGGTTGAACTGTTCGGGAACAGTGTTGTTAAATACAACTTTAACCACTGATTTCTAGTCGTTCCTCTTTTTGGAAGACCAAACAAAGTAGTTTCGCTTTCACAACGAAACACACAGCGGCCTAGAGTATGCGGAGGCCGGCTTGAGTGAGCGGTGTCGGGTGGCCTTGCGGCAACCACATGTGACGACCCCGGGCTGGACTCCGCTTCGTCCACGGTGAAAGCCGATCCGGCGATCCACAGCGCGAAGTTGATGTATTTCCTCAGCGACCAGCCCGGATCAGCTCCAGGAATGACGAAGCGGATATCGTCCTCTTTTGAATCCAAAAAAAGTAGTTTTGCTTTCACAATGAAACACAGTGCTTTCACGACATGGTGGCGGCGGCAACAACAATACTACAGTGAGAATAACAGTTACGCCTTCTTTCTTTGCATGAACATTTGGACGCCGTTATGCAAATCTTCCCACATTGTGCCGTAGACATGTGGGGGCGTGTTAGAAACGAGCCGTTTTAGGTAGGCGTGGTTGACTCTTAAACTTTATAAAGACTATCTCTTTGGATTGTAGACTTTAGTCTTTTTTGCCACTTTAAAGATCTTCTTTATGCCCCAGAGCTTTGTAACACTCCAAAGATAAGGAAAAATTTTAAAATCGATCATACGACCGCCTTTAAACTACCTTTTTTCTATTGAAAATCTTTGAAAATGCCAATTTATTTCCTTGATTTCACACGCTATATTTTAGCATCATTACTTCCAGTCCATGACTTTCAGATCATTCAATATTCTTATTTGGCTACTCACCATCATTATTATGATGGTGAAGAACGCGTATAATGTTTTCAGGTTTCTTTGATAAATAGAAAAGTTCAGAAGAACAGCATTTATCTGAAATACCGGTAGAAACCTTTTGTAACATTTATAATGTCTTTATCATCACTTTTGATCAATTAAAGCATCCTTGCTAAATAAAATTATAAATTTCTATAATTTCTTTCCCAAAAAAAAAAAAAAAAAAAAATCATACTGACTCCAAGCTTTTGAATGTTATTTGTATAATGTTACAAAAGCTTTTTATTGCAGATAAATGCTGATCTTTGGATCTTTCTATTCATCAAAGATCCTTGAAAAAAATTTACTCACTGTTTTAAATATTGATAATCATCATATTAGAATGATTTCTGAATAATGTGACACTGAAGACTGGATTAATGGCTGCTGAAAATTCAGCATTGTCAGCACAAGAATAAATATAATTTTAAAATATATTCAAATAGAGAGCAGTTATTTTAAATAGTAAAAATATTTCAAAATTGTACTGTTTTGTTGTACTTTGGATCAAATAAATGCAAGCTTGGTGAGCAGAAAGAGAATTCTTTAAAAAACATAAAAAATATTCCTGTTCAAAAACTTTTGACTGGTAGTGTAGGCTAATTATTCTTATAGATTGAAACAAATGTGCTTTAGCCAGTATAAAGAGTATGAAAAGTGCTCTGAGTTGCTGCAGAAAACCCCCCAAAAAATTGAGCAACAATCAAAACGTGGCTGGAGACGTGCTTATTTTTAAAATGCAAACTGATTGTCTGCCAGCACGAGGCGCTGTGAGAGCGGTGGAAGTAACGGTTTCTCCAGTAACGGCTGTAAACAAATCAGCTCCGCTCATGAACACTTCTTTATCAGATAAAATGAAAACGCCATCGAATCTTTTCTGAAGAAAGCCCTTTCCTTCAGAGAACATTCCTATAAAACACCCGGACGTGCAGTGCCATCATGTTTTATTCAATGAATCATATCCCGTTATTGGAAAAAAAATAGATCGCGATACATATTGATATTGAATTATGGTCCAGCCCTAATACTATATAATATAAAGGTAATATATATAATATAAGTGTTGTTATTGTTAATTGAAACAAAAACAATAAAATGGTTTTTCGGTAATTAAATAAAGCTGACAAAATAAAATATAAATATTAGATAAAAAAAATTAAAGTTGAGAAGTGTTGCTTTGGCAACTAAATAAGTATGGATGTTCACTCAAATAAAAATTACCCTTGATTTACTAACCTCAACCATCCTTGGGTGTATTTTACCTTTCTTTTCCTCTTCTTTGATTAATAAAGTCTGAGTTATATTTAAAAAGTACTGTCTCTTCCAGGCTTTCAATTGCAGTGAATAGTGTCGAGATTTTGGACAGAATTACGTGTATCATCCTAAAATGTGGCTCCACCATGCTCTGGGGGTTACTAAAGACCTATTGAAGCATGTTTTTGGAAAAAAATCCTATTTAAACTTTATAAACCCTACTCGCCTAGCTTCTCTAACTGCCGTAACCACTTCCACGAAGAGTGACGTTCCCGCGGCTGAAGTAAGACGTCAGGCATAGCGTAGCGAGGAGAAGAGAAAACAAAACACCGGTCATGAATTAGGAGTACAAGACGAGGATTGGTATAGAAAATGACTCTCAAATAGAGACTTAATAGAGTCTTAATTGCTTTCTTATTATGTGAATGAAAAAATGATCTTAACATAAATTTGAATTTCTTTCTCAAGAACCAAAAATAAAGGATTGGGTTGTTACCTAGAGAGCCCGACCGGTATATCGTTTTGCCGATATTATCGGCTGATATGAGCCTGATATATCGGTATCGGCGAATATGCCGCCGATATGAATTTTTTTTTACAGAGCATATAACGCAGATAAAATGCTTGAAATGGGGTAATTACTTAGTTTGCTACTAGTCAACCGGATGACACTCTTTAAGCTTAAGTCTATGGAAAACCATTAAAACTTTGAACGGCCATATCTCCATAACTGCGCGGTGAATCCGCACCAAAATCGGGGGATCCCTTCAGCTCGAGGAACCCTCTCAAACGCGAATCGAGTATACGTCTAGAGGGCCGCTTTCGAATGAGACCACCCCCGCGTCGATAGCCCCCCTGGGGTTCGGCGAGTTACGGTGGTTAATTTGCATTGGCGAGATAGTCCCCATCACACTCTCACTTCAGTAACGAGGTCCTCTTTTTCAGCAGCAGCATTCAAGCATGTCTTATTTCGAAGCCGTAAGTGCCCTGCGAAGTGGACTTCACATAAATTCCGCCATGATTCCAGTTCCAGGGACGTAACACTTTACATTCAAAGGCATAAAGTGTGCGAAAAACTGAATTTATAATGGTATTTATTTACAAGGTATATTATTTCACACTTTACACTTCTCTATAAAGTTTTTCGTCTTTGTGTGAAGACAGTAGCGCACATCGTGAATGAATGATTCGCGAATTTAAATAAAACTTCCAAGGAATAAAGTTGAATGGAATTTAATTGAATTAAAGTTGAATAAACGTCAACTTTACTGTTCAGTGCACTGATGTCAGACTCATTTTGGATAATAAAGTTTATTGTTAAATTGTTAAATGCCCTGCCTCCATTACGTATCTTTGTCACGTCATTATAAGTGTTTGATCACCACATTTGAGTGATCATTGCAAAAAATGTGTTTATGTATATATATTCTGTTTGTGTATATACTGTATTCTATATATAGTACCAGTCAAATGTTTGGACCCTCGAATGGGAAAGTGTCCAAACTTTTAACTGGTACTGTACGAAAATATACACAAAGAATATCGGCCGATATATCGATATCGTCCTTTTTTACTCCCTAATATCTGTATCGGCATCAGCCCCCAAAAAACCCATATCAGTCGGGCTCTAGTACTTACATTTATGAATATGAAATTAAGATAATTAAAATTTATAATGTAATACTCTTTCCTTTTATTTGAGGGGATATTAGTAAAGCCAAATAAAACACGGTTTAAGCATTAAGAAAAAGCGGGGTCAGCATTATCAATTACAAATCTAGTCAAATCTTTACAAAATTCTTTTACATAAGAGCAATGCTAAAATAAATTAAACAAAGTTTCTGTCAACATATCACAAAAGAACAATTCAAATCAATATAATTTTGTTTTTTTTTTTTTTTTTTTTGCTTTTAATTTAAACAAGAAAATTTATTTAGACTGGGTAGTATCTGTGGACAATTTTAAAAGTTATTCCTTTCCTTTGTGCATCGTATTTGTTTGGCAAGTCCCAATGGCTTCATAATAAAAACCTTTAACAGTCTCTTCCGATAACTACAGTTTTGGAGTAGTGACAATGTCTTTTTTGAAGCATAGAGCAAATAGTTTTATATACCAGTGTTAATCCAGGTCCAACAAAGTTTCCCAATTTAAATATTAAATAGATCAAATGCAGAAGGGGTGCAATACTTTTTTTGGGATTAGTTCTGAATAATGCCAAGACTCCTCTGGGAATTGCATCCATGACTATAGAAAACTCTTTTGGTGTTACTGGAATTCCATGGACAGCTAGAAACTCAGAATACGTGAGTAACATACGTGAGTTAACTGATTAACTTGTATTATGCATGCTGAAACCAATTTTTTAAAATAAAGATTTATTTTTATATAATATATTGTAATTGTTCCAAATTAGGTTCCTATCGGGAGAAAAGTTATGTTTATACAGTAGGGACCAAGCCAGCAACATTTGTTTGTGAAAACAGGATAAGTTCAAAGGAATTTTATCAATTTTGTAATTGCAAATCAAAAGAAACCTAAGACCACCTAATTTGGAAAAATTTAATTCGCACTGGAGCTTACTCTACAGCTACATCCAACGTCATCCACTGAAACGCCACTCTCGTGAACGTGCATACAACAATTAGCGGAAGCTATAGATTTATCTTTATAAATTTTTAAATATGACTATTTTCTTACCTCAACGCATTGTGGAGCACTTTGTATGATGGATGGATGCTCTTTATTTTGCTTCAAAATAACCAATTAAATGGATAGTTCACCCAAAAATGAAAATTTGATGTTATCTGCTTATCCCCAGGGCATTCAAGATGTAGGTGACTTTGTTTCTTCAATAGAACACAAATGAAGATTTTTAACACAAACTGTTGCAGTCTGTCAGTCTTATAATAGAGGTGAATGGGAATCACGGCTTTGAGGAGAAAAAAACATACACAAACAAAACCAAATTAAACTAAAAATTTTATGTTTCATTTATCCTCACTTTAAAACTAAATAAAGTAAATTTAAGCTAACAGACTAGACCAATGACAAAAGCATTAACAAAATGATAAAAATTTAACTAAAATATAAAATAAAGATAATTGAAATATAATCCATACTATACGTATATAAACAATCCCAGAATAAAATAGATTTATATATTCTAATGTATTTTCTTTTATATTATCATTATTATGCATGCAGTTTTTATGATTTAATATTAATTTAGATGATTAATTGATGTATAGAATATTTGCATTTTTACTTTTAAGAATTATTACTGTGCAATATTGCTTAAGTGTGTTATGGTATGTTTTTGTAGAATAAGGGAGGTCAGTTTTTCTGTTCCAGTTTTTTGTTAAATCAGCGCAATGCAGATCAAGTCTGCAATATGTTTTATTCACATTCTCATGCATTCTTGTATAGGAAGTGTCTGACTTGGACACTAAAATCCAGGAGAAAGCCATGACGGTTGATATGGACATCTGCAGGCGCATCGATATCACAGCCAAGCTTTGTGACGTGGCACAGCAGAGGAACTCAGAAGACATGAGCAAGATACTGCACGGCAGCCCATCCAGAGCTCCTCCTGAACAGAAAGGGGTACAGAAACTTTCACTCGCAACAGAATCTAATAATACCATCCATTCTACTGCAGCTGTGCTCCGGTAATGATGCATAGTTTCAATACAACATTCAATAATGTGCTAATTTGGAGTACAGATTTGATTTGCATTACATGGAGTTTATATAACAGCTTATCATGCAATTCGAATCTTTCAGAAGGATATGTATGTGTGTTGTAGGGAATGGCGGTATGCAGGAGGAAGGAGTATAAGGGTGAATCAGAGGAGCAGAGTGTGGAGACTGATGGTGATTCTGGTCAAAAGGAGGAGGATGTGCCTGGTTCTCTCAACATCACCGATGAGATGAAGAGGATGCTCAACCAGCTGTGAGTCCTCATAGCCATTAGAGGGCATCTTCTGGTGTGTGTGTGTGTGTGTGTGTGCGCGTTTATCAAGTCTGAAATATGTTTTATTCACATTCTCATGCATTCTTGTATATGAAGTGTCTGACTAGAAAACTAAAATCCAGGAGAAAGCCAATCCAAAAATAAATAAATAAATACTTTTTTTTAACCACAAATATTGTACACAAACACAAAACTAAATATCAGCATTTTTGTTGTTGTTTAACAAATCTTGTGTATCACTGTAAGTGGGAAAAATGCTACAAAAGTCTATCAATATAATATAATATAATATGCATGTTGTTAATTAAAACTGAAACAAATTTTTAAAAATGGTTTTCTGTAATTGAAATAAAGCTGAGAAAAAATATATAACTATTAGATTAAAACCATTAACCTAAATGAAAATTAGACTTGGTGACTAAGTGAAATAAATTAGTTTAAGTCAAAAGTAATACATTTACTAAAACCAACAGAAATAAAATATAAATAAATAGAAAGTAGAAAATATAAAAAAGTGACAAAACCACATAACTAAATTATTCAAATTTAAACAAAATTAAAATGAAAATAAAAAAAATAAAAGTCAATTCAAAATATTAATAAATGCTATAATAAATCTCAGCATTTTGTTGTTTAAGAAATATTGGCTTGCTTGTTGTATGATCACTTACTGCCATCTAGTGTTCATATGGTGAACGTGCTCATTTTGTGTGCTGTATATTTTCCTATTTAAATAAGATCTTTTATTATCTAATTGTTGTTTTTACTATTGACTCTTCTTACTTTCATAATCTCTTTAATAAAAGCTGGTTATTGGCATGTTTTCCTTGTTCATTATATTTATTCTTCCCTTATGTATATAGTCTTTTGTTTAAAATCTTTTAGATTGTGGATCTGTTGATTTTCCTTTTCTTTTCTTTTCTTCTCTTTGTGTCTCCTTTTCCCCCTCTCTTTACTCTTCCACATCTGTGTTTGCTGCCTGTCTTGTGCGCAGAGGTTGCTCAGCTAATTGGTTTGTTGGCAGGCGGGAAACGTTCGAGTTTGACGATGACTGTGACAGTCTGGCGTGGGAGGAGACGGGGGAGACGCTTCTGCTTTGGGAGGATTTCAGTAACTATAACAGTCTGAACCTCGCCACCACCGCAGCATCCTGCACATCTGACACTCATGGAGAGACACATGAGCAGGTACCACACCAAGTCACCCCTCTCCATTAACAACCAAGTGCCAGAGGTATAAAATGTAAAGAAAAACATATTGTCTACATATGGCAACAATGCTCTGAGGAATTATTTTAAAGGAACTGAATACAGTAGGCAAAAATGCTGTTAATGCTCACTCACAAGCACCATGCAAAATACAGCTTGATATAAGTATGTTGCTAAGCGATAAACAATACAATACTTAATCATAAAAAAATCACACACATATATTGAATAAAATACTACCGTTAATTATCTCAATTTGATTTTCTGTTTTCTCTTGCTATTTTTTGATACATGTATTTTTAAATGCAATTATAATTAATTAAAATATATACATAATTAATATAATTTTCCTATATTTATTAGATATGCATTTGTATGGACATTTGTAATGTATTTAAATGCTTACAAATATTTTTTTATCCTACTACTTGTCGCAGTCTATTTTAGGATCGTCTCATTGCTAGGTACACTAGCATTCAAAAGTTTGAGGTCAGTAATTTTTTTCAGAAATCATGCTTTGTAAAAAAAAATTAATTTATTAAAAATGACAGTAAAACCTTTAAAAGTTATAATGTTAGAAAAGATTTCTGTTTACAATAAATGCTGTTCTTTTAAACTTTTCTATTCTTAAAGAATCCTGAAATGTATCCCTGTTTTCACAAAAATGTTAAGCAGCACATCTGTTTTCAACATTGATAATAATCAGAAATGTTTCTTGAGCATCAAATCAGCATATTAGAATGATTTCTGAAAGATCATGTGACACTGAAGACTGCAGTAATGATGCTGAAAAATCAGCTTTGCCATCACAAGAATAAATTACATTTTAAAATATATTAAAATGGAAACAGTTATTTCAAATGGTAATAATATTTCACAATATTACTGTTTTTACTGTATTTTTAATCAAATAAATGCAGCCTTGATGAGCATGAGACTTTTTTTCAATACAAATTTTATTTTTGATTTTTGAGCAGTTCTTACTGGCTATAAAATTGAGAATGCATGTTGACTACATAAAATATTACATAATGCAATAATACATTCTGCATTTATATATTGTCCTGCCAGGATCGAAGTCTAGGAAGCCTCATAAATGAAACCGAGTCCCTCTTTAAGACCAGAGAGCAGGAGTACCAGGACACCATCGGTCAGATTGAGGTGAGAGAACATTTGTGAATAACATGTTTCAGCCAATATTAGTTTGTTTATGATTTAAACGCCATCTTCCTCCTGCAGCTGGAATTGGCCACAGCCAAGAATGACATGAACAGACACCTGCATGAGTACATGGAGATGTGCAGTATGAAGAGAGGGCTGGACGTACAGATGGAGACCTGCCGGAGGCTCATCCAAAGCACAGCCACCACCGGCAGGTTGGTTTGAACTGTCTATGTCATCTGCACTAAGTATGTTTCTACACAGAAGGTTTTTAATCATTTGTGCTCCTTTTTCCTTGCAGTCAATCGCCCTCCCTCAGCTCTGTGGCCAGCAGTGATTCAGGAAACACCGATGAAATCCAGGATGAGCTGGAGCCTGATGGAGCGAGAGATGGAGAGAAAGAAGGGGCGGAAGAGATGAATGGAGAGGTTAGATGATGATCAGCCCTTCATCATTCTGGATTCTCAGCTTCTTTGTGAACCAGTCACTCTTTTATGTGTCTGGTGACTTTTTCTTACACAAGTATTGGTGCTTTATATGCTGTCTTAGAGCAGGACTTGCGGTTCCCTCTTCATCAGCACTGCCAAGGCATGGCTCCATAGTCTTCCTCAAGCTTTAACTGAGGTCACACACTTTATAATATGATGAATACCATATATATAATGATGCGTATTAAAATATATCAAATATACGATATTTTATTAGACATCTTATGGTTATTTATTAAATACACAATTTCTGCTATCTACGAATTTTGCTCATTTGTTAACATTAATCTGAAAGGCAAGTTACACAACCACAATCAGTTTAAATAACATTAAAACGCATTATAAAGGAAAGTATCTCTCTACATTGAGCTCTGGAATAAGTTCAGGCTTTTAACGTCACAATAGTCAATAGATCAGCCATGCAGTATGCTTCCCAAAAATATCTCTGCTCCGAGTCAGTTCAGATGTTTTCACCACATGCAATTGTTGCCGAACTAAACCACTGTGCACTAAGATCTATGCAATAATCTGGACTGGCGTTGTATTCTGTGATTCTCTTTGCTGTGAGGTGATTCTCCTTAAGTGCAGTTTTTCCCTTGTTTCTTTGTATTGGCTCTTTCAGTGTTGGAGAGTAGCAGTAAAACCCAAACTCGTGTGCCTACAAATATGCTGTATACAGTGTCTTAGTTGCCTTATATTTTTCTCTGAATATTTTGAGGACATGCTTTTGCTCTGTTACTGTATACACCATTAAATCCTCAAACATATCCTATCCCTGATGACGTCAAATTTATGTCTAAGATGTTAAATGGTGTGAAATAAGGTTTTGGATGATCTCAAAATTTGGAAGCCATACAGTAGCCTACATATATCTGTCCTCAGGTGTTGGGAGGTTTGGTCAAGCTGCAAAATAGCTACTGAAGATGTTGCTATTACTTTTAGTTCAATATGTGGGTCATTCTCAGGAAAATATGCTGTTTGTGCTAAAGATTTTTTTTTACTTGTTTTGTTTCTAAAATAATAATATATTGGTTTACAAGTTACAATACCAATTATCAAAGTACTTATACTAACCCTAAAGCGCTACTTTCTTCAACCACATCACAATAAAACATTAAAGTGATATACTTATAATAGAGAACTGAGTAGATTCTGTAGATTTAGTATCACTCAGTTTCATTGTGCCTTGAAATATATTTATAAAATAAAAAAATAACTAATATTAATAATACATTTTGGTCACAAGAAAAAATGTCAACATGGGAAGTGCAAATTTCTGCATTCTCATAAAATGCATGAGTCTTTGTAAAATACTACATAGTGAAAGCATGATTTGTAAATTTCTGTAAAACTTTCTCTGTTATTTTGTTCCCTTTCTAGCTTGTACTTATTTGACCAATGTCTAAGAACTTGGTATTACAAGCACTTCTTGTGTCTGTTTGCCTCTTTAAGAAGAATCGCTTTATGTATTCCCCAATTGTAAGTCGCTTTGGATAAAAGCGTCTGCTAAATGACTAAATGTAAATGTAGTCTAAACAAAAAGAAATATTTTTTTTATTCTAATGAATAGTGATATGGGACTAAAATTTCCAGGCATTTAATTAAAAAACAGCATTAAATGAAAAATTTTACTTAAAAAATTTTTTATTTTTTTTTAACTATATTTTGCATTACAAACAGTCAAATTGGTTGATTGATGTGACTGAAGAGGCACACTGTGTCATCACTTCTTAAGAATGACCCACACTGTCCCCCTCACCAAAATATGTTTTTGACTTATTATTCAAGAGGTGGCCAGAAAAATAGAAATGATTATACATGATTTATTTATGTGTAATTCTGTTTTGAAACAAAATGGATGTTCATGTTATCATATTACTTGTTTTGTTAAATATATTTTTGTTACCTTCGTTTTTTCAAACGATTTACAGGTAATTGATGATTGATGAAAACAGTATCTGGGTGATTGAGGTTTGCTATTATTGTCTTTTTATTTAATGGAAATGAATCATTCCATATTTTACTATCCTATATATGGGTATTCAGATTTTATATGTTGATACAGTTTATGATTTAATATTACTTGCCTTAAATGTGGGTCATTCTAATAAAATGTATTAGTTTGTGCTGTATACTAAAGAAATCAGCTGACTTGTGCTGAAATCAGCATGTCTGAGAATGTCTGGAAATGAGAGTTTGTTTTTGGAAATCTGGAGGACTATGCAAGTCTTATGGAATTGTAGTCTGATTTTATGCTGGTTTTAAATAAAAAAAAAGTTTGCTTTATCACTGTTCCATATTTTTCATAGATTTCACATGGACATTTTTGGTTTTGCATGATTAAGCAATTCTCACTTACTTTGCATGAGTTTGCCTGTTGCTTTGGTACTGAGGTGTTCAACATAACTCTAGAGGACAAATGAAAACTTTGGTTATATTTAATAGGTCAAAGTTCTGGGAAAGAACTTCCCAATGGTTCAGCTGGTGGTACAGAAGTCACGTTTCTTGAGGAATACAGCTTAGTTTTGCAGATGAAGGCCATCATTACAGTGTCACATCCCCATAACAGCATAAAAGCAGCATAATTGTCATGTTTCTCCTGTTAGACAGCACAATATGGACACGTAATAAAATAATAGTTTGACCTCTAGAAGCATTACAAAAGCGTTACTTCGTTACACCAATTGGAGGCGATAAGCGAGTCTTTATAAACGAGTGAATCATTTACTCATTCGATTCTTCAGAAACACTTTCATTCAGGTTGCTGGTTGCAATGTGCTGGCTGTTGATAAAATAAAACATCTCACATTATGAATAAAATCTGTCCAAACATTTATCTTTTTAGCGTTATACATCCTTGAATCATTTGTAAATAAATTCATTCAGAATCGAAATAGTCACTGCATGCTGTGTTGCTCGGTAAGGCTGATCGGTTTGCAGTTTTTTTTTTCGTTAAGGGAGCAAAAATATAGAAAGTAACTTGCACTATTGGGTCTAAAATGTTAAAAGTGAATCAGCATTAATGTCTTGTTTACTGAACTGTTAAAAGAACAGTCTTGGCTTAACTGAATATGAGCATGGATGTGTAACAGCACTATTGCTGTTGTTGTTGATATTGCTTAAATATCTAATGAAGAGACATAAATATTAGTTACAATATACAGACTCCAGTATTTACAATTGCACTAGTCATTCAAACACCTAAACACTTTGGTAACAAATTTCAGGCAAATGCATCTCTCCGTGGTAATTACACGTAGCATGCAAATCCTTGCCACCAACAGAGTATGGAGAAACAGTGGGCTGGTGAGAAGAGAGTGTTTAAAAGCTCATATGTTTCTGAATAGCGCATAACAGAGGTAGAATGGGTAAGATGCTGGTCTGGTTTGTGTTTCTCTGTCTCTTGAGCTATATTGACAGTGAAGGGCTCCACCTTCAAGGAGATTATATCATCTCTGGCCGGTTCCCTCTCCATAATTCAGATTCCACCATCCCACCGACACCTTACCTGACTGACTGCACAGTGCACACAGTAAGAATGATATGAAATCTGATATGTCATTTTATTGTACTTTGCATATTCCACTTGTCTGTGATCATGTCAGTGTTTTCTACAGGTATGTATTTTTGTCTGTTTTGATCAATGAAAACATGTATGGGGTCTTCCAAACAAACAGAGATTTATTATTATTTATCATACTTTGCAGAACACTGCTTGTCTTCATTTTGTTTCCAGAGGCTTGACCAATAAGCATGGCTATCATCTGGTGCAGGCCTTCAGATATGCCATGGATGAAATTAACAACAGCACCCAGAATAAGCAACTCCTTCCAGGGGTTACGCTGGGCTACCGGACATATGATTTATGCTCCCTCCCAGCCAGCAATCTGGCCACCCTGGATCTGCTGGCCCAACAGGACGACAGTCCATTTGTGGACAGCCGTGCTGTGGCCATCATCGGTCCTGACAGCAGTTCCTACTCTTTCACACCAGCCACTGCTCTTGGTGCATTCCTGGTCCCTCAGGTATGGCATAATCACAACATGATTTATCACCATCAGGTTATCATCTAAATAATAAATTAGATTTTTAATAGCAGTTAGCCTACACTGTAATCAAACCAGGTTTTATGCGTATTTCAAAGATATTTCTATTTAAAATTAATAATTTTAAGTTATTATATATATATATATATATATATATTATATAATTATATATATATATATCACACACAGGATATATCCATAGAAAAATTTAAACGCTGATGTAATATAATATATAATATTAGATATATATATATATATAATATATACGATATTCTGTATTATAGTATATATATTTATTTTTAAATAATTAAAAATTATCTACCTTAAAAATACCTATTTAGAAAATACATATATACTTTTATGAATTAAAAATGTTTATTTTCATTAAGATTTTTTTTTTGTCAGCCGTCCCCCCACTTTTCCCCCGCCAGTTTTAGTTTATCTAACGTTTGTATTAGATGTTTCTTTCTATATAGAAACCGCTAAATCTGTAATCTGTGTTTTTCTTCATACCATTTTTTTTTCCCTTTTTTTTTTTTTTTGTTTTGTAGATCTCCTACGAGCATCAAATGAATGGCTGAGCAACAAGATCCTCTATCAGCTTTCTTCCGCACCATTCCCAGTGACAAAAACCAAGTCAGCGCAATGATACAAATCCTCGTCAGATTTAACTGGACCTGGATCGCTCTTCTCGGTAGTGACAATTCATACGGTATACAGGGAATGCAAGGCTTATCCCAGCAAGCGTCGCTTTACGATTTATGTATTGCATACCAAGCCGTGATACCCGCTGTAACTGACAAGACGAAGCAATACATGCAAGACATGGTCAAAAATCCTCAAAACCAAAGTCAACACTATAGTTGTCTTTGCCAATAAGAGGCGGGCCGCTGGCTTCTTTCCTTTTGTAATTGACCAAAATGTGACAGGAAAAGTGTGGATTGGGACAGAGGATTGGTCGGTGGTGTCAACAGTGAGTAGTATCCAGGGATCAGTATGATAGGGACTGTCCTCGGTGTCACAGTCCAATATACTGAATTCAGTGGTTTTGAAGATTTTGAAAGGCATTCTGTGCCCAGACTTAAAGACATTGGTCTCAACAGCCCATTCAGCCACAGTGTCCCATGTATGGAAAATACAAAGCTTTATGAAATAGCGATTCAAGGCTTTTCTATGTCACAGTATGACGTTGTTTCCTCCTTTAACGTGTATAAGGCCGTGCACATGGTGGCTCATGCGCTGCACAACATCCTGCATTGTGACTCTGGACTGTGTCAGAAATATAACGTGCAGCCATGGGAGGTGAGTGCTTTCAGAGAAAAATCACTGAAATACTGTATTATAGCACATTTGCAATTATTAATGAAATTACTGTCTTTGATTCCAACAGGTATTTCATCAGCTAAAACAAGTTCAGTTTTCAATTCGAAATACATTATTTTACTTTGATTAGAGACCCTCTTACAGGTTATGATATAGTGATGTGGGTATGGACGGACGGCCAGTGGTCACTTAAGGTGGTGGGAAATTACACTCCAGGTCCAACTGAACTTCAGTTAGATGCCTCTCTGATTAAATGGACAGGTCAAGTGACTCCTGTAACCAAGGTAAGTTTATTTCCTTATATGCGTTTCCTTTTATTTTCCTTATGTACTGTATAACAAACTACTTGCAGTACCATTCAAAAGTTTGGGATCAGAAAGATTTTCTTTTTTGGTTTTAAGAATTTCAAGAAAAGAATCGATTTTTTCAGCAAGGACGACTTTAAATCAAACAGGCCCCGGGGACAAAATTTGGCTCCACCATGCGTATCAAAGAGTGGGGAAATGGCGGAAAAAAAAACTTTTTCTAATTTATCATTCATTCATTCATTCATTCAAAAAAAAAAAAAAGATGTGGATACAACTGGCACCTAAAAATTTTAGCTTTGATCACAGAAATAAATTATATTTTAAAGTATATTAACATAGAAAACAGTTATTTTAAAATTGTAATAATGTTTCACAATATTACTGTTTTTTAACTGTATTTTGATCAAATAACTGCAGCCTTGGCGAGCATAAGAGACTACTTTCAAAAACAAAAATCTTACAGACCCCAAACTTTTAAAAGATAGTGTACTTTGCTTTCCAAATACTTTCCCTCTGCATCATATCTACACAACAAAGCCGTGACAAAATACATGAATATAAAATATAAGATATGATAACATTTTTTTAATTAATAAAGAAGGGACATAATTCAAATATGGTCCAGAAAATAGTAATAAGAATAGAATTATTATTATTATTTCTGTCCAGGTTCCTGAGTCCCTGTGTTCTCCAGAGTGTCCTTACGGACACAGAAAGCTCATGACCGGACAACATAAATGTTTCTTTGACTGCATGGCATGCCCTGCTGCCACTTTCCTCAACAAAACAGGTTCAATAACACTCCAAATATCATATAATTAAAAAGTGCAAGTGCACAAGGTTGTTCAATGGATGATTCCAGCAATGGCACACCTTTCTTTTCCTCCACCCTCCAGACTCACCCTCATGTCGTTCACAAACCCCTAAGACTTCTGTTTCATCTTTCGAACCCACATTAAGTTATTGTTTTTGATGAAATCCGAGAGCTTGGGACCCTATTTGGACGACATGACGGGTGAGTATTAAGACGAATTTATTTTTTTGGTGAACTATCCCTTTAAATTCTGTAATGTAGCCTCATTATGAAACATTTTAAATGCATCTTATACTAACTTGACTTCATATGTTCTCATAGGTTACACTTTCTGCTAGGCGTGTGCCAGAGACTACTGGTCTGAAGCAGAGAGTGAGACATGTAATAAGAGAGCCGAGCTGTACCTGCCGTGGGGCGCTTCGCTCACTACAGCCCTGCTCATATACCTGGGTGTGACCCTGTTTCTCACCCTTGGCACGGCTGTCATCTTCCTATTCAACCTCAGTACCCCTGTTGTGAAGTCGGCCGGAGGGAAGACATGTCTGCTAATGCTGGCGTCTCTGACTGTGGCCTCCTGCAGCACCCTGTGCCACTTCAACAGACCCTCCCACATCGGCTGCCTCCTCAAACAGCCCCTCTTCATTATCAGCTTCACCGTCTGCCTGGCGTGTGCGACCGTGCGCTCTTTTCAGGTGTATAGAGCTCTCTACTTGACAATGTAGAAGAGGTTAATATCTATTAAGAGGTTAATAGCTGTACGTTATATGACAAAATATTTAACAAATGAAAGATAGCTTTTCAAGCAAAACATTTTTCAATAAGATGTTTGTGAGATTTATAGTTGGTGAAACCAGTGTTAATGAAAACTAAATTGATTAAAATGTTAACATTTTATTTTTATTAATTGAAATAAAGTAAAATATAAAATATTAGATTAAAAAATGAAATTAGAAGTGCTATGGCTAATAATGAAATAAAGTAAGTTGAAGTATAAATGACTAAACCTGAAAATGAAAAATAGAAGTTAATAGAAATTTAAAAAAAATTAAATCTTGTCAGAGCACATCCAATTACCCAAATTTTATCAACTGAAAATATTAAACTCTTATTAATACTCTAATATTATTTTACAACATAATAAAAGAACACTAGTGAAACGTTTTATGTACTGTTCAAAAATAAGAAATGAATATTTGCTTATGCTCATTGTGATCAATTTTATCTTAAATTTAGGGATAAACAGTAGTAAAATACAGTAATCATTTTTCACGTTATAGTTGGTGGCCAAAACTAAATCATGGTTTTAAATGCTAAGTGCATTTAGGCATTACAACATTATAATGTGCAGTGTGAAAAATGGATATTCATTTTGAGATGACAGAGTTATTAAAATATATATTTTTTTAAAGATTAAATTTAAGGGAGTGTTAGATGACAACAAAGGTAATCTAATGGTGAAATTAGGGGAAATGAGCATGAGCAATTAAATATCCAATGTTTGCCAATAACTAATATGATATATCTATATTGTGCATTCTTAATAAATAACTTTCATCCTCATCAGTTCTCATATATGACACAAATCTCTCTCTTTTCAGGTGGTTTGTATATTTAAGTGGTCCTCCAAGCTGCCAAGATCTTATGAGACCTGGGCTAAGAATCGAGGCCCTGAGATGTTCATCTTCATCACGACAGTGGTGGAGGTCTTCATCTCTCTTCTTCGCATGCTCCTCGACCCTCCCTTTCCATCTCTGGACTATGACTTCTACAGTGACAGCATTATTCTGGAGTGCAGTAAGACTCTGTCTCTCGGGGCCTTCGCCGAGCTCATTTTTGTGTGTGTTGAGCTTAATTTGTTTCTGCCTGAGCTACATGGGAAAAGATCTGCCGGCCAATTATAATGAGGCCAAATGCATTACATTTAGTCTCATGATATATATGATTTCTTGGATCACGTTCTTCACAGCTTACCGCATTTCCAGAGGGAGCTTCGCCATGGCCCTTAATGTAGGTGCCATCCTGTTTAGTGTGCTAGGAATACTCGGCGGCTACTTTTTGCCAAAGGTGTACATAATGTTTAAAAAAGCCCCAGTTGAATACAACAGCTCACTTCCAAAACTGCATTCAAATGTACACCATGTCCAAGCAGTGAAAGCAAATAAGACTTTCTACTATGTCTCTCAACAGTAGGATAATCCAGTAGAGCCTATTAACAATACAGAGCAACATAATCCCAGTTTCAGTCTTTTAGAAGCAGCCGATACTCTAATTGTCTCTGGACTGTGAGTGCTTGGCATATGCATAGCCAGTGGGCAGAATGACAGAGAAAGCCTAATTGTGTTGGCTACCGAAAGGGCAGAGCACCCGGTTCAACTGGCCTGCGTGAACATCTGTCATGTGCTTCGCTCTCATGGGTGCCCAGTTTCACTCGAAACAATTCGGAGAACAGATTTATTTGGGCAGCTGATTTAAATCATGATCTTGGTCTTGCAGATACAAGGACAGATGGCTTTACTTGTCCTGTTTGTCTTTAGTAAGTCTTTAAAGGAATAGTTAACCCTAAAAATGGAAATTTGTTGAAAAACTTCAGGTTATCCAATCCAATCGGAACAGATTTGGAGAACTTTAGCATTGCATCACTTTCTCATCAATGAATCCTCTGCAGTGAATGGGTGCCGTCAGAATGAGAGTTCAAACGGTTCATAAAAAAACATCACAATAATCCACATGACTCCAGTCCATCAATGAATGTCTCGTAAACTGAAAATCTGCCAGTTTGTAATAACCAAATCCATTATTTCAGCACTTCTAACCAAAATAATATGTCCATAATAACGATCGTTTCAGTGTTGTCCTCTCACATCAAAATAAATTTGTTCAAAAATGTTTTGGACTGTTTTCGCCTCTAAACCGTGCTTGATCTGTGCATATTATCTGTTCCAATGAAGAAACAAACTCGTCTACATCTTGGATGGCTTGAGGCTGAATACAATTTTTATTTTATTTTTGAGTGAAATATTCCTTTAATATAACTTTAGGAATTTGGCCCTGCAGCCAATTAGAAAAATGGGATTTAATTTCTGTATCAAAATTGTGATGAATATAGGTTGTGCATGTTTTCAAATGCACTTTGTTTCTACAAAACAGGTTAGGTAGAGCAAAAAAATGAACCGTGATAATGATTGATTCAAATGTTCATTTTTGGGTGAAATATTCCTTTAAAACCCTGAAAGGCATTGACTGAGACAATAGATGGAAGAACATCTGACCCATCTGTTCAAAGTGTCACCCTTTCACTTGATTCTGACTTTTACATTTTTTTAAATCCTAAGCTTTCTGTTATTACTCAGATTTAATCCCATTTTAAATCTGAATTTTTCCACATATACTTTTGTACGCCACTTGTTGCTTTGTCTACTTGTTCATTGACCATGCCCACACACACACACAAACACACACACACACCACACCACACACACACCACACACACAACACACACACACCACACACACACACACACACACACACACACACGTGCATCAGCCCCTGTAAAAGATAGGATTAAAGGGCTTGCTGTTGTTAGGAGGTCATCTCCACTGACTCCGGAACGTGTGAGTTGGGAGCACGGAAGTGTTTCCCACACTACTTTCCTATTGTGAGTGTAATATTCTCAGGAGGGGAGAACAATAGAAGTGTGCCTGTAGAGGGGAGGCTGTGTAATTGTATTTACTTGACGTTACCCATCTGTGCTGGTAGAAACCTCATATAGACATAGTCTAGATTTATTTGAGAGCTTAAAATTGTACAAATGCTCTTAAAATAAAATATTTGTGTTGTATTTTTTATGAATGCCATATGAAATTGGACTCTATTCCAAAAAATAATAATATAAATAAATAAAAACCAGTATTTCTCTCTGTCTGCCTCAAAAGATAAGTCATTTAGAATTTTTTAAGCTTCTATTTGCTTTATTTTTATATTTTATTATATACACCTTATTTGACAGAACTATAAAATAAAACTATCAATTACAAGTAAAAATCAGTGGTTCACACAAATTGAGAGTAAGTTTTTAAACCAGTTAGCTCAGTTTACTTACAGTTAGTAGATCAGCCCACAAGTGGTTTTTAGTTTAGTTCCCTAACCTGTTAACATAAATTCAGTCAGCTTTCATACCACATGCTTTTTAAATCAAACTATTGCACATATTGTGCCAGGTTATATGTCTTTAACATGCAAACAGTAATTATTAAAACACTAAAAACCATGAATTGGTAATGTAGAATTTTATTAACAGAAAATATTTGACATAAGAGCTCATTTTCAAAACAGCATTGGTCAAGACAACAAACTGGATCCTTTATCAAATGTACAACATGCCTTACCTAACAAAAATGGAGAATTCTCAGTGCAAACATAAAGATACTCTGAAAAACTTTGAAGTACAATTTCATTTTAATGATCTGATACAGAAAACTCCACTGGAGTCGACCTCAATTAAATATGCATACATCAAAACATATACACAATAAAAAACAATTTAAGTAATCACATGTGGTAAAAATCACATTAAGAGCTATTAAAACAGAACAAGAAGCACATAAATCCACCTCTTTCTATTGACAAACACATGTTTGTCTTAAGTTTTTGTCAATCAATATGATGACAACACAAACGTACACCTTGGAAATGAATCTCCTACTTTCATGAGAGACGTTAATACGACTGTCCCTCAGGGTTTACGGTTCACCGCATCTCTACCAGGGTCTCCAGACGGGCCTCCTGATGTCAGGCTGTTGCAAACCAGCCGTGCTCAGTTTAGAGGAAGGTCCTGGTGGAGCGGAGCCGATAGCAGCGCTCGTTTGCTGGGCGTTGTGGAGATGCTGGAGCTCCTGCCCAGATCCTCCTCCAGTGGAATGAAGAGTGAGGAAGTGGACAGACTCCCTCCAGCAGTGAGAGTAGCCTTCATTATAGTCCCTCTGAGGAAGCTGCTGCTGCTGCTGCTGCCGCTGCTGTTTGAAAAAGCTGACAGTCATTTCCAGGATATCAGCCTTCTCCAGTTTGGCGCTGGGGTCGTGGCTGTGAAACTCCTTCTCCAGGAGACTCTTGAGCTGGTCGATGCAGCTGTTGATGCGGTCTCTGCGCATCTTTTCAACAATTGGCTTCCTCAGCTGAAATCAGATGGGAACACGGATTAGAACATGTTTCAAACTGCATACAGAATGCAATTTTGGTGAATCGTTTGAAAGAAGAATCGCATTGAAATTAAACATACCTTCATTTTGTTCTTGTCACTGAAGTGAAGATGGTCAAAAGACGAAAGCATAACTGAATGGGGTGCCATGTCCAGCTTGCTTTTCTTCAGTGGCAAAAAGAGTTGTGAGTCTCTTTGAGGAACAGCCCCCTGTATTTATACAGCAGCATTAGCATTACAAAGCCATGTGGCCTGTGCTGTGTTACTGTTCCCACACACTACCAGAGACCAGAGGGCCGGCTCATCACAACAATAGAGGACATTAATTTTATGGTTAACTGCCTGCTCGCCTTCCACTGAAGGAATGTTTCCCAAGGTATCAGAGGGACGCCACACTTGAAGGTTTAGTGAAGGAATTTGGCCCTTCAGCCAATTAGAAAAAAGATGTAATTTTCTGTATCAAAAAGTCATGATAAATATAGGTTGTGCATGTTTTCAAATGCACAAAAGCAGGTTTGGTAGAACACAAAAGATGAAAATAAAATATTTTTGATGAACCATGCTAATTGATGTTGTATAATTCACACTTTGTGTAACCAAAATGTAATGCAATAAAAATTCAGTTTATTGATGAAAAAGAATGTATGCACATACATTTAATGCAATAAAGTATATTTTATATATTGCAAAAATTCTAGATAGCACAAACCGTCCATTAATTAAAAAAATACACAACGTAAGCAGTTATATTTTTTTTCAAATTATTATTACTGTTTTACAAGAAAAAAATATTTCTTTTGCAGCAGGAAACACAGACTCGAGTCCGTTCCCAGGCCAGGAGTATTCCTTTGATAACTGTTAACAACATGACTGTCAGTTCTACTGAGGTTCGGTGGCAAAACAGACGCGTGCACGTTCCAGATTACGGAAGTTCTCATGTAGCTGTTAAACAGCATGAGAACCGTGAAGGCACGCGTGAGAAAGATCAAGATGATCAAACATCTCAATCTTTATCCGCTAAAAATATTTATATGAGACGAAATCATTTGATTTGTAACGTGATTAAAAAGTTACCTGGGTTTGCTTTCATTTATTGTAGCGTGCCAGCAGGCTCCAGTGAGGGTGATTGCGCGGCGCGTTCTGCTGTATCCCGATCGCACGCCAAGCAGACGCCAAGTGATTATCAAAAGCCAAAAGGGTCAGAATTCACCAAAATACAAGCACGTGAGTAAAGTGGTTTTACTGTGGCAATGAAGCGCGTGGGAACGAGCAGGTGAATATTGATTATGAATGGTGCTTGCTATTTGAAGACGCTTGGAAACCCCACAGAACACCTTAGCTAACACACAAATACGCGCTCGTGTATCGTGACAGCCACCAGCGACATAATCATTGATATTACAATTAATATTTTGAATAATATTGTTTAACTTTTCACCTTAATTTTAAAGTTTTAGTGATTGCGTTTCAATGTTTTTTTTTTGCCATTTTTATTAGTTTTTTTATGTGAAGCCTATATAGTTTTTCATAACTATTCATTTTAGTTTATTTAATTAGTTATTTTAGAGAAAATTAGAATTATTGCCTTGGCAACTAGCTGAAATTAAATAAATGTAAGTTTTTTATATTTTATTTTATTTGCGTTAACATTTAGGGCCTATTGTTTCAAGTAATTTTTTCTTTATTGTTTTAGTTAATGATAATAACCCTGATGAAATCGCCTCTTTTTGTATTGTGATGGGTAGCAAAGACTAGTGTTTATGCTACATACGTTGTTTGTGTTTGCTTGTATTTTTCACATATATTCTTTTGAAATACTGTGAGTTTGTTTTTGAGGACATTCCCACAATCCTGGGTGCTCTAATCTGACCAGTGCAAACAATGCACTAATTGCTCCATTGAAAATGTTAATTGCATCTTTGTTGTAAAACAAACAGTCAGTCTTAGTGTCACACACAAACTTGGTAAATCAAGCTTTGTGCAATAGTGAGGAATTCAGACCACCTTATTGCATTTTAGCAAAAAAATATAAATGATCACTTTTGTAAATGTATATATATTCTCAACTATAGCAGATATGAAGCCTGTTCCACGTTTAATTTGAGTTGGATATATGGTTTTGTTCCTGTGATTCCTCTACGCTCAACCACCTGTAGCAGCAGGCCTGAAGACGAGGTTTGTGTGACAGAAGGCACAGGGCTTTTACTGGAGTTCCCATGAGTTCTGTATTGAGAGGCCAGCCTTCCTTTCCCACAGTCGGTTCATTGACTACCCACAGTAAGGAAACAAAACAAGTGTGTCTTGTTACACATCACATTAGTCACGGTGTTTGAACTCTCTTTATTAGAGGGGGACCTAAGACGTAGCAAGACCATCTGGACTTCAGACACTTTTAGGACTTTCCCAGGATTCAGCAGGAGTTTTCAAATCGGTTCAAACCTAGAAATTCTTCCTAATTCTTAGTCAGGTGTTTGTTCATATATTTATTTATTTTTTCTCTCTCTCTCTCTCTCTCTCTTTATTTGATTTATTTAAAGTGCTAAACAATATAGGGACATTTCATGTCAACTCAACCAGAGGTCACCGCTCAAATTTTTGATATTGCTAATATGGAAAGATAAACATATATAAATCTGTTGACTTTAGCTGTCTTTGTTGCATTATGTGCCAGTGGTGACCATTCAAAAATGGTTTTGGAAAAAAGTTTGCAGGCATGTAACTCAAAAAGTATTAAAGATATCTTAATGCCCTTTTAGATATTGGGTCTTAACATACTTCCCTAAAATAGTGGATTACTCAGTAGGTCTAAATATTCATCCATGACATTTAATATAATGGCGTTCATCACTATACATGTTTATCTTTCTTCAGAAAAAATATTAGCAAAATCGAAAATTTGAGCCGGGGGCCTGAGTTTATACTGTATGACCCTATAAGAGTAAAATTTTAACCCTATAAAATATTTAAACAAATGAAATATTTTGCTTTAGCATGATGAGTAGTACATTGTGTGATTTGTTGATGCAACATTTTCCAATCATTCAACAGTATTTCTACTTAAATTTCATTTGCATAGGTCTCTTTATCTGCCCTTACCTTGTTCAGTGTGCAGCACCTGAAGAGCATAATGTTTCTTAGAATATTTATAAGTTCTCTGTTTATAAGTTTTCTGTCATTTCTGTTCGGTTTGCCTTTTAAATTTACCTGGCTGCAATTGAATTTGTGAATCTGTACAGGATGTGCAGTTTTGCAGATCCGCCACTTTGAGGCAAATTGTGGGTGTAAGTTCAACATCCCTTTCTGATGACAGGGATGCCACCTATCCTTACTGATTATAAGGTGTCTTGCTAGGAGATCATTATTGCTCGAGTGGATAACAAAGCACACACAAGCTTGTTTGTAATTCCATATTTATCAAATATGTAACTGAAACTAACTGATGCAATTTAAAAGTTAGTGGAATGTGTGAATATGAAGGTAGGAACACTGAATGAATAAGCACATTGCCACAGAAAAGTTTGTAAAATAGACATTTATTACTTTTATAAAACATTTGCAGATGATATCCAGCATCTTCATTTAGTCTACCACTGGGCTTGATTGTTAGACACACCTTTCACTTGTTTAAAACGCAGTTACCTAAATCATCTTTATAAAAGAATTTGTTGGTCATATAGTTGATTATATAAAATCTACAACACCAACAATAAAATATTCCAAAAAAGAACAAGAGGTTAATAAATATCATAAGATCCATTGGATCTATTCAGAAACATGTTCATAGAATATCAATATTGCATCTCAGTGTGAGATATATAATTGCTAACATAGCAGATTCAATTAGCTTGAAGCATAATTTGCCAATGGCAAAAATACAGTGAGATCCAAATATAGGAATACAGACAATTGTTCTCTCATGAAAGAGGTAGATCTGAAATAACATGTTCTCTAATAACAGAGTTAATCGTGGTAGTTCACATTCACATAGAACGGCTTCTACCAGGGTCTCCAGAGGCCAGCATTCTCCTCTTTGCTGCTGCTCTGTGCGGCTGGTGAACTGATCTGAGGCGGCACTCGTGTGTTGTTCTCTGTGTTGGGCTGCGTGTGCAGGAAGTGCTTCAGCAGTCTTCTGTGGGACTCCGTCTGCACTGGACACTGAGACAGGAAGCTGACGGCCTCCTGCACACATCTGGAGCGTCCGTCACGAGCTGCAGTAGAGCTGCAGGCCGAGGGATTCTGGGAGCACTGCTGGCCTCTCAAGAAATCCAGCGTCATCTCCAGGATATCAGCTTTCTCCTGTCTGGAGTCGGGCTGTTGCTTTAGGAACTCTTGACCCAGAAGAGACTTGAGCTTCTCAATGCTGCTGTTGATTCGTTCTCTGCGGATCTTCTCCACTATCGGCTTTCTCAGCTGAGGAAACACCAAGAACATGCATTTAGAAACACTCATCCACATTTTTATATCTCAGAAGCATATATGATTCTGTGGAGTGAGATATGAGATGTTGAATATTTACCTTGTTTGTGAGTGGAAGTTGTTCTCTGCTGATGACTGATCCAGTGATTGTAGGTGCCATGGCTGTGTGTCTTGTGTTCAGTTCTCCGTTAGGATCAGATGAGATCTGTGCTCAACTCTCTCTCCTCTCCCTCTATTTATACTCCCAAATCTCCATATGAATGTGTGAGTCTGGAGTTTGCTGGAGGTTCTCACAGTCTGCAGCCAATGGGAGCATTTGGGCCGCCACATGGCTGCTGAAGCCCTTATTGCTCCGACACAATGAGCGCATCTCTGGGGAGCAGGTGGAGGGTTGGAGAGTGTGTGAGAAAGTGCAGCTTGTTGCTCACCGTAAGGATTAATTGCTCAAAAAAGCACGTGCTGTTTATATGAAAGACCTACAATGAAAAAATTGGTTCAAAATTTCTTCCATTTCTCCCTTCTTTCTAGAATAATTTATAGAAGTATTAAATAGCATTATTAATAGTGATTTTAAAAAGTCAAATACAATCATAAGGACAATAAACGGGTGGTTTCAAATGCATTTTTCTGCCAATAAATAATCAACTACTAATCATCAACAAAATGATTATTACACTATGGCAAAAATATTCAGAAAATTATCATTTTCACTCCATTTTATTGAATGAATCTATTAATTGAATTCTCACTTCTAAGTATGAGTCCAAACAAGCAAACAAATGCCCATCTCAATTAGGGACAGTCATAAATACCCCTGTGAGGTTTCTATAGAGTCCCTTGACGACTTGCCTAATTGCCTGCAGCAAGGCACACTTCTATTCATCTCTGATGAATGGACAGACTGTGGGAAAGCTGTGGAAAGTGCAGTCCCAGTCCTGAACTACATCACCTTCAAGGCTTCATTCTGAGAGAGGACATCTGAACTGCATCTGAAAGAGTAAACCTGTGGCACCGTACTCGAATCGAATTGCTGTCCTGTTTTTTTTTTGTTCCCAAAGAATCTTAAGTAAATCTTTTAATTAAAGGCCAATTAACTGTCATGTTAAAAAATGTTAACACTGTTGATTAAACCAGGAGCTATTCAGCAAAACTTATGCTTTTTGCAACAGGTATACTGAATTGATTCATCAGGTATTATAAGAGAATTATGGCATCGGAAACATGACTGGATATTTTCCACTTAAACTTGAAAATTAAACATTTGTTTTTACAAAAATGTATTAAACATTAAAAATTACAAATCATTTACAAAAAACTTTTGATTCTACACTACTAATAGGTCACTTATCAAATTGCCTGATGGCATTGATCAATTAAACAACAGATATAAAATATATCATTTTAATATAATCTTTTTTTTAAAACGAAAAAGCAAAATATAAGCATTTTCACTAGTGGTCTCAGACATACACTTAATAAAAATGGTGCATACTCTTTTATGGGGTTTCCGCTTTCGCACAAACTTCCTCCCTGTAATACAACCCTCTCCACCTGCCTGTCAGAGACAAGCTCATTGTTCCCTGTGCAATAAATGCCTCACTGAGCATGGGGCAGCCCTCTGCTCCTTTGAGACTTTCAAACGCTCCCATTGGCTGCAGACTGTGAGAACCTCCAGCAAACTCCAGACTCACACATTCATATGGAGATTTGGGAGTATAAATAGAGGGAGAGGAGAGAGAGTTGAGCACAGATCTCATCTGATCCTAACGGAGAACTGAAGACAAGACACACAACCATGGCACCTACAATCACTGGATCAGTCATCAGCAGAGAACAACTTCCACTCACAAACAACGTAAATATTCAACATCTCATATCTCACTCCACAGAATCATATATGCTTCTGAGATATAAAAATGTGGATGAGTGTTTCTAAATGCATGTTCTTGGTGTTTCCTCAGCTGAGAAAGCCGATAGTGGAGAAGATCCGCAGAGAACGAATCAACAGCAGCATTGAGAAGCTCAAGTCTCTTCTGGGTCAAGAGTTCCTAAAGCAACAGCCCGACTCCAGACAGGAGAAAGCTGATATCCTGGAGATGACGCTGGATTTCTTGAGAGGCCAGCAGTGCTCCCAGAATCCCTCGGCCTGCAGCTCTACTGCAGCTCGTGACGGATGCTCCAGATGTGTGCAGGAGGCCGTCAACTTCCTGTCTCAGTGTCCAGTGCAGACGGAGTCCCACAGAAGACTGCTGAAGCACTTCCTGCACACGCAGCCCTACACAGAGAACAACACACGAGTGCCGCCTCAGATCAGTTCACCAGCCGCACAGAGCAGCAGCAAAGAGCAAACTCTGGCACTCTGGAGACCCTGGTAGAGCCACCAGCACCCGTATGATTTATCAGACAGAATTCATAATGCCACTCTGAGATTGGCATGGACTGAAATTCTAACGTAGGAATTGATTTCCGCCTCTGCTGCTTATGCAGGACCTTTAATCTGCTTTCAGAGAAAGTGTGTTTCATTGAAACTGTATGACCAATGATGTTTGATGAAAATGTATAGAATCATTTTCTGTGTAAAATGATTACTACATTCGTGAAAATTAAGATTGAAACAAACGTTAAAGTCTTATTCAGACGTTTGAGCTCTTGTAGCTCTTTCACCCATATTGGGTTTATTCTTTCACTGCTTTCATTTACTGAAAGCTTTTTGTTATATTTCTGTTGTTTGAAACAGATCTAATGCTTCTCTTATTATATGAGAAATATTTCTTCATTTGAAGGAAAGATTTGATTGTGTGTTGAAAGCACAAATGATTGTTTTTAATGTTTGCATGTGTTTACATGAATGAGACGTTTCCCCTGTAAAGGGCAGTGGTTTATCGTCACTGTTAGTGATTTCAATGTTATTCTTTGTATTCAAAGTCAAGTTCTTACCTTCTTTGAAGGTGTCTTGCATCGCACATTGCACTGGCTTAATACTTTTAAATGTCTGTGACATTGTAAATTTCTTCCCAGTTTAAGAGAATTACATAACATGAGTTCTTCATGATTGTGAAAATATGTATTAACATATTGTCACTAATGTTACTGCTTTGTTACTTTAAGACACTTGAATGTCCTTCAAAGTCAAGGCACATGTTTATTGTCAGATTTGCTCACAAATGAAGAGCAGCAGTCATATTGCTTATGACAAATAAATTGTACAATCAAAGGTTTTGTTTGGTGTTATGTTTTATATATTCTTCATATTATTTAATAAAGTATGTCTGAATAGTATAGTCTCCTCAAAAGCTCTAGCCCTCTAAGTATTAGTAACAGTATTCTTCAGGTTTAACATTTCAAGAATTGCGTTGAGAATCAGATACAATTTTAATTTAAAATTTATTTAGTTTTTTAAAGATTAAAATAGCATAGGTCTAACCGGTGAACCTGACTTGATATTAGTTTGTAGCTCTCAGAAAATGTGCGTATTTACAGTAATTACTTGAGAAATAAATTCCTGCATATTTTTTCCATGCAGGTGCACCTCCTACAGTTCTCACAGTGAATGAATATTCATGTTAAGATACAGAGACTGCAAAATATAGAACATGGTCTGTGTTACACAAAACTTTGTTTTTGTGTAATTAATAACCCAAAATCCATTGCATATCAACCTACACTGATCAGGAGACAATAGAGGACTGTCTCTGTATGAAACCTGCTGATGGGGTAAAGCTGTACTGAGACTCCATTCCCTGCTGTTTTCCCACACTCTGCCCATTCAGAGAACTCAACAATTAAGAACAATTCAGCACATGGCCATAAGAACTTCAACAGAGACCCACGGGACAGATTCTTCTGAATCATTAGCATTCGTCTTAATTACTGAAAGACATATTAAGAGTATTTGGAGATTACTCTTTTAAAGTTTAAGGCTTTGTTATACACATAAAACATAGAAAAAGATTGAAATAGATCATGTTTTATGTTATCTGAGTCTGAAACTGCTATTTTAAATTATGGTTATCCTATGTAAATTTTAGAGTCATGACTAATGAGAAGTACTTTGTAATTCCTACTATTTGCCTCATAGGTGTATAACTTAATGTTTACACTACCATTCAATAGTTTGCGGCCTGTCTTATGTTTACCAAAGCTGCAATTATTTCATCAAAAATACAGTAAAAGTAGTAATAGTGTGAATTTTTTTTATTTATTTCTATTTCAATGTAATTTAAAATGTATTCATGTGATGAAAAAGCTGAATTTTCAATTTAAAACAAAACAAAACGTATTAGCCTATTATTATCAATGATTAAAACAGTTGTGCTGTTTAATATATTTGTAGAAATGTCATACATTTTTTCAGGATTCTTTGATAAATAGAATGATTAAAAGAACCTAAATTATTTGAAACAGAAATATTTTGTAACATTACAAATGTCTTTACTCTCACTTTTGACCAATTTAATGCATATTTGCTAAATAAGAGTAATAATATTATTATTATTTTTTTTTTTTAAATCTGCTGAACCAAGCATTGGATTGGTAGTGTTTACCTGTGTCTTGCAACCTTTTTTTGTCTTATGTACCCCCAAAGTCCCATCAGATTGGAAAGTAATTCATAATAGTTGATTTCTTTTAGCATTATCATTAATATTATTAGAGTCGCCAGTATTATATATGTAAAAAATAATTACTATCATTTTTATATTTGAAAGAAACTGAAAAAAAAAGAAATTAATTACAAGTTTTATTTTATTTATTTAAGTTTAAGTTTAAGTATTTATGTACCCCCAATACCCCAAGTACCCCGGAAACCTGCCTAAATACCCCCAGGGGTCCACACACGCCTGCTTTATAGGAATCACTCATTTATTTTGATAAGGGACATCTGAATTACACTGAAAAGATATTCAACGGAACAGTTATTATTAAGCTACTTCCACCAGAAAATAAACATTATGATGAATCAATTGATTTTCCTCCTGTTGAGTAAAAACTGAAATATGTTGTGTTGTGTTTTGGCGATGGGAATGTTCCTCTATTAACGGCACGTGCTTTGTCAATAAATGACCCCAGTGTCACACAACAAATAAAGCTTTAAACGAAGGGTCTCCACTTTCTCACACACTCCATCCTTAACACCCACCCCTCCACCTGCTCTCCAGAGACGTGCTCATTGTTTCCTGAGCAGTAATCATGTCATTAAGCATGTGGCGGCTCTCTGTTCCTTGTGCTATTAGTCCTCTCCCATTGGCTGCAGACTGTGAGAACCTCCAGCAAACTCCAGACTCACACATTCATATGGAGATTTGGGAGTATAAATAGAGGGAGAGGAGAGAGAGTTGAGCACAGATCTCATCTGATCCTAACGGAGAACTGAACACAAGACACACAGCCATGGCACCTACAATCACTGGATCAGTCATCAGCAGAGAACAACTTCCACTCACAAACAAGGTAAATATTCAACATCTCATATCTCACTCCACAGAATCATATATGCTTCTGAGATATAAAAATGTGGATGAGTGTTTCTAAATGCATGTTCTTGGTGTTTCCTCAGCTGAGAAAGCCGATAGTGGAGAAGATCCGCAGAGAACGAATCAACAGCAGCATTGAGAAGCTCAAGTCTCTTCTGGGTCAAGAGTTCCTAAAGCAACAGCCCGACTCCAGACAGGAGAAAGCTGATATCCTGGAGATGACGCTGGATTTCTTGAGAGGCCAGCAGTGCTCCCAGAATCCCTCGGCCTGCAGCTCTACTGCAGCTCATGACGGACGCTCCAGATGTGTGCAGGAGGCCGTCAGCTTCCTGTCTCAGTGTCCAGTGCAGACGGAGTCCCACAGAAGACTGCTGAAGCACTTCCTGCACACGCAGCCCAACACAGAGAACAACACACGAGTGCCGCCTCAGATCAGTTCACCAGCCGCACAGAGCAGCAGCAAAGAGCAAACTCTGGCACTCTGGAGACCCTGGTAGAGCCACCAGCACCCGTATGATTTATCAGACAGAATTCATAATGCCACTCTGAGATTGGCATGGACTGAAATTCTAACGTAGGAATTGATTTCCGCCTCTGCTGCTTATGCAGGACCTTTAATCTGCTTTCAGAGAAAGTGTGTTTCATTGAAACTGTATGACCAATGATGTTTGATGAAAATGTATAGAATCATTTTCTGTGTAAAATGATTACTACATTCGTGAAAATTAAGATTGAAACAAACGTTAAAGTCTTATTCAGACATTTGAGTTCATGTAGCTCTTTCACCCATATTGGGTTTATTCTTTCACTGCTTTCATTTACTGAAAGCTTTTTGTTATATTTCTGTTGTTTGAAACAGATCTAATGCTTCTCTTATTATATGAGAAATATTTCTTCATTTGAAGGAAAGATTTGATTGTGTGTTGAAAGCACAAATGATTGTTTTTAATGTTTGCATGTGTTTACATGAATGAGACGTTTCCCCTGTAAAGGGCAGTGGTTTATCATCACTGTTAGTGATTTAAAATTAGTCTTTTATAGGCAAAATCAAGTTTTTACCTTCTGTGAAGGTGTCTTCTGTGCATTACTTCATATTGAAGTAGAGAATAAAAATAAATTTGAATATATTTCCTGCCTATAATCCCTTGTTGTCACTGAATTCCTTGTCCATGAGTTTAACTCATCACAGCACATTTGCACACTTTAAAAGTTATTCAAATCTATTATTCAAATCTACTATTTGGTTTAAACTCTATATTGTGTTTCAAGATGCACATGTACTTAAAAAATATGCCTATAAATGACACATTTGTCAATTCACATTTATAAGCAAAATTATAGTGTCTCTAATCGGGTCTAGTTTGCAATTTATTCATGCCATATTTGACTACTGACATTTTAGTATATTAACTGCAGTAATTCAGTGAAAAATTATGCATTTTAATCACATTGAGCACTCAACATCCAGTGTAGCTGAATTTCACCAAGCAGAGATAAAACATAATTACCTACAGTAAGCGAAAGTGTGGTTTATTAGTGGATCAATAAAGATATATATGTGTAGAGGAGTTCATTTCTTGAGACGACAGCAGCGCAATCTCACTCCATTACACAGCAAATCTGGTTTCTTCAGATGTAAACAGGAGACAGTCAACAAGACTACAAGGCAAACCATACTATCATATTCAAACTTATTATAAGCATTCTCAGGAAAAAAAAGAGGTACAAAAGCTGTCACTGGTGTGTTACCCTTACAAAAGGTACATCTTTGTGGCTTATTTGCTCACAAAGGGTGCATATTAGTAAATGCACATAGTACCTAAAGTGTATATATTATTACCTAAATGGCAGCACCCCACTGACAGCTTTCCTTTGAGTGTAGCTTTGATTTCATTTGACTTGACAGATGAAGAACTGACTGAAAATATTCAAATTATATTTTACGTTAATCACTAAGACTAAACAACAATTAAAACATCTTTATAGTGTGCAAAAGTGCTGTGATTTATTTTGATTGATGAAGAAAACATACAGATTATATTCTTAAAATTTATTTTCATGTTGCACTTCAAAATGAAGTAATACAAATGCAGAACACACCTTCAAAGAAGGTAAGAACTTGACTTTGAATACAAAGAATAACATTGAAATCACTAACAGTGACGATAAACCACTGCCCTTTACAGGGGAAACGTCTCATTCATGTAAACACATGCAAACATTAAAAACAATCATTTGTGCTTTCAACACACAATCAAATCTTTCCTTCAAATGAAGAAATATTTCTCATATAATAAGAGAAGCATTAGATCTGTTTCAAACAACAGAAATATAACAAAAAGCTTTCAGTAAATGAAAGCAGTGAAAGAATAAACCCAATATGGGTGAAAGAGCTACAAGAGCTCAAACGTCTGAATAAGACTTTAACGTTTGTTTCAATCTTAATTTTCAAGAATGTAGTAATCATTTTACACAGAAAATGATTCTATAAATTTTCATCAAATATCACTGGTCATACAGTTTCAATGAAACACACTTTCTCTGAAAGCATATTAAAGGTCCTGCATAAGCAGCAGAGGCGGAAATCAATTCCTACGTTAGAATTTCAGTCCATGCCAATCTCAGAGTGGCATTATGAATTCTGTCTGATAAATCATACGGGTGCTGGTGGCTCTACCAGGGTCTCCAGAGCACCAGAGTTTGCTCTTTGCTGCTGCTCTGTGCGGCTGGTGAACTGATCTGAGGCGGCACTCGTGTGTTGTTCTCTGTGTAGGGCTGCGTGTGCAGGAAGTGCTTCAGCAGTCTTCTGTGGGACTCCATCTGCACTGGACACTGAGACAGGAAGTTGACGGCCTCCTGCACACATCTGGAGTGTCCGTCACGAGCTGCAGTAGAGCTGCAGGCCGAGGGATTCTGGGAGCACTGCTGGCCTCTCAAGAAATCCAGCGTCATCTCCAGGATATCAGCTTTCTCCTGTCTGGAGTCGGGCTGTTGCTTTAGGAACTCTTGACCCAGAAGAGACTTGAGCTTCTCAATGCTGCTGTTGATTCGTTCTCTGCGGATCTTCTCCACTATCGGCTTTCTCAGCTGAGGAAACACCAAGAACATGCATTTAGAAACACTCATCCACATTTTTATATCTCAGAAGCATATATGATTCTGTGGAGTGAGATATGAGATGTTGAATATTTACGTTGTTTGTGAGTGGAAGTTGTTCTCTGCTGATGACTGATCCAGTGATTGTAGGTGCCATGGCTGTGTGTCTTGTGTTCAGTTCTCCGTTAGGATCAGATGAGATCTGTGCTCAACTCTCTCTCCTCTCCCTCTATTTATACTCCCAAATCTCCATATGAATGTGTGAGTCTGGAGTTTGCTGGAGGTTCTCACAGTCTGCAGCCAATGGGAGCGTTTGGGCCGCCACATGGCTGCTGAAGCCCTTATTGCTCCGACACAATGAGCGCATCTCTGGGGAGCAGGTGGAGGGGCGTTTAAGAGGGATGAAGACTGATTCAGCTAGTGGCCTGTGAATGTGGGAAATTTGTGACCTCGTAAAGTGATCTAAGTGACTGCAAGTCGCTTCGGTCTTTAAAGCACAGTTTATTGTGTTCTTCACACAAGGCACAAAATTGTCCCGTTGTCTCTTGGGAGTTAGACATGAGCCTCAAGGTATATACAGTATATGTGGTGGGGTTGCAATTACTCAAAGGAATGATTTGTGCCCACACACACACACACACAACAACACACACACACACATATAGATATATATATATATATATATATTTATTTATCACTCCAGGTATGATTATGACTGTTTCACATACAGCAACAAATAAATCAACATGACTATAAAAAATTAAGACTTTATATTTATAATTTACTTATTTGTTTGTTTTTATTTTAATTTATTTTTTATTTTGTGTTTTTCAAGCTTATGCCATGGCAAACTAAAGTACAATATCTGAAGTGTGTACAGGCTCTTTTCCTCTCAGCTTTATGAGGTCTGGGCAGCACACTTCTCTCTTGGCACACTCTCCCCACACATACTTAAGACACTTCCAGCTGTCTGGCCTGCTGTCTGCTGGCTCTCGGTCACACGCTCCACTCAGTGAGAACCTGGGAGCGCTTGTGCGGCACGGCTTCCCACACTTATTCACTGACACTGATCCCACTGATAAAAGAAGCGTGGCCCATTACACAATGTCAGAGTAACCCTGCCTCCCACTTCCCAGCACTCACTGTTCTCACAGCACCTCCCAGGCAGCCAGGCTCGCCATCTGGAGGCATCATTCAATTATCTCCCTTAAACAACAGCGTCCCAGCCCTAGAGTGTACAACATAGGCTATATCAGATAACATCATCTGCTCATTCTAACAGTTTTTTTTTTGACAGAATTGTCATAATGCACCAATTAATCTTAGATTCAATGATACAATTTTGTCATGGTTTTATGCATTTATTAAAATGTGAAAATTAAAATTTGCAGGTGTGAATAAAATTATTATATGCATCAGGTTTATATCAACTTTTGTGTAATGAGCAGAATACCTCCTTGTCATACTTATTAATATTTAATCATAAATATTATATAACCAATTATAAATAAATCAATGTTTAATTTAATAAATTCAATAAAATGTTTTGAAAATAAATAAAATAAATAAAAATTGATTGATGTTGAATGTCTACACATGATCATCTTTATCATTACCTTATATGTTGAGTTTTGCTTGTTTTAGAGCTATGAGCAAAATAATCCACCACTGTATATTTAATAAATAGTATCTAAGTTTTACAGTATTCAACATTTGAAGTGGATCAAAACTTTCCATCAAGTTTGTCCCTAAAACCTAAACCAAAATGTGTTGTTGTCTTAGGACAACTTTGATGACCTTTTTTGACCAACCTCAAATGCTGACCACTGTATAATAAATAATTAATAAATAAAATAGGAATAAATGTAAATAAATGTTAAAAAAATATTGCTATTGATATTAATTAAGTTAGTTAATATAACTAACTTAATTAATTAATTAATTAATTAATGTTAACTGTCTAACCATTTAATCTCTTTTCTATCCACGTTTAGGCTGAGTTTTGCTTTCTTGTAGTATTTCTGGACAGATGTTAAAGTGCACATTCCCACACATATTATTGGCTGACAGCATGAATGAGGTCAATGCTAATTCACATGCTCACTGCTGCTCTTTTAGCAATGTCTCAGTCCTTGACTGACAGACAAAATAAAACCCACCTGCTCATTTGGTTTTTAGGGCCTTGGCATGCATTATTTAAACAATCCTCTCTTACACTATTGTCATACTGCAGTTTCCTGATTGGTTCAAAAGTGTGAGAACTTACATCTCATTAAATTCAGTGAGGCTGCATATAAATTCAACCCAAGGGGAAGAGAAAAGTCAATGCATATCACTTTTCGACACGGCACACTGAGGAACGACCCAGTCCTTCACCATGAGAGATCTGCAGAAAACGTAAGTTAACAAACAGGCATGCAATGAAGTTATTGTTGCAGTTATCTTCAAGCTTCTGAATTGAATGTAACTCATGTAAATGTTTTCTTGTCTCTTAGGTGTAAAATTATGAGTCTGGAGAGGAAATGCTCAGATGGTGTGGAGCAGATTATGGAGCAGCGGCTGCACAATGGTGTCTCTCCCACTGACCTTTGGGGGAAAACGGTCTCTTTCTTCACCCCAAAGAAGACCTTGCTCTTCCACAATGGATACTCCAAGTATTCGAGGGAGACACTTCGCTTATTCCCAGACTCAGCAGAAGATGTGGCTCCTCTGTGTTTTCAGTGACAAGAAGCAGTGCCATGGAAGAGACGGAAATGCATTTGCCAAATCTTGGTCTGTTGAAAGAAGTGATGAACTGAACTCACCCTGTGTACTTAAAATGGAGGCGTTATTCTCCTATCCTTTTTTTCCAACAGCATATTAATGAAGAAAAGTCTTTAGTCAAGACTAAATGGAAAAATGAATGGAAATGAATGTTGCCCTGAGGGGATTTTATTATTGATCCAGAAACGGATCTTATGTTGGGATTTGTTGTAATATCAACAATTGTAGGTAATTGCTGTGATCACTATCAAATGCAAAAAATTTGGTAACGTTTTATTTTAAGGTGTTCTTGTTACACATGTTACATGTACTTACTATTATAATAACAATTAATTATGCGTGAAAGTAACCCTAAGCCAAACACTAAGTACATGTAGTCAATTAATATTACTCAGTACTTAAATGTATAATTACACTGTAACAAGGACACCTTAAAATAAAGTGTAACCGAAAAAACATTCAGAATTCAACATTAAGCATATGTTGAATTATAAACTTAAAATTAAAACTATATTCCTTAATAAAAAGGAATGTCTTGTATGCTGTTTATGCAAGAGATTATGTTAGTCTTGATTATAGAGTCTAGAATATTCAAATTTCATGTTTGACTGAAAATAAAAATCTTTAAAAAAAAGTGTATTATTTGCATCCTTTTCAGCTTTACTAAATAGTATATTATTCATGTTTAGTTGTTGTCAAGTCGTGCTGAGTGAATTCAGTAACAAAGTGGCAAAACTAGACTAGTACAAATTAATTAACACCATTAGAAGGTATTGAATTCATAAAATCATTGCATTAAATGTTGCAGGGATTAGAAATTCATATCTTCTTTAGTATTTTTGTGTTTTCCTATACAAATAACTAAAGATGCAAAGTAAAAAACAAAATGAAATGAGTTTATGCTTAAAACAAGAACAAATATCTGTCAATGGGTTTTCCCCTTTGAATTAAATCTTAAATTTTAATTGAGATTTTTCTGAGCCCAGTGGCAGATATTTGTTCTTGTTTCAATCATAAACTCACTTAATTTTGATCAATTTCACAGAAAACAAGACTTCTTATCTCATGTCATTTAACACACCAAAGTGTAATCCAAAGTTACAGTAAAAGTTACTTCCATGTTCTAGTCAGTGGTTGGGAGCTGAGATGTCTTAAGTCTTAAACATTTTTGTGTGTGTAAAATGAATTAAAACATAATATAGATCCACTGGAAGTTGCAGGCTATTTTCAAACTTGGATATGTTGCTAATACACATTGTATGCTCCTTAGACTTTTACATTTAGAGATCATAAATGTGTTATGTTATACTGGCGTATTGTGTTCCTTGAAAATTATTCCTTAAAATGTCTTTACTTGGTTTTAAAAATGTTTTTTTAAGTGTTAAATTTACCTTTATTAAATCTGCAGAACCCAAAATAGTAGTACACAAGCTGTTCTGTACTGCCACCTTGTGGCCCCCAAGAGTTACTACAATGACATTCATTTGGGATATGTGTTATATTAGTTAAATGTCACTTCACAAAATACTTAATTATTATAGACAGCAGGGGCATTTAATATATTTAAGGAAACTTCCCACATATATGACTGTTTTAGTTGCCTTGAAATAAATGTCATCCTAACCTAAATCCTCACAGTTTGATGTTCATTGCGATTTACACTGGGCGAAGCTCAACAGATCACTGTGTTCCAGAGTGTGTCGAGCCTAAATTGGTACATCTCAGCGGTGTGTGATGCACTTACATTAAAAAACAGGAGCAGGAGCAGGAGGGGGCGGTTGATTTATTGCCTCCAGCACGTGCGTTCCCCTGGAGATGTGAGCAACTCATTTAACTGCTGTTCCACTGGACCCCAAAACCTCCACCTCCACATTACTACTGTCATCCACCAATCACTCTCTGGGCTTCTGGCCTGGTTTCTTTATATGATCAAACCCCTGGGAGATGTACTGGGAATGAACCCCTCCCAGTTTAATCACACTTACAAGAATGCAGCGGGTCAGAACAGAACAGCAGTAATGTAGTTCAGTGCATGGCTGCACAGTGACATTATTTGTCAGTGTCGTGCGGTGTCACATAATTAACCTGTACAGAAAAGAAAACATTTTCGTGGCCAAGACAATGCATTTTTAAATTTCACAGATCAGTACGCTAAGTTTAGATGTTAGACGTAAGACTGTCCATATTACACACTTTCCGCGTTACTATAATTAATTGCTAGCTATATAGGTCCTGCTAATTACAATTCATTATTAGGCATCCACTGCTGTCTGTAATGCCTGATTGTAATTAGTCTGTTGCGGTACTGAACCTTTTACAATTTTGTCTTACGGCAGCAGCTAAATTAAATATTTCCACACACCTGCGCTACTTTAATGTATTTTGTATTACTCCACGGTCTCGCTCTTGTCACATATGCTATCAATAATGAACCGTAAAATAGCGCCATCTCGCGACTTCAATTAATTGATATAAATGGCCCTGAAGATGCACAGTAGGATGTTCATTTTAATACATGGATTGTAAACATAGAACGAAATCAACAACGAAAAGAATTAACCAGTAAATGAGATTTAAAAAAAAAGGGCTGGAAGAGAAAGGAAAAATAGGATTAATATTGGCCTGAATCACGGATTAATAATAATAGGCTATACAGTTTATTTGAATATGTTCGCTTTTGATATGGTTGATTATCTCTTAGCAGAAGTTTCATACTAATCTACAAGTAAAATAATAACGATATGATATAAAATATTAATTTAACTCAAATAAATGTTTGTAGCTATAGCTTAGCCAAATTGACTATGCTTTAAATATAGGCTATGAAAACTATGTTACTACATTTTGAATGATAATAACTGATTAAAGATATTGATGACAACATTGCAAGCACACTTATAGGCCTATTTCATAAAATCACACAATTAGTTCCTTAATATATAGCCACATTTAATATAATATATTTAATATATAGCCTTAATATATAGTCACATATAACACGTTTCACTGAGTAACAGTATGAAACCTTCGCCATCACATTTCCTAAAACCTAAACCGTTAAAAACTGTCACACCTAGACCATTGGTTGAGTCAGTGTGATGAGATGAGAGCGCTTCTTTTGTTCAGGTATTTAGGTTAGGCGACGCACGCGACTCGCAGTCTTCAGTGAGAGCTCGAGACTCTTTCCTCTACAGCTCTCTCTCACACACACACACACACAACACACACGCGCTCATTGTGGACTGACTGCAGCCAGAGAGAACGGATCACACACCGGAGAACAGGTGAACACTTTCCTCATTCTTTTCTCTTGAATGCTTGTTATTGTTCTTTAGTAATTATTGAGCTGTTTTATGAGGCATAGGTAAGCAGTGCAACTGTATTAAAACTATTATCAGTAGGTGTTAATTCAGAATTATAGATGCATTAAGTATGTCATTATGTTAACAGAAATTGTTGAAATGTATTTATTGCCAAAGTATTATATGATATGCATATTACATTGGCTTCTAAAGTGAATAGGTTTGCGATACTCGTAAGTAGGAAAAGTGGAGTCTCTGTATAAGGAAGAACAATGAATTAATCATGTCACTGTTTACACAGCCTAATGAGAGAAAGGGGTGAGGCTTTGATATTTTTAGGCTCCTGAGTAGCATTGGCGTGCACAGCATGGGATCCTGAAATTAATAAAGATAATATGGACACGTGATCAGCGGCAAATGCAGAATTGGAATAATTAAATGCATAGGAAACAGAGAGACACTTATTATCTGTTTCATTTTCTGGTAGATTATGCTGTGCTTCAAAGAGAAATGTGTTATTGCAACAAATTTCAAATGGTTGCATTTTCTTTTCATGGTATTTTGATTAGCCTATATGTGAACAAATGTTTAAAAGTTTTATCAGCGTTTTAGTGCCTTCTGCAATTTGTAGTGTTCTCAAAAAACTGTGGTGACATACAGCGTATGATGACTTTACACCAACATATGAAAAAGTTCAACTAAACTGAATCATTTTCCTGTAAATCTTTCAACATCCTCAGGCTTCATCTATAGCATCCAAATCATAAGCTCTCGGTTAAATCTCTTAAGTTTTGCCATTCATATATGTAAATGCAGCAGCATTTGGGAAATGTTGGATTTGTCACAACTCTAGTCTGTCAGTACATGAAAGCTAAATTCGCTTGTTTAATTAGTCACACTCATCTGCTTTATCCCATTTTCTGAGGATAAAAATCCCTTGGCTTGGATCTGTTCTCTTCATCCTCATCTCTAAGATGCTTAGAAAAATTACAGTTAGAGCGAATGCGCTTACATGTCTGTTTGAATATTATATTGTAATAAGTCAGATAGGGAATATAACGCTTCTAAACTCCCCCAGACACCATTGCTTATGAAGAATCTTTGCACAACATATATTCAGTGCTGTCCACTGGTGTCAAGATCAAAGACCCGATGTAGAGCCGGGCGCGACTCCCAAAGCACTGCAAATGTTCACAAAAAGAAGAGCAACATAACATCAAATGGTCTGTCAAGCTGTTTTGCTTTGGTTTATTTCAAGACATTCTTTTTCCTTTTCGGTGTGCGTCGAGTCCTATACAAGCTTGTGGTGAGACCAGGTGGTTTTTTGAAGATCTGATGTTGTGTGAATAGAGGGAATTTTCTGCCCATCTGCATTTAGCTGTCTCAAAGCCAGTAACTCAATCTAAATGAATTTCTTTTTTGTACTGTGACACATTGCTTAAAATAAGAACAGATTTTTGGAGACTGGCATTATATTACAGTCTCCTAGTTCACTGCATTTTATCAGGCCATCATCATATTAATCTGTATATATATATATAAAATAATTTATTTCTGTGAAGGCAAAAGCTGAATTCTCAGCAGTCATTACTCCAGTGTTACATGATCATTCAGAAATCATTTTAAAATGCTGATTTGATGCTCAAAAAACATGTCGTATTTTGATCAGTTTTGACTCTTGTGCTTCTTAATTTTTTTCCAGGATTCTTTGATGAATAGAAAGTTCAAAAGAACACATTTATTTGACAGACATAAATAACATTATAAATGTCTTTACTGTCACTTGTAATCAGTCCAATAATGCATCCTTGTTAAATAAAATAAATAATTCATTCCAAAAAAAAAATCCTACTCACCCAAAAGTTTTGAATGATAGTATATAGTGATTCATTATTGTTTAATGCTGTATTATTTGTTTAATCTTTTCGAATCCTAGAATGGTGGCTTTATGTTGGTATTTCGGCTCGTTTCTCCTCCTTGACTTGGTGACCATGACACTGAGCACTGAAACAGGCCACAATTCAGCCATGGAAGTCTTCAGAGACAATGTCATTATCCCGCCCAGGCCAGAGGCATCCATACATCAACACAGTCATCACAGGAAGCACAGAGATCACAAGGAGAGGATGGCAGCAGGCCAGCTCAGAGAGAGGCCCCACATTACTGTGGTCCACACCCAAAATGAAGGGCCAGACCTGGAGGGCCTCAGTCCCGTCCGCTTAGAGATGGAGCCAGATAAAAGACGGATAATCACTCCGAAAAAGAAAAACTCCAAGGGGTTTGATTCTTTAATTCCAGAGCAAATGAATATTTCTCCTGGTGCTGAGACTCCAGAGAAGGCAGTGAGACGTCCCACTGGTCACAATATGTTTGGAGGGCACATCGTTAGGACTCATGATGAAGGTAAAAAGGAATCCTCAAAGTAGCTTTCCAAAGTAAAACTCCTTTATAACTGTCCTGCCATTTCTTAATTATCTACTTGGCATTTTCTTTGCATAGAGTCTTTGGCATTAGGGAAGAAACGGAGGGTTTCTTTTGATCAAAGGCTCAATAAATACTCCTTTGGGAGTCCCACAGAGCCAGTGTTCCCTGCAGCCACCGTTGGCTCCTTCATATTGCCCGTAACTGCAGCAGTCGGTGGGGAGCCCGCCACAAAGCCACCCCCCTCCAGAAAACCACAGGTAACCATCGTCTAGCTGTTCAGTTTTTTTTAATCACACTGATTAAAAAATATCTCAGCTTCTCTTCTCATCTATCAGTGTCTAGAAACAGGCTTAATAAAATTGAATCCCAGTGACCTACATTATGAGGGATAATAGGTTCATGCCATCAATTAAATCCACACATGAAACAATTTCTTGTTTATTGGCTCAAAAGGTATAACACATACCACCATAATTTGTTTCATCGAACCTCAGAGGATTAGCAATTGAAGTGATTTACTGTCACATGAAAAAGTGTAATTTCAACACTTCATATAGGGACATGAATACTGAATATGTTGTTTTGTACCTCAGGTCAGAAGTTATTCAGGTGGAGATGTGACGCCCACTTTCGACATGGCATTCTTTGACTGGACTGATTATGAAGATATGAGGCCTCCACACAAAAAGCAATTTTCTAAGAAGCGAGGTAGATCAATATTTCAGACATATTGTTTCTGCTTTTAATGTTGGGAGTTTCAGTTTTTAAGTGTTCTTGTTTTGAAGTGGTGACTTGAGATAATTTGTGCATGTTGTTTTGCAATATATGCTACACCGTTCATCAGAATAATATGTATTGCTTTACATGTGGGACCACAGGAATGAACCATTTAGGACTATTAGGCAAATATTTCCACATACCTCATTAGTCCCTGCATGGAAAATGCCAAATGTTTTTAATATTCAAAAATGAAATGGAGTAATTGTTATTAAGATGTTTTAACTTCTGGTGTCTGTTGTGAGGTGTTGGTGAATTACTATACCCATAACACAATTGCTCTATTTCTATCCAGGTTCAGACAAACAGGCCACAAAAAGCCCCAGCACTGAACTTGTGACACTTACATCAGATAAGAGCTGCAAACATCACCTAGATTGTCTGCCAGGTGACTTTTCCCACATGCTTTAATACAATGAGCCCCTTATACTATATTGTATCTGTTCTCTTTGTAATTTCAGTAATTATAATGCAATATATTACCACTCAGAATTTTAATAATACTTTATTCAGCAAGAACGTATTATACTGATCAAAAGTGACAGTAAAGACATTTATAATGATACAAAAGATTTCTATTTCAAATAAATGCTGTTCCCTTTAATGTCCTATTAATCAAATAATGTTTCTTGAGCACCATCACATTAGAATGATTTCCGAAGGATCATGTGACACTGAAGACCGCAGTAATGATGCTGAAAATTCAGCCTTGTTCACAGGAATATATTATCCTTTAAAATATATTCAAATAGAAATTGCAAATATTACTGTTTTTATTGTATTTTTAATCAAATAAATTCAGCCTTGGTGAGCGTAAGAGACTTCATTCAAAAACATTACAAATATTATCGAACCCAAACATTTTGAAAAGTAGTATAATTCAATGTAATTTGATTGAGTCAAATAAACGCTGACACCATTTTTACCTCTTTTTCATGAACTTTCTCAGGGTTTTGCTGCAACCTCAGGACACATGTATGTGAGCTTCACAACCGCGGCTTCAACAACAAGTGCTATGATAGCTGCATGTGTGAGGAAGGTGAGCAAGTGTTTTGGCACTGATTGTTACTCATGCTGACAAAGAAGAAACCATATTTAAAATGTTCCTTCCCTGTTTTTACAGGGCTTCGGTGCTATGCTAAATTACACAGGCATTACCGCATCACACGCAAAAAGGGACAGTGTGTTGATCCTGAGGGTATAAGCTTAAACCGTGGCATGTTCATTATGGTTTAAACAAGGCAGGAGAATTTGTCATATTTTCCTTTCCAAATGCATATGATTATATTTCCACTGTTTTGGAACATTTTATATTCATCCTTCCCAATGTTCATGTATATCCTATGATTGCTTTCTTAGATATAATTGTTTACGAAATTTGTAAAACAGCAATATTTTAGGAATGCATAATACTGATGATGATATTTGCAGGAGAACATAGTGTAGCATGTTCAAGCATGTTGTGTTATAGATAACAATGTGCTTAATGTTAGTGTTGCACTGTATTCATTTTTGTGTTGTGAACTGTTATTGGATGTTCGAGTTGGATGTGAAAATAGGCTCTGCCCCTGTGTGTGTGTAAGGGGAAAGAGAGAGAAGGAGGGGGGAGAATGAGTGCCTCGCTGGTTCAAGTGCGGTTCTCTTAGAAGTCGGGGTGTGTACGGCGTGGGTTATGGCCGACAACAGCCCAAATAAACACCCCTTGTACATCAAAATGCCTCGTCCTTGTCTGAGAACGCTACAATATTATGTATACCTGCAAGGCCAGTTGATTCAAATGAATGAAAATTGGGCTACTCTGTGTATATGTGTGATATTAAAATTGAGAGACATGCCATTGTGGAACAAACAAAAAAATTGTATTCATTGAAAGTTCATGCATGAAGACATAAGTAATTAGTATTTTGTGTTCATGTGGTTGAGTGTTGAGTTATAGATCAACTTGACTTGAGCATGCAAAGACAGTCTATTTAATGTTGCAACTGCAACGTCTGCCAGGTCCCCAGCTTCCAATCAGACGAGCAGCTTTGGAATGGACACACAAAGAAGGACACAGGGGAGATCTCCATCTCACATTATTAAACCATTAAATCTTCCTTTCAGCTCGAATCTGAATTACTCTACAACTGCTTTGTGCTACAAATAATGCTTTTCATCATGCTCATTGAGAGCCATGCAGTTGTTATTATAGGATAAATATTGTGCTTTGCTTATTTGACACTGGCATTATGTTTTGTGGTATTCACCTCCACCATCACCATCTAAATTCCACATATTACAGCTGTAGATTAATACTTCATTCTTTATTTTATCAAGTGTACATGGGTTGCTGATTATAAACAGGACCTTTTCCCACATCTTGAGTGAATCATAATTTTGGTTTTATTGCTTTATTGGTAAATTGTAAAATATACATGATAAAAATACTTTCATTAAAATGCATTGTGTAATTATAGTAATATTTTAGTATCATTAACATCTTGGCACAATCGGTTTCTTGGTAAGGAAACAATAATGTGTATACGTTTTGACAATTTGTATGGTTTTAAATAAATATATTAAATGTTAATATTATTATAATACCACAAATTAGTGTTATAGTCATTATATCTATTATTATTTCGTTTTTAGAATTTTTTAGAATACTACTACTACTAATAATAATAATAATTGGATAATTGAATCGTTTATAATTAAATTCGCACATCAGGATAAATGAATTTTTAACTACAGTTCAATGAGCCTGAAAAAACTGTCAAAAAAATTAGTAAGCATGTAAGCGTGAGCTCTGAAGTCACGCGAGATTTCTCCGCGAGATCTTTCTGTTTTCAACATGGCAGGCAGCAAGTTGGTGCTAGAAGGGAGGATAAGTATTATTAGCTTTATCTCAGGACTGGGCGTCAATATAATACCCCTACTTGTAAATTTCGGCGCTCACATTGACTGGGTATTCGATTACCTCACGGACGTGAACGGGAAAATAGCCATTGCGGCGTATATTACAGTTATCAATGGCTTTCTGCTAGTCACATACAAGGGACCTTTATACAAGGTAAGACTCAGAGAGACAGTGTGAATCTGATGTGTGTTGTACAGATAGAGCACATATGAAATTACTGTGTAACTGAACCACTGTGGTGCTATATACACGTTTTAAATGAATAAAGATATCTAGATGTGTACTTGCAAAGGCTACAGGACTCTATCACTGGTAATGTCCTGTGTACAGGTATAATCCTATTACATTAGCTCTCTAATGGGATCTCGTATAGGTTTCTCTCAATATAAATAAGCTCTCCAGGAAGACAGCTTACTGTATGAGGGTTTGCAGAATCAGGAACTGGCTCACAATTTCCTTCCTCTTTGCTTAATCAGGTGGCTGTTCGAGCGCGCTTCGGATTGCTTTGGGGTGTCGTCATTTTAAGTTTTGCAGATACAACATGGACACATTTTGGCTGGTAATTAAACTTTTGTGAAATGGGTTAGGTCTATTTGAGGTTCATTTACACATTTAACATACAAACCCAATTCCAAAAAAGTTGGGACACTACAAATTGTGAGTAAAAAAGGAATGGAATAATTTACAAATCTCATAAACTTATATTTTATTCACAATAGAATATAGATAACATATCAAATGTTGAAAGTGAGACATTTTGAAATGTAATTTCAAATATTGGCTCATTTTGGATTTCACGAGAGCAACACATTCCAAAAAAGTTGGGACAGGTAGCAATAGGAGGCCGGAAAAGTTAAATGTACATATAAGGAACAGCTGGAGGGCCACTTTGCAACTTATTAGGTCAATTGGCAACATGATTGGTTATAAAAAGAGCCTCTCAGAGTGGCATTTTTCTCAGAAGTCAAGATGGGCAGAGGAGCACCAATTCCCCCAATGCTGCGGCGAAAAATAGTGGAGCAATATCAAGAAAGGAGTTTCTCAGAGAAAAATTGCAAAGAGTTGTAAGTTATCATCATCTACAGTGCATAAAATCATCCAAAGATTCAGAGAATCTGGAAAAATCTCTGCGCGTAAGGGTCAAGGCCGGAAAACCATTCTGGATGCCCGTGATCTTCGGGACCTTAGACGGCACTGCATCACATACAAGAATGCTACTCTAATGGAAATCACAACATGGGCTCAGAAATACTTCCAGAAAACATTGTCAGTGAACACAATACACCGTGCCATTCGCCATTGCCGGCTAAAACTATAGGTCAAAAAATAAGCCATATCTAAACATGATACAGAAGCGCAGACGTTTTCTCTGGGCCAAGGCTCATTCAAAATGGACTGTGGCAAAGTGGAAAAATGTTCTGTGGTCAGACGAATCAAAATTTGAACGTGCTTTTTGGAAAAGGGGACGGCCATGTCATACGGGACCTAAACGAGGACCAAGGACATACACAAATGATGTTCATCAGCGCTTAGTTCAGAAGAACTGCAGCTCTGATGGTATGGGAGTTGCTATGAGTGAGTTGTGGCCAGGTGTATGGGCAGCTTTACAAAGTCTGGAAAATGGGCCACAATCAAGTGAAAGGTCTACCAAGATTCGTTAGGAAACAAACATTATTGCTGCCGCATCTAGAAGTAGTCTCTTTCAGGGAAGACTTTGCATTTTCCAACATGACAATGCCATACCACATACTGCATCAATTACAACATTATGGCTGCGTAGAAGAAGGATCTGGGTATTGAAATGGCCAGCCTGCAGTCCAGATTTTTCACCCATAGAAAACATTTGGCGCATCTTAAAGAGGAAGATGCGACAAAGAAGAACTAAGACAGTTGAGCAACTAGAAGCCATACTAGAACATTCCTATTCCTAAACTTGAGCAAACTTGTCTCCTCAGTCCCCAGACGTTTGCAGACTGTTATAAAAAGAAGATGGGATGCCACACAGTGGTAAAAAACAACAAAAAAACAAACATGACTTGTTCCCAACTTGTTTTGAGATGTGTGATGAGCGAGGAAATTAAATCAAGTATTTTTCCTGAAAAGAGTAGATTTTCAGTTTTAAAATGATCTGTCATCTATGTTGTATTCTGCAATAAAAGAATATGGAAATTGAACTTCCCCATCTTGCACGTTATGTGTTATTCACAATTTGGCTACGAGTGTGCCCCAACTGTTTTGGATCGGGTTTTGAATCATAAGCAGAAATGATAATTCTAAATGGTCTTAGAAGTGAATGAGTTTTTATGAATTATGGAATAATAACATCGCTCTGTATTGACTGTTTTGTTTCACTAGGTATATGTGTTCGCTGTCATTTTTTCACTACTCTGAGTACTTGGTTACTGCCATCATCAACCCACGCAGTCTGTCTCTAGACTCCTTCCTGCTCAACCATAGTGTTGAGTACACAGTAGCAGCTATTTCCTCCTGGATAGAGTTCACTGTGGAAAAGCTCCTTATTCCAGGTTTGATACAATCTAGGCCAGAGATTAGCAGCCAGAGTTTGATTTTGCTTTTTTAAACCTGATACATAGTAATGTAATATAAAATAATATAACACACTGCCAAAGCTACTTTTTATTTTTATTTTTTTAAGAGTGATTGAAGTGAAATTATTCTAAAGTTTACAGTATTATTATTATTCATGAACTATTTTTTTTCTCATTATTGAAATCACTGTCTGTTTTTATTTCCCCACAGAGATGAAGCAGATGGACTGGCTCTGTCTGGTGGGTCTGGTGATGGTTCTCTGTGGGGAGAGTTTGCGCAAAGCTGCCATGTTGACAGCAGGATCCAACTTCAACCACATAGTACAGAATGAGAAGGCCCAGAGCCACGTGCTGGTCACCACTGGAGTTTACGCTCTCTTCAGACATCCTTCCTATGTGGGCTGGTTTTACTGGAGCATTGGCACTCAGGTACTTTAAATGGAATTTATAGTATTTCACAGTACATCTTTTTCTAAAGCAACTTCACAAACAATTTGTTTTAGTATAATAATAGTAATACAAATAATACTAGTAATAATTATTGTTGTTATTATCTTTTACTTTTAAATATATATTTACGTTTTGTTTTATTATTTTTTGTGTCCCTAAAATTCACACTACCAAAATATTTTTTTAAGAAGACTCTTGTGTTCACCAAGGCTGTATTAATTTGATAAAAATTACAGTAAAATCAGTTATATTGTGAAATATTATTACAAATTAAAACAACCGTTTTCTATTTAAAACATTTTAAAAGAGTAATTCTATTACTAGCTGGCAGAAGACCGCAATTTCAGCAGCCATTAATCCAGTCTTCAGTGTCTCATGATATTCATACTCTAATATGACAGTCTGGTGAATAGTAAGCTCAAACTTGATGAATAGTAAGCTCAAAAGAACTGCATTTCCTTACTGTTATGTTTGATAAATTTAATGTGTCCCTCCTGATAAAAATTTTAAATCATACTTTTGAATGATGTGTATTACAGTTTCCAAAAAGTGACACCAATGAAATTTCACATTTTTCAACATTACTGTTTCTCTTTTTTTTTTTTTTTTTATCAAATAAATACAGCTGGGAGCGTAAGCCCAAAATCATAATTATTCCAAACTTTTGACTGGCAGAGTCTAAAAGATATGTTTTGTCTTAAATGTTTTGTTTTAAACCTATTTTTTTCTCCAGATAATGCTGTGCAACCCAATATGTCTACTGGGATATACGATCGCCAGCTGGCGCTTCTTTCGAGAGCGCATTGAGGAAGAGGAGATCTCGCTCATCCATTTCTTTGGAGAGGACTACATTGAGTACAAGAAGGTGGTCTTCACTGGCTTGCCCTTCATCTCAGGGATCAGGGTTAATTCCTAAAGCCGTACTGCATAGAACGGAGGAAATAGCCTGAAAGTGCACACCTGGACACCTCTGACTGGCACTCTGAGCGAGCTAGTTGCCTGGTGGCATCATGTCGCGCCCCCTGGGGGCGGCACAGATATATGAGGTGGCAGCACAGTAAAACTGACTCGCTGATCTGCTCTGAGACACATCGGTCTGCTCTGAGCAGGGTGGAGCTTCCACCCTCAACACCATCAGAGATACTAGTAGTACACAAACACCACATTCGTCAGCATCTGTCTTGTCACCTACACTTCATCACATTTCTGTTCTTACACTGTCTTACTCCTACTCACATATCCTCATATTTACAGTCTTTGCACCATGTAATTTCATACGCTGGTTTCTTTTTTCTGGTCTGTCTGTCTTTCTATTTTAAAACCCCTGGTTTTGAGGTTAGAAACCTTAGAAATGAGATTCAAGACATTGGTTTGTTACTACTTACGAACATTGAGTTTTTCAGTAGATTTTTAAATCTCTTGAGGTATTTTTATTCAGATAGGCTTTAAATTGGACTTAAGATATATTTACTGCAGTGGCCATTTAGACATTGTTTGTTTTGTGTAAAAATGAGTTTATCGTGTCTCAGAAATATATATTTTTACGATCAGCCAGAGCAGATTCTCAGGCATACACATTTTAAAACTAATTTCTGACAATCTCTAAATATCTGTGATTTGTTAATGCTGTTGGACAATTTTAATATTATGGTTAGAAAAATAAACGCGTGATAAATTACAGGCTTAATTCTTCTTTTGATTACATGTTCCCCATTGGTCTTTCTAGTCCTTCAGTTATGCATATGTCCTGTCAAATGCGTTAGTGTCTTTTCGTCTTCACTCCCACACTCACTCACTCAATACCATATCCACGTCTTGTCACTTCCCTTCACACTTGCATGATAATTCAACAAGAAAATCGGTTTCTACGAAGGTGGGATTCAGAAGGCCGAATGCCAGAGGGGTTATGCTGTATCCAAAGTCTTAATCTTTCCGATTTTACATTTCTGGGAGGAAGGCTCCACTCTTCTCCTGGCATGATGTAGCTTATATAGACATTGGGTAAAGAATAGGAATTTCTTGCACACTTTTAACCAATGACGACCAGTATATTGTATGCGTACAGGTAATGGACATTTGAACAAATGCAATAGGTTTTTATGATGTAAGAGTTGCACTACGCTTGTGCAAAAAGCTAATGGGAGAGGACCACCCTACCTCTTGGATGATAATTGTACCACTTACATGATTAACCTCTTCAGCAAAATGTAACAAACCTTTAAAATAAACACTGATTATAATGTTTATTTGACATTACTGTGATTCTCTAAAATACAAGCACTGTAAACTAGTAGTTTTTCTCTCTTTCCAGCTTCCGTAAATTAGATTTACATACATACATGCTTATTTTTTGGGGTAACATGTCTAAACTGACAGAATCACAAAAGCGGTTTCAGATTGGTATCTCTTTGCGATTGGCTGTATCAGTGGTGTTCTTCTGCTTGTTTGGCCTGTAGTAATCTTTGTTCTTGGGATTGGTCTCTTCTGATTGGCTGTTTAGAGTCCAGTTGTCCTCAGTGTTACAGGGCAGCTCATTACTGTATTGGTGAAGTATGGAATGGCCATTAATGCGTTATAATTAATAACTGTGTGTCTGTCTACATTATATACTTTGAGAAATTGCTGGTAACTTACCTGGGCTGTGTGTCCGCAGTAGAGGTACTGTCCTCATACAGCTTCAGCATGATTTCTGTGCGATCATCTTTGAGCTCTTTAGGCTCCTTCAGCCTGTTAAAGAACAAATCAGACTAAAAAAAAAAAACATAAAAGCAATAATGGAAGTATTATATATATATATATATATTATGGGTTAGTCCAAAATCAGATTGGCAAAATTTTAAGAATATATTATGCCTCATCTTGCTGATTTATTTTGATCAAAATACGTAAAACGTATATTGTGAAATATTTAAAAGAACAGTTTTCTATTTGAATATACGTCAGTTAATTCAGTTTTGCCATCACAGGAATAAATTCCAATTTAAAATATATCTTTGAAATGGAAAATTATTTTAAATTGTAGTAATATTTCAAAATAGTACTATTTTACTTCTTACTATTAATAACATTCATATTTACTTTTTTTTTAAATCATGAGCGTGAACATAAGAGACTTATTTCAAAAACAGATACCAAACTTTTGTGTATGTATATGATTTATGTTACTCTATAAGCGTTGTGAATGATACATCAAGCTCCAGTACCTGGGCTCCAGACGCTCTTTCACTTTTGCTATGGAGCGAATGTAGGGGCCTATTTGGCTGGAAATAGTGGTCAAACAGGAGTTCTCCTGTTTTAACTGAAGCAGGTCATGAAGTTGTGCTAAAAATGAAGACCATCAAAAATCACTAAATATGGTAACTAAGATATAACTGCAGTGAGCAGATAAATCTTAAGCATTTAAATACTTACACACCTTCATATATCTCCTGTTCATTTGCCACCCTCTGTAACGTCTCCTCCCAAATCTAAGAACAAAATTAATTGCACAATGACATCTCTTTTTTTACCTCCACCTACTGTCAGTATTGGCATCTCACCTCCTCGAACATGGCCCGCATGAGCTCGACTGAGGAGTACTCTGCGGAGATCTGTCTATCCACCTGAACAGACCTCTCCAAAATCTCATTCATGGTGTCGGGTTTGGTGAGTGAGTGGTGCTTGGTCAAGTCTCTGTGAATCTCCTGCACCTGGTCTTTGAGCTTCTGGATTTCTGTCTGTAAAGTCTAGTTAAACAGACATGGAGAATTTGTCAGTTGCAGAACAGTATTGCTTAACTTTTTTCTATGTAAATAAGCATTTAGTGGTTGGACATAATGTAATACCATTCATTTTATTTTCCTGAAATTTCCTCTTGGCAAGAATATTAGCCCAGAAAATGGCTAAAAATAAAATATCATGGACTGAACCATGAATGCATAAGAAATTCTCACCCTGTAGCTGTTCTCGTAGTTGCAGCAGTGCTCCATAAAAGGCGTCTCTCCACCCTCCGCCAGCAGGACCTTGGTGCTTATGTAACGGTGTGAGGTCGGCCTGCGCACCACGGAGGAGCACAGTGACATGTCGCTCATGGCTGGAGAGTGACACTGCACTGACAGAGATGATTGCATCCTGCAGGAAGATAATCAAAAGATTTAATATGTTTAAATAAGCATATTTAATTTGCTTGAATAAACAGACTCACAATCCACTGGCGTTTCCCAGACCTAAAGCCACACTCCCTGCAGTGGACACTGAACGCCGCTGCCCCAACAGCAAGAGCGGCTCCAGGCAGCGAGCAATTCGGAGCGATACTCTGTGTATATCTGTGGAGATAGATTACAGCAGATATACAGTGGGGCAAAAAAGTATTTAGTCAGCCACCAATTGTGCAAGTTCTCCCACTTAAAAAGATGAGAGAGGCCTGTAATTTTCATCATATGTATACCTCAACTATGAGAGACAAAATGAGAAAAAAAAATCCAGAAAATCACATTGTAGGATTTTTAAAGAATTAATTGGTAAATTCCTCGGTAAAATAAGTATTTGGTCACTTACAAACAAGCAAGATTTCTGGCTCTCACCGACCTGTAACTTCTTCTTTAAGAGGCTCCTCTGTCCTCCACTCGTTCCCTGTATTAATGGCATCTGTTTGAACTTGTTATCAGTATAAAGACACCTGTCCACAACCTCAAACATTCACACTCCAAACTCCACCATGGCCAATACCAAAGAGCTGTCAAAGGACACCAGGAACAAAATTGTAGACCTGCACCAGGCTGGGAAGACTGAATCTGCAATAGGTAAGCAGCGTGGTGTGAAGAAATCAACTGTGGGAGCAATTATTAGAAAATGGAAACAACAAGACCCACTGATAATCTCCCTCGATCTGGGTCTCCACGCAAGATCTCACCCCGTGGGGTCAAATGATCACAAGAACTGTGAGCAAAAAAAATCCCAGAACCACACGGGGGGAAACTAGTGAATGACCTGCAGAGACCTGGGACCAAAATAACAAAGGCTACCATCAGTAAAACACTGCGCCGCCAGGTACTCAAATCCTGCAGTGACAGACGTGTCCCCCTGCTTAAGCCAGAACATGTCCAGACCCGTCTGAAATTTGCTAGAGAGCATTTGGATGATCCAAAAGAGGATTGGGAGAATGTCATATGGACAGATGAAACCAAAATATAACTTTTTAGTAAAAACTCAACTTGTCGTGTTTGGAGGAAAAAGAATGCTGAATTGCATCCAAAGAACACCATACCTACAATGAAGCATGGGGGTGGAAACATCATGCCTTGGGGCTGTTTTTCTGTAAAAAAAAAACCAGACCAGGACGACTGATCCGTGTAAACGAAATAATGAATGGGGCCATGTATCGTGAGAATTTGAGTGAAAACCTCCTTCCATCAGCGAGGGCATTGAAGATGAAATGTGGCTGTGTCTTTCAGCATGACAATGATCCCAATCACACCGCCCGGGCAACGAAGGAGTGTTTTCGTAAGAAGCATTTCAAGGTCCTTGAGTGGCCTAGCCAGTCTCCAGATCTTAACCCCATGGAAAATCTTTGGAGGGAGTTGAAAATCCGTGTTGCCCAGCGACAGCCCCAAAACATTACTGCTCTATAGGAGATCTGCATGGAGGAATGGGCCAAAATACCAGCAACAGTGTGTGAAAACCTTGTGAAGACTTACAGAAATGTTTGACCTCTGTCATTGCCAACAAAGGGTTTATAACAAAGTATTGAGATTAAATTTAGTAATTGACCAAATACTTATTTTCCACAATAATTTGCAAATAAATTCTTTAAAAATCCTACAAAATGTGAGTTTCTGGATTTTTTTTTCTCATTTTGACTCTCATAGTTGAGGTATACCTATGAAGAAAATTACAGGCCTCTCTCATCTTTTTAAGTGGGAGAACTTGCACAATTGGTGGCTGACTAAATACTTTTTTGCCCCACTGTAACTTATGCATTGACTTATTTAACATACTTGAATTTAGTAAACTAACCTTACTGCTCTGTGCTGGTCGCAGCCTGTGTGGTAGTTTCACAATCTTCTTTAGTCTCTCCATTAATTGCTGTGTGAGGTGAAAATATCAATTATAATTCTTATTGTAGGTACCATTTTATTATTTTATAAAAAATATTTCATTTGTTTGTACTCACATATCCCATGTCCAAGAACTCAAACTTATTCGCTGAGCTTAGGAAGGCCGAACATGTGACAAGATGAATCTGGAGAGAATTCAATGGAAACATGTCTGAAAGCAAGAAGAATTTGTGAAAACATTAAGATGCATGAAGACAATTACCTGGAGAGTTGGCAGGAGCGCTGCAAGATGAGATAACTGCTCTTTGAAGGCTCTCTCCTTGTCCTCATGCTGACTAGAAAATAAAAACACAAAAGAGGATTAGTGTTCCTTAAGATCTTTGGTTCAGTTTGTGTGTGGACTTAGATTACATGTATTATTATATATTAAGTAGCAGTAGTTTCTATAACACCAAATACATATTTATACTGTGTATATATATATATATATATATATCTATATATAAAATCATATATATACAGGTGCCTCTCGATAAATTAGAATGTCGTGGAAAAGTTAATTTATTCAGTAATTCAACTCAAATTGTGAAACTTGTGTATTAAATAAATTCAATGCAAACAGACTGAAGTAGTTTAAGTATTTGTTTCTTTTAATTTTGATGATTTTGGCTCACATTTAACAAAAACTCACCAATTCACTATCTCAACGAATTAGAATACTTCATAAAGACCAATAAAAAAAACATTTTTAGTGATTGTTGGCCTTCTGGAAAGTATGTTCATTACTGTACATGTACTCAATACTTGGTAGGGGGCTCCTTTTGCTTTAATTATTGCCTCAATTCGGCGTGGCATGGAGGTGATCATTTGTGGCACTGCTGAGGTGGTATGTAAGCCCAGGTTTCTTTGACAGTCGCCTTCAGCTCATCTGCATTTTTTAGTATCTTGTTTCTCATTTTCCTCTTGACAATACAGTCCCCTGTGAGTTTGTCTGTCCAGTCACGAACACAACCAACCAAAACCCCATGGTCATTTAACCAAGTTTTGGGCTTTTGGCAGTGTGGGTTGGCGTTGCCCAAATCCTCTGACAAAATGAAATCAGCATCTTCAAAAAGCTGTCAGCAGAAGGAAGCATGAAGTGCAAAATTTCTTGGTAAACGTAAGCTTCTCCACATTCCTCCAGAACTCCTAGGACTGTTTCCAATGAAATACACAACTTGCTCTCATTGAAATAGACTTTTGGACCACTTGTTGAGCGACAATGTCCCCGTATACTTCAATCAATTAGGCCCAGGGAAAATAAGGCACTCAAATTACATAAGATTGTCTGTGGTTCAGGAGTTGCTTAACAAGAGGAATATGACAACTGTAGCTAAATTCCTTGATACGTCTGTGTGTGGTTGCTCTTGATGCATTGACCCCAGCCTCAGTCCATTCATTTTTGAAGTTCACTCAAATTCTTGAATCGTTTTTGCTTGACAATCCTCATATGGCTGCGGTTCTCGGTTGGTTGTGCAGCTTTTTCTTCCACACTTTTTCCTTCCACTCCACTTTCTGTTAACATGCTTTGATACAGCACTCTGTGAACAGCCAGTTCTTGGCAATGAATTTTTGTGGCTTCCCCTCCTGTGAAGGGTGTCAATGATTGCTCCCCCTTCCTTGTACACACTGTCATCACATCTTCCCCATGATTGTGGTAGCCTAGTGAACCAAACTGAGAGACCATTTTGAAGGCTCAGGAAACCTTTGCAGGCATTTTGACATGACATGACATGACATGTGACATGATTATTACTGATTGGCATGTCACCAATATTCTATTTGTTGATATAGGACTTGGTGGTTTTTTTGTTAAATGTGATGCCAAAATCATCACCCTTAAAAGAACCAAAGACTTAAACTAATTCAGTCTGTGTGCATTTAATTTATTTAATACACGATTTTCACAATTTGAGTTTAATTACTGAAATAAATTAACTTTTCCACGACATTCTAATTTATTGTGATGCACCTGTATACTGTATATATGCTATAATAGTGATGCACTGAAATTAAAATTCCAACACCAATAATTATCTTATGGTTGATAAATGGCAAATATTAATTGATAAATGGCAGATATTAAAATTTTAATATTTAAATGTTAAATATGTTTAATATTTAAATATCAGCTGATAACTGATATGGTATTTTCACAAATATATTGTGTATCTCTAATAATTAATATTTAATATTTCACTCCACTATATTTTTTGTCTGACAAAAAGCATCATGGTACAGTTAGTGCTTTTAAAGTCACGTAACAGATTTTAATGTACAATGTCTTATTTTTCTATTTTTAAGTAATATATATTTTATTTACCTTCGTGCTGCCTTGAGTAGAATCTTTTTTCTTTCTGCTAGTCTTTCCTGAGGAAAGAAATATATGTGAATCACCAATTTTATTATTAATCATTTCGTATAAACTTCACCCTTTCAAAACATTTCAAATGATGAAACAATTTTTAAAAAATCCAAATCGTATAAGAGTAGTCAGAATCATGTAATTGTGCATGACACCTGCATATTATTGAACAGAGTGCAGATGGCGCTCTCTTCTTCATCCACGTTGACCCTGACCTCTCCAATCATGGCTTTGAACAGAATAATGGCTTCTCGCGCTGACGTCTGAAGCTCCTTAACAGCCTGAGGAGAGGGAAATTACTTCAATAGGTGCTTTACAGCTCCACACAATACAGATACAGATGAAAGTACACATTACTGTTGGATGAAAAGGATGGAAGAGAAACTCACTAAGACGGCTTGGTCCAATTTTTCACAGCCTTGTATATATGCTGTCTCAATATCAATGCAGTGTGCTCTGCTCTCCCTATGGAATTAGATAAACCCAGATTATTTTGAAATCGTATGAGTGATATGCTAATTTCATGCTCTGTGAGTTAAGTTTATAACTCACACTTGCATGTCTCTGAAGCAGTTGATGCAGAGCATGGACTTTTTCTCTGTAGAAAACATGATGTAGAGTTCCTCATGGAGGGCTGCAATCAGACAGAAACTGCATGAATCTCAAGACTTGTTATTTTGCTGGGGAAACTTGAGAAGTGGTTTTCAAAACACACACCACATTTTTTGTGGGCTTCTTTGGTGCGCTTTGCCAAGGAGACAATCTCGTGGCAGGAAAACATCTTGGCTTTGTGGGTGGTTTCCCTGCAGTCTCGACACAGTGGCTGGCAACAAGTGTTGCAATAATACATTGCATCCACATCCTGGGGTTTGTGACAGAAGGTTCAAATGCGTAACCAGACAAAATCTAATCTTTTTTTAAAATAACAATGACATTCAGAAGTGCAACATAATTAAACACTGTGACAGAGTTTCATGCCACAGACACTGCTACTGAATCTATAGCTCGACCAGTTTAGTCTGATTCTCAACAAATTCTTTTTAGTGAATCAGAAAGGTACCGTGCAACCGCTGTTTACATCCTGAACAAATTATTCTAATGACTCTTTGATTGACTCCAATGGTTCTTTTTAGTGAATCAAACACATACCTAAAAGAAGTAGTTATTGACTGGTTGTTCATATAGCAATGTGTTGTATAATCCTTTCCACTCTTACGTACATCACAATATAGAAGAAAAGATCTTTAAGGAATAGTTCATCCAAACAAGAAAATTTGCTGGAAATGTACTCATCCTCAGGCCATCAAAGATGTAAATTAATTTATTTATTAATCGGAAAAGATTTGGAGAAATTCAGCATTACATCACTTGCTCACCAATGTATCCTCTGCAGTGAATGGGTGCCGTCAGAATGAGAGTCCAAACAGCTGATAAAAACATCACAATAATCCACAAATAATTGGCACGACCCCAGCCCATCAATTTATGTCTTGTAAAGTGAAAAATCTGTATGTTTGTAATAAACAAATTCATCATTTATGTTTTTAACTCCAAACCGTTGCTTCTAAAATGTGAGCCCCTCTGTAATATTTTTACTTTCTCAATGATAAAGTTGACTTTCTCAATGATAAAGTCTGAATCAAGAGAGAAATATGCACAGATCAAGCACCGTAAGAGAAAACAGTCCAAAACAGTTCTAAACAAATATGTTAGTGGATTTTTTACCTGGACGAAGCGTAATAATGAATTGTGGACTGGAACTTTAGCAAGAAGTGACAGTTCAAAGTTAAAAGGCCTTAATGATGGATTTATTACAAACACAGTTTTTCACTTCATAAGACATTAACTGATCGTCTGGAGTTGCATGGATTATTATGATACTTTTGTTTGGACTCTCATTCTGACGGCACCCATTCACTGCAAAGGAGCCCTTGGTGAGCAAGTGACATACTGCTAAATTGTGTCCAAACTGTTCGATACAAGAACTCATCTACCGTGAGGGCCTGAGGGTGAGTAAATTGTCAGAATTTTAATTTTTGGGTGAAGTATTCCTTTAAAAATTCTGTATAAACAACTTTTGCAAGAACTACATTTATGAAATTGCATTTTTTCCAAAATATTTATTCTGTAAAAGTACTCATCATATTATTACTATATCAGCACACATTCAGATCTCCATCCAATCAACCCATGAATAAAATCCCCACCCTACATTTCACTAGTTTCACTCGGTGCATCACAATATATGACAAAAGAATCTTCCGCTATTTCCATTACATTGTGACTTTAAGGAACCGTTAAAGTCTTTATGAAGTGCATGTTTCAGTGTTGTGATGGTGATAATGAGACCTGTTTCTTGCACTCCAAATCACAGTTAGCACACTGCACGGTTTCCTCACTGTCTGCTGAACTGTCCACCAAGAACTTCAGGAGTCGATCCTCTGGGGGGAGTGCATTTATTCCTTTCACAACAGACTGATGTCTAAAAAAGAAACAGACAGTTTTGTGTGCCTGTGCAGAACTTTTGACCCATTGCCTGATAATGTCTTAGTCATACATCTGGCATTGACGAGTTTATCTTTCCCTCATAGCAACAACGACACAAATAGCTCTCTTTTGAATTCTGATATATAACAGAGACTGATAGACAAACCCCCACAGAGTCAAAAATAAACACAAACATGAGGCTCAAATAAGCGTAACTCCCAGCAAAAAGACTATTTTAATATTTCTACACTCTAAAAAATGCTGGCTTGTTTCAACCCAACTTTGGGCAAATATGGACTAACCCAACCGTTGGATTACATTTTTACATTACAATTTTAACCCACAAGCTGGGTTAGTCCATATTTTACCCAAAGTTGGGTTGAAACAACCCAGCATTTTTAGAGTGAAAGCTTAATAGTTCAAAGATTCCCTGTGAATTCACTTTCATGAGAAGCATTCACAATGTATTTGACAAAAAGTGATTTAAACAATGATATATTGTCCTATACTCTACTTTGCATTGCTAATGCATAACAATGACAAATACATAATGCATGCAATCACAATGCCATAATGTAACACTCATGCTGCAGCACTCATAATGCAACACAAACACTGAGAAATGTGCAGTGACCTTCAAATTAACACTGAACCAGCTAAAAACAAATTCATACTTACTCTAACATGCTGCTTTATAAAGACCACCAACTTTTCCCCATTTTTTTATATATTTCTTCCATAGGTGCAAGATCTACAGTGTGCGATTAAGCTGCTGCTAGACTTACTATATGGAAGCAAAAGGGTGAGCACACAGGCATTTCAGCCATCTCTAACTGTAGCCAGCCCAGGACCCATGTATCCGATGTCAAGTGTCAGATAGTGGTAGGTTTATTGTTTGATACTACAGTGGCCTTGGCAGAATGTGCCCAGAGACTTTCGATTAATTCTAACACATAGGCAGGGTTTATGGAGCAGCTGTTGAAGGTAATCTTTCCTACAAATGCCCCTGGCACCATATAGTTGACCAGGCAATGTCGTTTGACCATTTAGATCTATAAATATAATGTTAGATTTTTCAAATGCATACGTCATAAGTATGAATGCCCATTTCCGCCATGGAATAAAGTAACTGCAACTTTTTATCTTACAATTATGAAATTTTTTATATACAACAATTATGATTTTTTTTCACAGAATTGCTAGAAAAAAGTCAAAACGGTTAGATATAAACTCAGAATGTATATTTCAAAGAGTTTATATTTCACAATTCTGAGTCAATCACAATTCTGAGAACTTGCAATTGCAAGAGAAAAGTCCAAATTGTGATATAAAAAGTTGCAATTACCTTGTTAATTTTTATACGTATGCTTAATGCATTAATAATAATGCATACTTATGAATATTTTTTGTGTGAATTGTCAGAATAAGGTGATTAAGGATTAAATAAGGTAAAATCTTACCCACAGAGAGGGCAAGTCAGTCGGCTGTCCACAGCCTTTCCACGCAGGCAGCTGGCACAGAACGTGTGGTAACAGTCCAGTAAACATGGATGCTCATACTGTTCTTGGCACAAATGGCACACCAGAGGATGGCAGTTGGCACTGTCCAGGTCATAGAGATTATCCAGAGTGGAAAAGATCTCTCCAGACATCTGAAAAGACCTTCAGATATTCTGATATAGAATATGCGTGAACACATTTACACATTGTACATTTATACAGTATATCTATCATAAATATGATTCTAAGCATGCTTGGTGTCCTTGGGCTCTCCTTGAATCAGAAAATATATTTTAAAAGTTCTTTGAGATCCAAGGTTAGTAGGCTACTCGTTATTGAAGCTATAAACCAGAAACAAGCCTCTGAATGAGGCCATACGCTCCGAAGCAACATAAAGGTCACTTGAATAGATACAACCTAAAAGATACAGAAAGAATAAATATACATATTTAATTCACAAATAATGAATATCTGAATACCTTGTCCTGTCCGAGTGCTTCTGCTGCATGGAGTGAATGCTGTGTGAATGTTCTCTGAGGGTTCCTAGAAGCAGGATATGACTTCAACAACAAACAATCAATTGACACTCCTGTGTGTGCTGTCTGAGGGGGTGTGATATGTTGGGGCCAGAATACTCAGACCCCGATTATACAACACAAACCAGATACCATTGTCTGTCAAAAGCAGAGCCCAGGCAGCTAAAAATAAATCACACAGTATACCTTGCTTACACTAACATGTCATATCAGAGTAATGGCGTCACTCAAAACATTAGTTCATTAGACCTTTTCATATACGTGTAAAAATAGAAGTTTGTGGGTCATTTTCTACAAAAGATCAACACTTAAACGCCGGTCCACATTTAATAGGATATCTTTGGAACATGACATTTCTGTCATCATTTCCTCATCCTCTAATCATTCCAAATTCGTCAAGAAATGACTATCTTCTGTGGGTCACAAGTTTTGGTCAGATTAACATTATTCAAACGTCTCCTTCTGTGTTCCATGGGAAACAATTTTGTATGGTCAAATCGTAAACAGAGTACGTTATTATTATTATTGGATTAACCGTCCATTATTATATTCAACAACAGACTAATCGAACACATCGATTACCTCAGCGCTAGATTAAACAGTCTGCGACGTCACGCTCGCGCAGTCGTGGTTCTTCCTTTCGACGAAATCTCTAGCTATGGCGCCGGTTGTAAGTTTGAACATACGGACCTAGTTAATAAAATAACAGACGTTTCCATTCATTATCATGTATACACATCATTCGAGATTGCGTAATAAACACAATCGCTTTCACAAAATAAGTTTAGTAATAACCCAGTACGTAAAGCAATCGTTATGTATCATTGAATGAACCCCGTGCAGCCAAATTAACAGAGAACTTGATTCAATCTTGCGCGCAACATTTCTACTAACGGTTTTGTTCTTCTAATGATATAAGTGTTATAGACACAAGACTGAGAGTATACATTTTCTTGTATTTAATTGCAGAAGAAGCAGCAGAGCTATAAAGGTGGAAAGAAGAAGAAGAAGCAGGTCCTGAAGTTCACGCTGGACTGCACGCATCCCGTTGAAGATGGCATTATGGATGCTTCAAACTTTGTAACTAGATCAAGTCCTTATGTAAAACGGTGTTTATTATACTGTAGAAGTCAGATAATCGCTAGCTGAGTTTATGACTTGTCATTTGCGTGTGTGGATACAGGAGCAGTTCCTACAGGAGCGCATCAAAGTCAACGGTAAAGCAGGAAACCTGGGAGGTGGAGTGGTCACCATTGAAAGAAGCAAGAGCAAAATCACAGTTTCTTCTGAAGTGCCCTTCTCCAAGAGGTGTGTGTTTTGATACATCTCGTCTTTGTTTTTGCCAAGTTTATTTTTAACTGCAACTTTTTACATTTTATTCCACTGTTCTCATCTTTTCTGCAGGTACCTGAAATACCTTACAAAGAAATACTTAAAGAAGAACAATCTCAGAGACTGGTTGCGTGTTGTGGCTAACACGAAAGAAAGCTACGAGCTTCGCTACTTTCAGATCAACCAGGATGAGGAAGAAGAGGAGGATGAGGATTAAAATCTTGATTTTTTTTTTGCTTCTTTAAATAAATTCATATATGACTACATTTTATGTATCCAGATATAGTTCTTTATCATTGACGTTTCGATGTTAAACACGCACCTATTTATTCATATTAATCTACCACAATAATGAAGTGGCATAAGATCTTTTCTTATATATTATGATGTACATCTGAGTGTAACATTATTAGAAAACAATATTTTTTAGTTCAAACGGATTTGGTTTTATGCATCAGTTTGAATTTTGAGCTGTGGGAATTTGAGTCCTCGTACTTCACCAGAGAGAAAACAAAAATCTGTTGTTTTTTCTAAAAGGTCCAGTTCTGATATTTTTAATGTTGAATCAAAAAGTCTTTTATTTTAAATGAAATAATAATTGTTCACAACACCTGCAACAGGCACTTGGAAAATAGGGTGAATTTTTACTTAATGGCAACTAAGATAACAGCACACTGTTCCGCTAACTTGAAGGATAAAAACGGAGCATGTGCACGGGTAAAAATAAAACTGAATCAACATATACCAACTTACATGAACCTTTATTTAATATTAAGAAAGAAAAAAAAATAGAATTCAGAATAGGAGTTGGAATTCCAGTTCCTGGACATATATTGCCTAAACAAATGAACACATTTCATGTGAGTACACTATTTAAAATTATAGAACATAAAACATCAGCTTGTTGCTCGTCCACAAACTGGATGGATTCTTGCATGGACTTACAAACAGAATATGAAACATAAATGTGATCACAGTTTAAGCCCAGGTGAACACAAAGAAATGGCACAGTATTCAACATATTGCATGAAATGATGCTCTGTAAAGACATTGTGGTCCCAGATGATGGGACAATCCTACTCTTCTCAACATCAAGTCCATTATTTCAAAAACATGCTAACATCAATACATGAGAACAGCATTTCTGTAGTTAACAATACTAGCAAGGGCACAAACATTAAGGATTTACATTTCTATAAAAGGGAGAATGAATTTAATAGAAATCTCACAGCTGATGTCTCATTTGCATTGCAGGAGTTGATAATACTTCCCTGATCAGATTAACAGGAGTCTGTATCTTAAGACGGAAAGGGAAAAAAAGCTTACATATTAGCTACGTGGTCTTGAGGAAAATGATGTTCTTATGTATGGTGATGATAACATGGAGCTGGAAGTAATGAAAGTGATGTTTAAAAGATGAAGTGCCCCATAACACTTGAATTGTCATAGGACCAACTGAACTTCCTCAGCCTGAATCGTCTCACTTAAAAAGGCACAAGAATGGAGTGAGTTTGTCTTTTAGTTAACCATTAGCCCATTGATAGTCTGCATTAGAATGATTTAGCACCAGTTTTTGGAAGAGAGCAGACATGGATCTCACAGTCATTGTTATGGAAAAATAAACAAAACAATCTGATATACTTCCATTAGGAATGTATAAGTAAAGAGGATGGATCCAGTGGAATCCGAGTGCTCGGAGTAGTTGCTGGCTCTATTGTGAAAATAAAACAGACATGTGATGCCACAATTACCATTCTGAAACGCCCGAGCCTAGACAGATCAGTTAATGCAACTTCTCTAATACTTTTATCTGACATGTGGCTTGTCTTTCAAAAATGCAATATGATGTCCAAAAATAAAGGAAAAATAAAATCACATCCCAACCAAACTGTGATTACCCAGATGACCTAGTGAGCAGAGGCATTCCTTAAAAAAGCCCCTGGAGAAAATGTGAATGGTGTCCAATCAGAGTGTGCGCGGGTTGTATTCGGGAAGCTTCTTGAGCTTTTCTTTCTCCTGCTCTGTGTCTTGCCGAGCAATAACCAGGGAGTGAGAATAGCCCATCACCACCTGAAATGACAAAGTATTTAGTTGCATAACCATACGATTATATCACATAGAACAGAATTCTGGGAGGATATGATTCACGCTTTTGACAGCAGAACTCACCTGTTCGGAGTACACGCCATCCAGAGTTTTGACCTCTTGAGCAGTGGTGGATGACTTGGGTTTGTTGTCACCATACCCCTAAAAATGCAAAATTTAAATATGAGAAACTTGCCATCTTACACTATTGAAGGAAGCCTTTTATGCTCAGTAAGGCTTAATTTATTTGATCAAAACAAAGCTCTAAATATAGATATAGATATATATAGATCTATATATAATATATATATATATTAGGGATGTAACGGTATGAAAATTTCATATCACGGTTATCAATATTATCACGGTTTTGTTCAATTTAGATGAAAATGTTCAAAAATAACTGGTACACACACTGAAAACATTTCAGTAAGTTTTGTATTTGAAAATCAACAAACAACAAATAATTAGCAGCTATATGCACTTTTTTACCATAAACATTACATTAACATTAAGTCCTAATAATAATAATAAATCACTTGAAGATCACGTGATCTTCGGATAGGAGCTCTTGTGATGCTTTTTAAAGCAAAGTTAGGGTTGATTTCGAGTTCACAAACAAACATAAATAGAACAGGCTAATTAAATTAGTCTATTTTAATGCAAGACAACATATTTTTCGTCAGTGATAGAAATATGCATTTAAGACGCTAGTTGTAAGCAGTTTCGTTTAGCAAAACGTGTAATAGTAATAAGACAGAATCTAGACAATATTGCGTAATAAAATAAGAAAAATATTTATATTGCCCCAACAACTGCATGATGGAGTGCTGAATTCTGCACACGTGTGCAGTGTTGTCAAGGTAACATTTGGTCAGTAATCCCCTTCGCCAAGGTTGTTCCAAACGCTTATACGAGACAGTAATAACCTGCACCCTTCAAAGAACACACTTCAAGGGATCTGCCCTTCGAAGGGATTAGGGCATAGGGACAGCTCACTTCTCTTGGAGAACTTCACCGCATGTCTCTTGACTCACCGCAGAGGCGCGCGAGGTGCTCTCTCGTTTATTTCTTGTTTCATTCAAATGCAGCTTGCCGTCTTGTGTCTCAGTTTTTGATTGTATTGAAAATTAAATCAGAGGAATTTAGTATTAATACTACTATAGTTTTGCTGTAGTGATCATATTGTCCTTACGATTGTTTTGTACACTGTTCATAACGGTTTTATAAACAGGTAAGATTTCAAAACATTGATATCAATTCAATATTTCATATTCCCGTATTTATATATTATTTTAGGTAAAACAAAAAAAAAAAATCTATGTAATAAGTTAACTATGAATATACAACACATTATCCCTTAAATGTCAACCTTAGTTTGAACGTTCGTTCGTCTTGGCTCAAAGCCACTTGCTTGAGAACTTTAAATTATCTTGGAAGCTTTGCGATAACAAGCGAGGATCACGAAAAATTTAATCTCTATCAAATATTTTTTGTCCAATTATTTGCCCAGTTAGTTTTGGTATTGAGGTAAAAGTTACCTTGAATTCGCTATATAACAGTGAGTGGTGGTCACGAAGATGACTGAGCAAATTTGATGCATTTCCCCCTTTTGCAGCGATTTTCTTCTTGCAAGATCGGCAGACAGGGGGTCCTCGATTAAATTGCCTTTAGGACTCTTGTAAAAGCCAAAATATGACCAGACCTCCGATTTGGTCCTCTTAGATGGCTGAAAAATCTCCCGAGCGCGGTCACTGCCTTCCGCCACTTCGTCTCGTGCAAAAAAACAACAAACAACATTGCATGCTGCTTCTTCGTCAGACTGATGCTGGCTGGACAGGATTTACCGCGAGTTTTCAATAGCGCGATAAGTAAATTTTAAACGGTAATACTAACCGTCAGGGCATTTTATTGTGAAACCGGTAATCGTTCCATCCCTAAAATAGTTTACTTGTTATATCTTACTGACCCCAAACTTTTATGTAGTTATTGACTTAATTCTTAAACAGGTTTTAACAGAACACAGATAAACATACCAGCTCTCCAAATGTGGGCGATGGTCCCCAGCTAATAGTGCTATCATCAGCTGCTATGATAATACTGCTCTTCCTGAGAGGAGTTATAGATAACACCTAATCAACATTCTGAAAAATTCAAAATATTTTATAAAACACATTTTTAGAGTCCTCTGTTTTTACTTACCCACAGGCCAGACTGCGAGTCTTCCATCCGCACAGATCCTGTACAGCTTTGGGGTACATGGTGGACTCACGGGACGTGTTTGTCACTCCCCAGAAAAACAGACCACCTGAAAAATAAAAAGCAGCATTAACCACAAATAGATGGGTATGATAGGCAGTTTTTTTCCCCAGGGAGGAATTACACACTTACCCGTTTCACTGACAGCAAAGGAACACTGATAGCCACAGTATATTTGAGTTGCTCCACGGCCAGGGAAGTCAAAGAGCTTGACTAACCGTGGGACCATCTCATCTTTCTGCTCGGCGTGGCCTAATCGGCCATATCCCCCAAATCCCCATGAAAACACGCGCTTTTGGGAATCTAGCACCAGCTGTGTGGACGCAACAATATAATCTTACATGATGTTAATTCATTCATATTTGACTTGAAGCACAATCCACAAACTTGCTACTCACTGTGTGATTGGCCCCACATGCTACATCCCGAGCCACGACATTGGGCACAGGAAGCACTTGGCCATCCTTGGTCTTCTCAATGAAAATTGCCACCTGTCTAGGGATCAGCTCACAGTCAAACTCGATGCGCTGGGCACGAGCGATGAACTTTCCGTCTGAGTTATGCCCTTTTAGATACAGAACAAAGAGAGTAAATAATCCAAACAGGTGTGTTTGGTGACTATTCTAGTTAAACCCCATTTTACTAGTGTTACCTAGTTGGCCGTATTCCGGGCAACCGAAAGAATAAAGGTTCCCCTTGCAGTCCACAATCATACTGAACTCTGCACCACAGGCTACTTTGACTATCGGCTGCCCGTTGTATTGGATCTGTAGGTAAATCAATGCAGATGTTTAGTGGAACATTACAAATACAATAAACATGTTACATTAAAGCCCCATTAAGCAAGTGAAACCCAGAGAGAGTCTTACTGTAGCTGGGCTGAGCACAGGATCTGTCTGATTGCCCTGACCTAGCTGCCCCAGTTTGTTTTCTCCGAAGGAGTAGATAGTACCATTTTCTGTGAGACAAAGCATAAGAACACCACATTTGCAGTTATATTATTATTATAACAACGCAATTATAATTATGGCAATTATATGACCAACATACCGCATTTCGCAAAAGTTTGCCTACCTGTTAAAGCCATGGTGTGGTTTCTACCACAAGCAGCTGCTACAATCACTTCCTCCCCCAGGCCCTCAACTAGCTTCGGAGCCTCCAATCGTTTAGTGTCTCCATGACCCAACTGCCCTTTTTCATTACGACCTGAGAAGGACCAGAGGCAGAAATTCATATCTTTAAGGTATATATATATATACACACACACACACACACACGGTTGGGGTCAGAAAGACTTTAGATTTTTTTTTTTTTTAAGTAATGAATTGTTATTCTTATTGTTATTCAGCAAGGATGCATAAAATTTATCACAAATGACGTACTATATTACTTACACACAAACACACAGATATATAGATATATAGATGGATGTTTCTTGAACAGCAAATCAATGGCTTCTGAAAATTCAGCTTTGCTATCACAGGAATAAATTGCACTTATGTCGAACGGAATATATTAGAATATATTAGAATAAAAAATATTTTAAATTGTAATATACCAAGATATTATTATTATGGTATTTTTGATCATATAAATCCAGCCTTAGTGAGCATAAGACACTTATTACACACACACACACAAAAAACACTTTTTGAACGGTTGTCTAAAAAAAGTTAAACATTTTTAAAAAGTACATTTCTAGACACATCTTTGTGTCTTTAGTGTCAATGGGTTGCCAGCGTTTTATGTTACTCCTCATGATGTGGCATTTATGAGGGAAGGGTTAAAATCCTAATTTAAAACAGGAAAGACTGTTCTTGTGTGGACACTTACCCCAGCTCCAGAGTTTGCCCTCTGTGGTGATGATGAGACTGTGGGCAGCACAGGGTCCAGACACCACACAGCTAACCTGGACATCATCGAGACATCCATAGCGATGGGGGCCCCACAGATTCTGCCCAAGGTTCCTGTAAGCAGCTGTGAAAACACACACAGACACTCATGAAAAGTATATCAAAGATGAAAATTCCATAAATCACTGCAACCCACACACTTCCTCTTTCTTATTTTAAGTGTGAAGTTGATTTTTGCACCTGGCCGATTTGTCTCATGTTTTCAGTGTGAGATTCTGGTATCTCAAAAATTTCCCTACTCTGAAGATTAAAATATGATTGTTATCAGTTATTGCAACTTAACTCTTATTTATCTCACATAGAAGAATAAATTCACTGCTATACATTCAGTCAGCATGTATTTAAAATAGTAGATTTCTTTGTTTTAAAGGGGTCATATGATGCGATTTAAATTTTTCCTTTCTCTTTGGAGTGTACAAGCTCTTGGTGCATAAAGAAGATCTGTAATAGTTGCAAAGACTAAAGTCTCAAAACAAAACAGATATTCTTTATCAAAGTTAAGACTACCACGCCCCCCTAAAACGGCTCATTCTAACACGCCCCCACATATCTACCTCACTATGTGGGAAGATTTGCATAATGCCGCCCAAATGTTCACGCAAAGAGAGGCGGCGTAACTTTGATTCTCGCTGTAGTATTGTTGCTGCCGCCATGTCGTGAAGGCGCTGTGTGTTTCGTTGTGAAAGCGAAACTACTTTGTTTGGCCTTCCAAATGAGGACGATATCCTCTTCGTCATGCCTGGTGCTGATCCGTGCTGTTCGCTGAGGAAATACATAAACTTCGCGATGTGGCTCGCCGGATCGGCCCTGGTCACCGTGGACGAAGCGGAGTCCAGCCTGGGGGCCTCACATGTGGTGCGCAAGCCCGCTGGCCGATCCTTCGTTGAATCCGCCGGCCATTCCTCACTCTAGCCCGCCGGCCTCCGCTCACTCAAGCCGCCGTGTGTGACGCTGTGTTTCGTTGTGAAAGTGAACCTACTTTGTTTGGACTTCCAAAAGAGAGACACGACTAGAAATCAGTGGTTAAGTTGTATTTACAACACTGTTCCAGAACAGTTCAACCCAAATATTCAGATGTGTGCAGAGCATTTTATGGAGGACTGTTTACTGATCCTGGGAGAGTAGACTACAAACCCGGCTGTTCTGACTCACAGACTGTAAACAAGTTTTTTATATTTAAAGAATTTGCCACTGACAATTCAAACGCTAGTTTTGAGCAGTGTAAAGTAGCGCATGTTTGTCGTTTCTCCGATCACAAATACAAACATGGTTTTATGTTTACAAGGCACGATGCAACGCAACGCGTAAAAAAACAGTATAAGACATTATAATCCTTAATTATGTCCCCACTGGATGCAACAAATGCCTAGTTTATAATGGGATTTAATGTTTTTGTCTCATTGCTCGGTCCAGGCAGGGCATCACAGTATGGTAGGGGCGTAACATTTCCGTCACACGCTTGAGGTATTCGGCCAATCACAACGCACTGGATAGCTGGCCAATCAGAGCACACCTCACTTTTCAGAACGATGAGTTTTGTAAAAATCGAAGCGTTTCAGAAAGGTAGGGCATAGAGGGCATAGAGGAGAAACAATAATGTATACAGTATGATGGAAAATAATGTGTTTTTGAACCTTAAACGGCATAAACACATTTCATTACACCAAATAATGTTATTTTTAACAACATCATGACCCCTTTAATTAAAGATGCATTAAATGCATAAAAAGCAAGAGTAAGGTCTATTACATTGTGAAGTACTGTTAGAAAAAATAGTCTACTTAAAATAAATGTTGTTCTTTTGAATAATCTATTGATCGAGGAATCCTGAAAGAATGTATCAGTTTCCATAGAAATATTATCAGCACAATGTTTTTTTTTTTATATTTATAATATTAAGAAATGTGTCTTGAGCACCAAATCAGCCTTTTCAGATGATTCTGAAGTATGCCTGCTGACACTCAAGGCTGATCCAAAAAAAATGCAGCCTTGGTGAGCTTAAGAGAGCATAAGAAACATCTTACTGACCCCAATTATTTTTATAGTAGTGTATATATAAGTTCACAAAAAAATATTTCTATATTTTGGTTGGATCATACATTATCTAGCTGATATATTTATTTTCACTTTGTTTTTATATTTGCTTTCATATAACTTCACTGTCAGGTCTGTCTTACCTATGGCAGCAGAAACAGTGCTTATCAACATCTTCAAGAGAAATCCAAGGTGCAAACTAAAGCGCAAATTAAATTCTGGTTTCACAATGTCTCATTAACAGATTAACGCAGATGACTCAGGCGAGACTACTCTTCTAACGCCTTTAAAACTATACTGTAACCCAGATTTCTCTGGCTCACACGTGATCATACCTTGCTGTTTTGGCACTTCTTTTCTGCCAATCAGGTCCCAGTTGGTGGCTCCAAAAACGAGCAACTGACCTTTGACTTTGGGAACCTCAAGATTCTGCACAACAGAAAAAGCAAGAAATCCATCAACAATCCATTAATACAGTTTTCAAACTGAGCTCCAGAGACCCCTAGGGGGTATTTGGGGGTCCATCTAAAAAATAAAAAAATTACAAAAAAAAAAAACCATTTTCATAGCTATCAAAATCAATGTTTTAGCTTAATACATATTTTAAAAAGGTTTCTAACATCTGCGTTCATACACCAGTAATAGTGAGCAAAATAGTGTTATGATTAATGCCAAGTAAATAATCTCAAAAGACATTAATAAATTTTTTTTTTTAAAAGTCTCCTTTGTAATATGCTTACTTTTTTCAAAAAGGTTGAAAGAAGTCTCCATACATATTTAATATACAGCCGCTTTTATATTTTCATGGGGTCCCTCACTAGATATTTATGAGATTTTGGGCTCCTTGCCATCAGAAAGTTTGAGACCCCTACACTTTATCACATGCTGGTGTATAAATAATAGGTGTGTGCATGTGACTGTATACGTATATACCAGCGGTGGCGAACTCCGGTTCCTGGCGAAGAGCCGCAGCCCTGCGGAGTTCAGCTCCAACCCTAATTAAAATTCACCTGCCTGTAGCTTTCTAGTAACCATTCAGACCTTGATTAGCTTGTTCAGGTGTGTTTGATTAGGGTTGAAGCAAAACTCTGCAGGGCTGCGGCTCTCCAGGACCGACGTTTGCCACCCCTGGTATATACAGTATAGAGACAGAAAGAAGCAATAAGAGCCAATATATGTCCTTACAATCTTCTCCTTCACATCATCAGCCACAGTGACCGGCTGCAGACCGGCTTTAGCTGCAGGTTTCCCAGGTTTCTTTGCGTTTTCCTGTTCAAAGTCATCAAACTCATCGTCACTGCTAAACTCCCTGTCCTTTTTCTTTCCACCTCCTCTTTTTCTCTTAGGTCCACCGTTCCCAGACACGTCTGTCACCTTCTTGCGTGGCATAGTTAAAAATCCTACAATAAAAACAAAAAGTAATAAGCGAACAGTTTACCGTTCCGACTACAATTTGACAGAAAGAAGAATCAGACGAGTCGAAACATGGGAATGAAGACAAAGTCAATGTGATTCATATCCCTTGTTGGTTCAAATTCCCAATTATCTCACAGCAAAAGAATCCTTAAGGAAACACACACATGCTCTGCTTATTAGTAATGCAAACGTCTTATTTCTTTTCCTATACCTAAATATGAAGCGTTGTGAAAAGCAGAGGTCTGGTGTTATGCTAACACACTAACAGCGCTGTAACAAAAGAATCAGCAGCAACGCGTCTGTCTCACTCACTCACTCACTCACTCAGTCTCCATTTGTTTCTTTGTTATGTTTTATAACGCAGCCGCCGGTTAGCCAATAAGCACCGCTCTGCTTCAACCGGACTAGTAACTAAACTACTCCTTTACCCACGTGTTATATCTACCCTGTCCCGTAAAAACGGTCCAAATCATCAACTTATGCCCCACGGAAAGTGCGTTTGAAAGACATACCGTTTACAGATGTGTATGATGCAGACGTAGCCGTGTTAGCATGCTACACTGCATTTGCATCCGAAGCCGCAATCATAAACATCGAGAATATCATAACTCACCTGAGTAAAACTTTCCCCTATCTACTTTAAATACAAATATCTAAGTTCACGGAATAAAGCCGCGTTGAGTTAAGTGGCTGTGGCTTGGTCTCTTGTGCTGGAAGACGCGATTATTATACAAGTAGATTTCCTGAATCAGATGCTTTACTTATGTCAGTCCGTCTTCCTCGTTTTTTTTTTTTTTGATTGATTCGGAACAAAAGACTCCCAGCCTCGCGATCCAACCACGTGGGTGCAGCGCACACTCAGGGCTTTATATATCGCTCACATCTGGCAGCAGTTTGTAGAATTAAATCTTGAACGAAATGCACATTTAACGTAATTTTACAGTCATTCGTGTAGAAGTACACAGAAACGTTTCTCTTACTTTAAAAATGTAAGATTACCTGTGTTACTTGGAATGAAAGTGTTGAGCTCAAGAGGTCATTTTTCATCTATTTTTACTATGTTAATTTAGGTTCCGATGTACAATTAAAAAAAACCCATGTAACTTTCATGGCACTGAGCGTGTAGTCCACAAAACAAAAAACACGAGGATGGGATGCGGAGCTGAGCGAACTACAAATGTTGAGTCCCGTTGACTAGACAATATAGCGCCCTCTGCTGAGGTGGAGGATGTATTATGCATTGTAAACAACTTTCTCCACCATGGAGGAATTCAGTGCCGACCAATTTGAATCGGATTGTATGGCCTGAAAATATGCATCTATCCCTACTTCCGACTACAACTTCTGTAATTCTTACATTTCTTGCATTCTTGCAAAACTGTATCCGTTGAAATGAAAGGGTAAAGGGAAATCTGTAGCATGGTAAGTGTGATTATAATATGTTCCAGATAAACAAATCCAATATGAAATAAAAAAGGTTGTGCAATTATAATAGAAAGTCATATTTAATATAAACTGTTGCATGTTAATGAAAAGAAAACCATTCTATAAGGCATTCACTGTTTCTGATTGAGATATATGTGCTCATTAAATGTGGATTAAAGGAAATTAAATTCCATTTTAGGTATGATGTCTGTATATAGCATGCGTACTTGTTTAAAAGCTAATTGTTGGTTTTTATTTTACCATGTTGAAACATGTTGCATGTTAGAAAATACAGTATGGTTCATTTGAACCTGTACCAACTGGCATTTAAATTAAAGTCTTCAAGACAAAAGCAAGCTGTTTTCTTCTAATAGTAATAGTCTAATTTCTAATAGTCAGAGACAATGTTCATGTAAAAGCTAAAATAATCTATATATGAAGAGTTTATTTGCACAAACAGATAACTCCGGGTTTTTTTTCATTTTCAAAAATCATGTTTTTTATTATGTTATCATGTTTTTATTGTGTTTTATTGTGTTAGTTAGCTGTATTTTTTAGTTATTTTTTACCTAATCAAAATAACCCAAAGGTTTGATTGCGATTAATTGGAATGCACAATGAAAAAAAAATAATTTTTTGAAAATTGTTAAAAAAAACCTTGAATGAGGGGAAATCTAAATAAAATATATTCAGCAATATCATGTTTGCAAGTAACATGACATTTGAATTTGGTTTATTTCTGGGCTGTATCCCCTTCACTTCAAAACATTATGCCTTCTATACATGAGAGGGAAAATTCTTTATATTTCATTTTACATTTATTCATATATAATCTATATACTATATTATTATTATATATATATTAATATATAATATTAATTTTGTAATTTAGCAGATGCTTTTATCCAAAGCGACTTACAAATGAGGACGATGGAAGCAATCGAAATCAACAAAAGAGCAATGATATACGAGTGCTATAACAAGTCTGTTAGCTTAATGCAGTACACGTAGCAGTTTTTTTTTAAAAATCATATAATAAATAAAAAGAAAACAGATAGAATAGAAAGAATAGAGCAAGCTAGTGTTAGAAGCCTTTTGTGCTTTTGTTAATCAGAAGAAGTCAGAAAGTCAGAATTATAATTGTATAATAAAAAGAAAACAAATAGATAGAATGCAAAAAGTTTAGAGAAGCAAGTGTTAGTTTTTTTTAAAGAAAAACAAGCCGCTAGTAATAAATAGAGTCAGTCGAAAAGGTGCCATTTTAATTTTTTTTTAATAAAGAATATAATTAGAATAGAGAGTGCTAGAGTTAGAGGGTCAAATAAAGATGGAAGAGACGTGTTTTTAGCCATATTTAACATAGTGTTCATATTTAATTAATTTGTATTTAATTAAATATGCTTTAATTTTGCCTGTTGACAGTAGGAAAAAATTGTTTTTTTTACTTACGTTAATTTATTTCAATTAACTTCTTGTTCTTACATTACTTAACATACTGTCTTATCTAGGTCATACTTAATGCCTCTCTTTTTCCTTCTATCAATGCTGTGTCTCTCACCAATCCCGTCTATGGTCTCACGCGCCCAGCGAGTAAAGCAGCATGGACCTATTGAAAGAATAATTGCTGTTCTGTGATTGGTGGGATTGCAGGCCTGATGGTCTGCCATTGGCTGGTTGTTTCTTTGAGTATTTGCATACTGCAGGGAGGCTCACTCCTGATGTACAGCAGGGGGAAGGAGCGAGACTCAGTGAGTGCAAAGAAAGGAAAAAGGGAGGCGACTGAGGGAAAAGAATAGAGGGAGAAGAGTTTTCATACTCGTGGGAGAAGCCGTGTCAGTTAATGGACTGGGAGTCTCAGAACTTGTGTTCACTAAAAGAAACATTTGAAATCAGCTCTTCACAACTGCTGTGCTTTCTGAGGAAGATACAGTAGTGTCATCAATGGTAGATTCACAGATGGCTGCACTGCGCAAAGATGGGAGCAGACATGACAATGGATTTATTTTGATAGCTTGTGATCAATAAGGACAATATCAGAGGGGTGACATTTAAAGGACGTAAAGCCAGGCTTGTGAGTAAGTCTTTCTTTGGAAAAAGAAGCTAAAATTCTAGTGCTTATATTGTTTTACATATGAAAATCAGACCTCACTGGGGGGGGGGGGGGGGGAAGTGAGTGATGAGCCATAGTAAAAATCAAAAACCATCCACACTTTATTTCACATTATTGTACATAATCTGACCACGTTATGCCATCTGATTTATGTACTTGAGGTTATTGCTATATAAGAAAGAATGTTGTAAATTCACTTACAGGGACATTGTTTTGTTCTTTTGTGATTTAGATTCTGTGATAGTGATTTGATACTTATATGATTGATATTAATATAAATCTGGCCTCTACTTAAACAAAAATAGAACATTTTTGACATTTTGATAGATAAACAGATTGACATAATTAGATCGTATTGATCCAAGAGGGAAATGAAAGAAGCCTGGTGCACAATAACATTCAATCAAAGCTACATTTCATTTGATGGCAATAGTGGATGACTTTTACTATGGTATATGTGTGACATTTAAAAGCTAATCTGACATCTGAATGTCAATTCAGTCCTAAAGCTAATCTGAGAGCAGATTCATGGTCTGTCCTCCAGCCTTACCTCCCAGTGGTTTGATATGAGCTGACTCATGTGGGATGACCATTTTGAATCAAACCATTCCTTTTGGTCATTTTTTAACTTCAAAGCTACAGTGTTTTATCAGAAAATCTCGTCTTCCTTCACTTTATCAGATCCGCTGTCTAATGCATTGATTAAATGTAAATTCACATAGCAACTCCAGGAAGTGGAGAAGGATATCATTGTAAAGAGTGTCTGCGAAAAGAGCGGCCATGGAGAGTTAATATGTGTAGAGGTCCAGATGCCCCTGTCTTTGTGCCTGTGTCCAAGGTGATGCCTGTGTTATTTATTTGAAAGGAGTTGCTGGGCCATTCATTGGGCCTGCAGCTCTTACTATGTGTTTTACTTTCAACCATTCAACCTTGCTGTGTCTATCGAGGTGGGAAATATGCTATTTGCCTTTGTCTATTCACTGGCTTCAGCCTGCTCTTCCCCTGCCCGTTTTTTCTAGTGAATAATTCAAGCACACTGACCTCCAGCTGTTAGGTTATCTAAAAGAAATAAGATAAACTCTTTGCAAGTACTTTGTGAAGTTAGGCAGTAACTTTTATCCAAAGCAAATTAGAGTGCATTCAAAGTCAGTATTCGTTTGCTGGGAATCAAAACTCATAACCTTGGCATTATTAGTGCCACACGTTATGGGAGGGAAGACATCTGATGCAGTTAAGAAATTGCTGACTAATTTTATTATAAATACTGGTACTGACTGATGTAACTAAACCTGTCCTGAAGTCTTTGCAGCACATTTCTCTGTATCAGCCTCCGGTCATTGCTCTTGGTTGAATTGTGTTGTTCTGACACACGCTGAGAGTCTTTCCCAGTAAATGTGGGAGGAGATATTGTGCAAGGATTCAGCTGGTAAGGCAGGCCTGGATCTGCCACGCACTGTTGAGGAATTTAACATTTTCACCCAGTCTCCTTTAGTAACCTGTAATGTCCATGAACAGCATAAGAAAAACTTTAATTTCAGCAAAAGTCATATTTCACTGATATCCAGGGGTGTGGTGTTAGTTGCGCTACAGTTTAAAGGCATTGTGTTTCACTAGAGTCCCATCCTGTGGGTGTTTAGGGACTTTGAGTTGAACACTTTAGAATACATGTGTTGACACAAAGCCCTTCTCTTTTACAGGAGTGCAGATATGACTACATATTAACTTTATGGCATCTCCACAGTCTCTTAGCCCTCCTGAAAAAGGTTAGTACATGGATCATGCTGCTCGTTGTTTTCTGGATGTATTAGATGTTTAAAATGTAATTAATATCAATTGATTAATTAAAAGAGAGAGGACCCATGAAGTTATTTTAATAATATTTATATACTATTGTAACATTTATTAATGTTTTGAATTAGCTTTTATTTTATATTTGTAGTTTCATTTAAATTTTAGTTTGTTTTATTAATGTATCATTTTTAGTTTTAGTAATTTTATCACTTTAACTTTAGTAATTTTAGTGCTTTAATATAAATTAAGGGTTATTTTATTTTACAACTCTGCTGCAGGACCTTATTACTTTGTGTTACCATCAATGAGTCTCTTAAAATATGAGATAATTTGACCTTTTATGATAAGGTAAGGTTAGTTCAGGTTGTAAAATGTCATGTGGTGGATTTTTTTTAATGATAATAATTAACAAATTAATCATTTAGAATATTTAAAAAAAATACTTTTTACCATTTTTCATTTGAAAATTTGAGATGTGTACACTTACATTTATTCAAGGTGTAAGAAAATGCACTTTATTACACTTAAATTTAAACACTTAAAACACGTAAAAAATCATTACACCACATTACATTTTTTTATTAAACTTTTTAAAACTTTTCTTAAAAACGGTATACAAGTTTTTCAAACCATATGAAATCAACATGAATACATTACTGTACATTAGGAACTTGGCACATGTGCTTTAAACTAGATTTTTAGCAGATTTTCTGTATCGTGGACACTCATACATCATTAACCCACATACTATGATTTAAATTCAAATCTTCCGAGCACAGTGGGGCTTAGTCATGATTTGCTAGTCCTGCCAAGATGCTTGAGGAGGTGCGTCATGTGACATCACACTGTTCACTGCACTCTCTGGTATAAACAAGGCCCAAACAGAGGGTAGCTGTGCATGACACATTAGGGTGCGCACTTTTCAAACAAAGAGAAACCATAATGACAGCGTAAGAACTGTTAATGACCTGTGCATGTCACCTGTTCTGGTATATTACAGAACAGTACAGTGTGTAAAACTCTGAAACAGTTACCCAGTTGAGGGAATACAGCATTACCCTCTTAATCTCCAGAGAGCTTGTGAAACTGCTTGAGGGCTCAGCAGCGCTCAAGGTAACTGACCATATGCTGCAGCAGAGCAATTCTTCCACCATATGCCACCTGCTCTTGACACACAACTATCCTGCAGCCATGGAGACTGCTTGCATGAGACAATCGCTTAAATTTCTAGTTTCACCCAAAATCCACCTGGCCGGGTCTAAGGGGTTCTCATACTTTTGTTGGAGAGAGGGGAATGAGGACCAGAGGCACGGTAAACGAATGTTTTATTGTTTTGTGACTGTTGAAGGCAATAGAGCACCTGAGCACTGCATGATTACTGACCTTTAGAGCCATTTTCAAGTCATGTGAGCTGATATTGACTTGAGTAACCGATTTGTGTTATTGTATAAGGTAAATCTGCACCATGGAAAAATTGGAGGGAACTTAAAGCAGAGAAATTTCAAACATAGAAATGTGAGCATGGGAATTTCTCCTTTGTAACTGGTTGTTACTGTCACTGTTGATTCAAGGAGCAAGTGAAACCATTTACTATTATGAAGTACTTTCAGTTGAGTATTCTCTATAGAGACCATATGGTCACATGTGTAATCCTGCTCATCACATGATCAGTTTTTCTCCGTCCAGTGCAGAAGAGTCTATAATCTCTATTACTGTGTTTTGGCTTCTTTGCTAAACGTAACTTTCCAACAACTGGTCAGAAATTGCCAAAAAATGATGTCATGTTTTGTTGCTTAACTTGACTTAGTAGTTTACAGCAAAAGTTATATGCTGTCATTACTCTATTACTTCTGGATTCAGCTCACAACTCACTCATACTCATACTTTTGGTGTATGTAACAGATTGTTTTCATCTGTATTATTTTGTCCATCTGTTCGATGTTTATGGTATGTGTTATCAGAGGGAAGGAGTCTTGGCTTTTAGCTTGTGAGTTTTGGGTGTTTTTCCGAACAAATCTGATGACTCGCAAGGGTTTTGTCTCCAATGTTATGGTCAAAACATATTTTTGAGCCTTTTCTTTGACTCAGTCTGGCATCATAATGGAATACAAATGTAGCTGCTTAGATACAGAATGTGCACTGAATTGTAAAGACCTCATTTTTGTTTGTTGTGTTTATGCTTTAATGTGAAATTGCATTATGCATGCTAATTCTGAATGTTTCATTGCAATCAGTCCATTAGCAGGCAGGTCCTAGGGATTATACTGTGGCTTAGTGGTTACACTGATAAACACAATGCTCATGAAATAAAATACAGTAGATGTACAGGATTATTCTCTATTCTTAAAACCTTTTAAAAAATATTTCCAAATCCACATTTGTAGTAATGTACAACGAGGTTTAGGGGATGGCTTTTTTTTTTTTTTAAACAATCACAGCAATCAAATAACAGTCCTTAAAAACTGCTCAGAACACACTATCACATAGGAATACTCCAACAACCACTCAGTAGAACACCATTGCAAATCTCAAATACTCAGCACACCATAGCAACACTCAAACTACTGCTCAGAACATCTTAGCAATCATATAGCAACACTCAAACAACCACTCAAAACACTGTAGACATGCTTAAGCACTGTGATGGTGTTCTGAGTGTTTGTATGAGCACTGTGATAGTGTTCTGAGTGTTTGTTTAAGTGATGTGATGGTGTTCTAAGCATTTGTTTAAGCAATGTGATGATGTTCCAAGTGTATGAGCACTGTGATGGTGTTCTGAGTGTTTTTTTTAAGCACTGACGTGTTCTGAGTGTTTGTTGAAGCACTGTGATAGTGTTCTGAGTGTATGAGCACTGTGATGGTGTTCTGAGTATTTGTTTAAGCATTGTGATAGTGTTCTGAGTGTCTGTATGAGCACTGTGATGGTGTTCTGAGTGTTTTTTTAAGCACTGACGTGTTCTGAGTGTTTGTTGAAGCACTGTGATAGTGTTCTGAGTGTATGAGCACTGTGATGGTGTTCTGAGTGTTTGTTTAAGCACTGACGTGTTCAGTGGAGTGGTTGTTTTTGTTTTTGCTATGTGATTGATAGCATGTTCTGAGTGGTTGTATGAGTGTTGCTAAGGTGTTCTGAGGGGATGTTTGAGCGTTGCTCATACAACCACTCAGAACACGCTACAATCACATAGCAAAAACCAAAACAACCACTTAAACCACCATCACAACACTCAAACAACCATTTAAAACACGCTATCAGTCACATAAAAACAAACAACCACTCAGAACACTTTAGCAACACTGAAACAACCACTCAGAACACGCTGTCCGTCACATAGCAAAAACAACCACCTGAAACACCATCACAGTGTTTAAACAAACACTCAGAACATTCTTTGCAATCCTAACACTTAAACAACCACTCAGAATACTCTATAAACCACATAGCAGTGTCAGAACACCATTGCACTGGAAACACTTAAACAACCACCCATAACATGCTATCAACCACATAGCAGTGCTCAAACAACCACTCAGAACACCACAGCAACCCTCAAACACTCAGAACATCATAGCAATTCCATTGCAATGCTTAAACAACACTCAGAACACGTCTTAGTGTCAACTTCTATAATAAATGCTTCAACAATCACTCAGCAATGCTCAAAGTAACAGCTAGCAACTACTTAGCAAACACTCAACCAAACAGAATACCCTAGCAACACTCAAAAAAACACTCAGAACACCTTTTCAATCACCTAGCTACATAGTAACACTTAAGACAAAACCCAACTACCACCTACCTAGCAACATTCAAACAACCACCCAGAACACAGTAGCAACATAGATGTATACACATAGATGCCTCATTAGCGCCTATTTCTGGAGATGGTCCTCACTGCAGAACACAATATCCAGGGGGCGTGGTTGGATCCAGACTCCTCCCACCTTACATATACCTAAGCCTACCCGTCTCCACCCCCTAGATGGGGATCCAACTACACCCCTGGATCTTGTGTTCTGCAGTGAGGGGCTACTGTATTTCTGTGGGCCTCTATACATATACAGTGGGTACGGAAAGAATTCAGACACCCTTAAATTTTTCACCATAACGCTCTCTTTGTGATATTGCAGCCTTTTGCTAAAATCATTTAAGTTAATTTTTAATGTACACACAGCACCCCATATTACAGAAAAACACAGAATTGTTGACTTTTTTGCAGATTTATTAAAAAAAAAACACTGCACTCCTCCCATGGTCCTAAGTATTCAGAGCCTTTGCTCAGTATTTAGTAGAAGCACCCTTTTGTCTAATACAGCCATGAGTCTTTTTGGTAAAGATGCAACAAGTTTTTCACACCTTTTTTGGATTTTTGGATTTGGGGATCCTCTGCCATTCCTTTTTGCAGATCCTCTCCAGTTCTGTCAGTTTGGATTGTAAACGTTGGTGGACAGCCATTTTTTTAGGTCTCTCCAGAGATGCTCATTGGGTTTAAGTCAGGGCTCTGGCTGGGCCATTCAAGAACTGTCACAGAGTTGTTGTGAAGCCACTCCTTTTTTATTTTAGCTGTGTGCTTAGGGTCATTGTCTTGTTGAAAGATAAACCTTCGGCCCAGTATGAGGTCCTGAGCACTCTGGAGAAAGTACTTGGTACTAGATATCCCTGTACTTGGCCGCATTCATCTTTTTCCCCTCGATTGCAACCATGTCGTCGCTAGTCCCTGCAGCTGAAAAAGGCACACGCCCCACAGTCTATGATGCTGGGCCACCACCATGAGGGGTCTTCACTGTGGACTGTATTGATCTAGGTGATGCTCATTGCCTGGTTTTCTCCACATATACCACTTAGAATTAAGGCCAAAAAGTTCTTATCTTGGTCTTCCTCCGACGTCAAGAATCTATTTCTCACGACATCTCAGCAAGCTCAATTCGCATGCGGGCTTTCATTTGTGCTTGTGGCACTGGATGAGAGGCTCCGTCGGGCCAACTCTGCCTAAAGCCCCTACTGGTGAGGCTGCAGTGATGGTTGACTTGCTGAGCAACTTTCTCCATTCTCCGCGAATGCATCTCGGGCTCAGCCCGTGATCTTGGGTTCTTTCTTTACCATCTCTCGTCAAGGCTCTTCTCCCCCGATAGCTCAGTTTGGCCGGACGGCCATTTCTAGGAAGGGTTCTGGTCGTCCCAAAACGTCTTCCATTTATGGATTATGGAGGTCACTGTGCTCTTAGGAACCTTAAGTGTAGCAGAATTTTTTTTGTAACCTTGGCTAGATCTGTGCCTTGTCACAATTCTGTCTCTGAGGTCTTCAGGCATTTCCTTTGACCTCATGATTCTCATTTTCTCTGATATGCACTGTGAGCTGTAAGGTCTTATTTAGACAGGTGTGTGGCTTTCCTAATCAGTCCAATCAGTATAATCAAACACAGCTGGACTCAAATGAAGGTGTAGAACCATCTCAAGGATGATCAGAAGAAATGGACAGCACCTGAGTTAAATATATGAGTGTCACAGCAAAGGGTCTGAATACTTAGGACCATGTGATATTTCAGTTTTTCTTTTTTAATAAATCTGCAAAAAATGTCAATAATTCTGTGTTTTTCTTTCAATATGGGGTGATGTGTGTACATTTATGAGGAAAAAAAATTTACTTAAATGATTTTAGCAAATGGCTGCAATATAACAAAGAGTGAAAAATTTAAGGGGGTCTGAATACTTTCCGTACCCACTGTATAAGCCATCGGCCATATTGGATCGGTCAAGGTCAGTCTGAACATTTCCATTGGACTGTGTGTCTGCAATCATAGTTATACACATATATGAATACCTATCACATTCCTTTTTGGGTATTTAAATCTCAGCAGTTTTTTAAATGTAAAAATGTGGTTCTTATCCTATTTTCATCAGTTAAAATAAATTTTTTTGTGTTATTTCAGAGTCCATGGTCACTTCTGTGACTCAGAAGGCCCAGGAGGAGGAAGAAGAAGATGATGAAGATGAGGAAACCAGCGAGAAGTTTGAGTTTGATGACAGCGAAGATGAGCAGAATACAGTGGAGAACTCTGTTGAGGATAAAGAGTCAGGAACTCCTCAAGTGGAAGCTGAGCATTCAGAAAATACTAATGGTAGCACTGCCACAAATGCACTTTATTGTCAAGTTATGAAGCGTAATCAGCAGGTGGTAAACGGAGGGACCCCTGCTGGTCTGGAGGACCAAAATATCTCCACACATCCTCGCACAACAAACTCAGGTTAGTCTCCAGTATGCGTTAGTCACAAAATATAACTGTTTTTATGTATGTTGTATATTACCTCACTGATTCTTGAAACATGGGATAAAATTCGTTTTTGTAAATTATTTTGTCCCTGCACCCAAGAATCAGTGATCTGTTTGTTGGAAAATTATGAAACATACTTTCTGTTTGTCCTACAGAGATGGTGGCTAGACAATCTGCTGACGGGTAAGAATGTGTGTATGCCTTATGTGTTATGCCTCGAACATTTTCCACTTGAACATCTTGAACATATTGAACCTTATTTTTCCTACAGGATGTCATTATAGACACGAAGTCTTTATAGGCTTACTGTTTGAGGTGTTTGTCCCCCAAAGGACTTTACTCTATGTCTTAGCAGTATAGTTCTATGGCTGAATATTTACCTTTTATGTTAACCTGTTATGTTATGTTATGTTGCCTACTGTATTAGTTATTAAACAACTTGCTCTGGCTCTAGTGACATCTAGTGGCAATGTGATGTGTCCATTAGCACACAGTGACTGATAAGAATAAACATGGAGGGGCAGTATTTCAATACTTCTGCATTTCTGTTTTGTTTTAGGAGTTCTGTCTCGGCCGAGCCTCGAGTAGCTGATGAACAAGCAAGCTTTTGGAAAAGAAATAACATTTATGAAGGTATTATACTTGGAGAATATCTCTAGTGTTTGTGGTTATAAATCTTGCGAGATGAATCTATTTAAAGCAGTCTACTTGGACTAGCTGGACGTACCAAAATGTGTCACTCCAAGAGTTCAAATAACCAGCCGTCTAGAGACTGACTGTCAACATTGAAACGTGGTTGAACTTGAAATAATGCAAGTTCTTGTTTCAATATTGAAAATGTAGAAAAAAATGCTGACACAAAATTGTTGAAAATATTAAAATAAGATTGAAACAACTTAAAAAAACAACAACTTATAAATCAATGATGAAATTTTAACATTATAAATGTAAGAAGTTGATATAGTGTTGCAATATCAGTCCAAACACCCAGCCGGCTAGTGACTGACCTTTAACTTTGAAATGTGGTTAAAATAATTTTTAAACTTTTTTCAAAGTTGTTGTTTCAACCATGAATTAACATCGAAACAATGTTAAAAATGTTGAAACAACGTTGAAATAATGTTTAATGTTGATATTGTAAAAAAAAAAAAAAAAAAAAAAAAAAACAGTTAAGAAAATATAGTTAAGTCAATTTGAAATTTCAAAAGGACATTGTAAACGTACTACAATATCAACATTGATTCGATTCACAAAACGGAAACAAAGCTCAGCAGTGTTTCAGCCTTTTTCCATGGCGTTTGGGATTAAATGTGGCTGGGAAGGCATTTCAGTACTTAAATCTGACAAATCTGTTTGAAAATGTATCTCCAGGTTCACATTTTGGGCCAGAGTGCCTCTATACAGCTATCCAGAAGTCTCCCCACAAACATGCTCAGACAGGTTGGTGGCTCTGTAAAGGTGCTGTGCCATGCCTTCCTGTAAATCCACACTAATGCACAAATCAGCATGTAAATCAGAGATCTGAAAAATAGCAATGAATTATCCAATCCAGACCCACAGGAATCTCATGGGAAAGAAAACAACACACCCATGCCAAATGTCCACACTTGGTTCAGCCTAATAAATCAGATTCTTTGGAGATTAATTTTTTTTAATTCTGTTGCAATCCAATCAAATAACACAACAAACAAGTGATTGAGCAAACAAAATCATACAGTGAATATAAAATCCCTTGTCAATATAATTCATTATATTCCTAAATTGTGAAATCTGCATTGGAAACAACTGTATGCATGTTCCAAATACTTCATGTAAACTAACAAACTACTTGGCATGATTTTGAGAAGTCCTGGTAGCGTCAACAATTCAACGGCCATAGTAGAAGTGACTTCAAAGCCGTGTCCCTTGGCTGTTAAACAGTCTCTGCTATGTGTGTGCAGCCCCAGTCCACTCTCGGGAATGGTTCAGTGTGGTTTCAGAGCTCACTCTGCGACTGCATAAAGGTACAATCCCCACTCCCCAGGACAGTTGGAATAGCTGTGCCGTTTTTGTATTTGACTGTAGATCTCCTTTGTCTATTACACGGCTCTCTGGAATACTTGATTCTGATTGGTCAGTCCCCACCTTCAGCCGTCTGATATTTTCTAATATTCTGTGTCGCCCATGGCAGTACTGTATAATCCATCTGCTCATATTGGTAAATTAAACTGGAGCTACGTTCTTGTCTCTCGTGTCATGGCAGACTTGCTCTCTCTTGCAAGATGCAACTGGCAGCTTCTTTTTTCTCAGTTATTAATTGTATTGATAATTACCTCAGAGGATTTACATTTTCATATTACTGCAATAGTTGCAGTGTTTGTCTTACTGCTAAGCTGATTGTTTTGTATGTTATAGTTGACCATTTTTAATAGCAGAAACTTGTAATATTATTACAATTTATAATAACTCCGGTTTCTATTTTAGTATATTGTACAATTGTATTTATTCCTGTGATGGCAAAGCTGAATTTTCACCAGCCATTACTCCAGTTTTCAGTGTCACATGATTCTTCAGAAATCCGAATATGCTGATTTATTACTTTCAATATTGAAAACAAACAAAACAAAATGACTGCTTAATACTTTTGTGGAAACCGTGATACTTTTTTCAGGATTCATTGATGAATAGAAAGTTCAAATGACCAGCATTTATTTGAAATATAAATATTGGTAACTTTCAATCAATTTAAGGCAACCTTGCCAAATAAAAGTATTAATTTCTTTAAAAATAAAATCCTACCGACCTCAGACTTTTGAATGGTAGTGTATTTATTTGTTTGATCAGTAGCCGTGTAATAATAAACAGTCTATTTTGCAATAATAACCAGCTGGCTTTACATTGTCCTTTACATAGATCATAGTTAGATGTCTTGATCCCTTTGAACCTTTTGTTTAACAACATTCAGGAATAATTAGCAACCCAGTCAAGTCTTTTTTGTTGGAGTATTACTGTTGGAGTATTTTGGCATCATAGTACTGACGTTTTAGGCTGTAGATAGACTTATTGCAACTGTAAATACAGGCTGTTGCTGTGTCATGACTAATAACGAGAATTGGCTTCTATATCCACTCCCTGCTGCTGTCATTTCTACACCCTTTTAGATCTTTGTGTCTTTTCCTCAGTGTATAAACATTTACTTATGTGCAACATCACACTGACGATCATTGTTGTCTACAAAGCCACATAAAAATACAAGTAAAGCTATATCAACAACATCTGTGACAAGATGTTGATTATTGCAGAAAATAATTTTGAGCCTCACATGTTGAGAGAAATGCACTTATGCAAGTGCGATGACAGAAATGCAACTGTTTCCCCATAGATTGCCATCATGTTTCGCACATTTTTACAAACTGCAAGATAAGAAATGATTTTCTGTGGTAAACAGCATGCCACGGATGCTTAACTTGGGTTTAACCTGGAATATTCCCAAGAAAGATATTTATATTGGACTCCTACTCCTAATTAACGTGTTCTCAGAATTTTAAATGATCTCCCTCTGACACCCTAGACAGTAGTCTCGATATATCCTTCAGATATTCAGAGGCCTAAACAGTTTAAAGAACCTTTCACTTTGAGATATTTCAAGTTCCCGTGGGGGAGACTCAGCAGGCGACTTCATTAGGTAAAAAGAGGTTGTCAACAAATCTTGTACACACTGTCACAGTACAGACAAGTATTGTCAATCTGCCGTTCGTGTAGGAGTATGTTTGTTATTTTGTAGTACTGTTGTCAGAATGCAAACTCAAATCTATGTCAAAAGGATTGTTAATGTGCTTTTCTGTGCTAATCATGGCTGAATTTCATTTGCACTCAGTTTCTCAACCAGCACTTAGCTTAAAGTGATAGTTCACCCAAAAATGAAAATTTACTCACCCTCATGCCAGTTTCTTTCTTATTTTGAACATAAAAGAAAATATTTTGAAGAGTGCTGGTAATCAAACAGTTGATGGTCCCCATTGACTTCCATAGTATTTCTTTCCCTACTATGCAAATCAATGGTCCCACTCCCACAGCCCAAAGACATGCAGGTTAGGTGAATTGAAGATTCTAAATTGTCCCTGGATGTGTGTGTAAAGACAAGACTTGTGCATGGACCGACTTGTGTATAGATCAACTGGTTCTTGCCATGAATATAGCCATAGATGCTGGAATGGCATTAAGAAGAAAATAAACCAACAAACATGAAAATCAATGGGGACCAACAACTGTTTGCTTCTTCAAAATATCTTATCTTGTGTTCAACATAAAAAAAAGAAACTTGTTTGGAATGACATGAGAGTGAGTAAAAGATGACAAAATTGTCATTTTTGGTTGAACTATTCTTTTAATACATCGCTGAGGTTCTGATGAATGATTATCAAATGATGTTTGCTGTTATTGTGCTTCAAATTAGATCCTAAACCCAATGTCCCTCCCACTTAAAGTAATATCCTATCCTTTTTTTGTTATTCGTGCTTAGAATATGCTCAAGTATCCATCAAACAGTTCTATTAGGAGTCTATTATCCTTTATGTAATAGAGTTTATTAGATGTATTTAGAAGTTTTTGTTGACACTCTAGGTCTCGCTCCTCAAGGGAAAGCCGTTCCTAAATCAGATGAAAATTCACCCTCTGAACAACTGAAGCAGATCTCGGCTCCTCCTGCTCGCTCAGAGGTCATCTACGATGATGTGCCTTGTGAGAACATCACACCACCAGATGCAGGTCAGTGTCTGACTGTGGGCATCATCTGTCCAGATCAGTAATGTCATCACCCATAGGAAAATTCTCACTTGAGAGCTATTGAATATCTCAAATAATTCTTCAAGATAGCAGTGAGGTGAAATGGAGAGCATTTATTTATTCTCATATGTTTCTACTCTGTACTCTACCACTGTACTGTGGTAAAATTAAGGAATTTTCTGCATTGATTTTTCAGTTGTTTTATGCGTATTTTAAATTATGAATTGGATTTTTGAATTGAAATTGAAATTTGAATTGAATACAGTGATGCTTGAAAGTGTGGACCCTTTAGGATTTTCTATATTTCTGCATAAGATAGACACCAAAGCTCATCAGATTTCAACAGTCTTGAAAGTAGACAAAGTGAACTCAGATCAAATAAATGAGACACAAATATTTTCTTTGTCATTTATTTATTGAGAAAAAAAATCCAGTGTTCTTCTGTGCATTGCAAAAGTATGTGAATCTTTAATTGGATGTTGGTGGGTTTCCTCCTATGAACTGCTTGCTTCAGCTCCTTCCACAACATTTCAATTGGATTAACGGGATAGTTCACCCAAAAATGAAAATTACCCCATTTACTCACCCTCAAGGCATCCTATGTGTATATGATTTTCTTCTTTCAGATGAATCCAATTGGTGTTATATTGAACAAAATGTCCTGGCTCTTCCAGGCTTTATAATGGCAGTGAATGGGTGTTATTTTTCAGTAGTCCAAAAGAAGTCAAATATAGCGCATCCATCCATCTTAAAAAGTGTCCCTCAAGGCTCCAGGGGGTGAAGGGTGAAAGGCCTCCTAAAGCTAATAGATGGGTTTTTGTAAGAATAACATTGATATTTAATACTTTATAAACTGCAATATCTAGCTTCCGCAAACTGTCGTATGCTCATTCACAATAGAACACCGTTCCGGCGGATGACGTAAGCGTAGCGTAGTTTACAGGAGCAAAATAAGCTAAATTTCCTTTGTTTAGCAAAGGAAAACTAGTCTCCTCTTGGCTTATATTGACATCCTCTGACATTTTTCTTTACAAATCCTCATTTTGTACTTCTAATTCTTGACTAGTGCTTTGTTTTGCTCTCTCCTCTGCGATTCGACGTTTGTCTCTTCCCTACGTCCTGCGTCATCCGCCAGAATGGTGTTGTATTGTGAACGCACGTACAACAGTTAGCGGAAGCTAGAGATTACTTTTTTTAAAAAGTTTTAAATATGAATATTTTTCTTATTTCTTGCATCGATTCACTTCAGGAGGCCTTTATTCACCCCCCGGAGTCATATGTATGTATTTGTCCACAGTCTGTCTGACTGTGGATTTGTGAGTCCAAACTCTTTAGAGTTGGCTTTGTAATCTTTTCTGAGGTCCTCGGAGATCTCCTTTGTTCGTGGCATGATACACTTCTACAAACATGATCAGACTTTGATTGATCCCTGTTCTTTAAATAAAACAGGGCACGCAGTGACACCTGATATTTATTGCATTGATTGAAAACGCCTCTGAATATAGTGTCTGAATATACAGAATATAACACCTCTGACTCTAATTTCACCTTCAAAATAACTGCTAATCCTTAGATTCACATACTTTTGCAATGCACAGATATGTAACAATTGATAATTTTTCATCATAATTTTTTTTTTTCTGATTTGTTTGATTGGGTTCTCTGTCTGCTTCAGGACTTGGATGAAAATCTTATGACGTTTAGGGTTATATTTATGCAGAAATATAGAAAATTCTAAAGGGTTCACAAACTTTCAAGCAGCACTGCATATTACACTGTGTTGTGATCTATGGGTTGAAGGAAATATCCGCAAACTTAACACAGAAATGTACTGGTAATTTTCTGCCAGAGCATTATCTGTTTTATTCCGATTATACTAAAAAATGTTACAAACCGTGCACAGATTTGCAATGTTTACAACCAAGAATCAGATTTCAGACATTTCCTTCTAGTCAAGTCAAACTACCTGGCCTGTTATATCTGCATGAAGGACTCTTTGAAGAAACATCTGACACAAACAAATATACATAAATTCTCTAAGGAAGGTGACAGATCTTCCAGCCTTGGCCATTGAACGGGGTACTTGAACTCACTAGGGGCATTCATGAGTTTAAGGAGGCCATGCGACCCAGAACCAAAAAAGTGCAGATGCTAATAAAGTGCAAACTCAGAGCAATAATTCTACAGTCAGTGCATTCATATAGCACAGTTTATTTTCACCCTGTAGTAATTTGACTATACCAACCAACCCATGTACAGTATGTTTCCGGTTTAGATGCATCTTGACTCAGGACATCTTACTTTCTCCTTCCTCATATTTTTTTGTGATTATTTTTTAGGGGATGATGTGATCTACGAGGAGGTGCAGAGGTCTGGTGAGTCCGGACTGATAGACAACGGCTGGGGCTCCAGTGAGTTTGAGAGTTACGACGAGCAGTCAGACAGCGAGACCAAGCAGCCCACCCGCAATAAGGTACAAATACACTGCCCATTATCCAATCTCTCTAAATAAGTAATAAAATGAATAAATGACATATTCTGCATTGTTAGTCAAAAGCAATATCAAAACAGTGCTCTATTCATGCTGCCCTATTGATCTGTGTGACCAGTGGCTGATAGGAGCGTGATTGAAACCTGTTTGAAACAATCACTATTTATGCTAATTCTGTTCAGTGATACTAGTAAAGCAGAAATTACACACTTCAACTTTAAAAAAGGAAAGGATTTTTTTGGCACTCGGTTTCTTTCAGTTCTCCTTTCTTGCTGGGTTTACCTTGTTCCTGTTCTTAGTTAATGTCTGTTGATGCTTGCTGAGAGGATCAGGTCTTAATCCACAGATGTTGCACATCATGCATGAAAACAGGTACAGAAAGCCTTAACTAAACTAACCAGACTGCAGTCTGAACTTGGGTACTTCTTTTTAAGGAATAATTTGTGAGTAGTAGAGCTGTTTGATGTGTGAAGTTTTAGTACCGTGAACCGAGACAGACACTCTCTGAGGCTAAATCTCTGGTCTTCTTCACGCTGTTATGTCTGTCTTCAGTTCCCTCTGTTGTTGGCCTTGATGTTATCACTGTCTGCCTGTGTTTGTCACTCCCTCAATCTCATTGTTTTCCTCCTTCTCCCCTCTTTTTTTGCCGTCCTTCTTTATGCACTGATATATTTCAACCCCCACCCCCCCGAACCGCCTGTGGACATGGCTTTACGGTAATGGATATAGATTTCCCCAGATGTACGACGTCTGAAGCAACGCTGCGTGCAGACCAGGCGTGAGCTAGCCATGCGGTTAGGGGCTCGAGACGTCGGCCAACTCAAACAAAACTATGACATTAAGGTACAATTATAGAGTGGTGGGTGTGTGGTTATCACTGATACTTGAGACATGTGACAAAACTTATGAATGACTGTGCATATATTTTCTGTCATAACTGTGATTTGTCAGCTCCATAAAGGAATTGTTTTGGATTTTAGATTTTTTTTTTTTAGAATTTTAGAATTTCCTCTATTTTAAGTTCAGTTAATAATTAGTAACATCAGACAAACAAAATGGCTCTTGAATGTAATACTTATGTGATATTTAAAATATATTTTAAGTAATATTTCTAAATATATTGTTTTTTAAAAAAAAGCTTTTATTTAGCAGGGATGCAATAAACTGATCAATTGTGACAGAAATCTTTTGTAACAATATAAATGTCTTTACTTTTTATGAATAAAAGTACTTTCTACCAAAGAATCCTGAAAAAATGCATTATGGTTTCCACAAAAATATTAAGCTGCAAAGCTGTTTTCAGCATTGATAATAAAAAATAAATGTTTCCTGAGCACCGAATCAGTATATTAGAATGATTTCTGAAGTATCATGTGACACTGAAGACTGGAGGAATAATGCTGAAAATTCAGCTTTGCCATCACAGGAATAAATTACTTTTTAGAATATATTAAAATAAAAAAAGTCATTTTAACTTGTAAAAATAGTTCTGAATATTACTGTTTAAATGTGTTATTAATTTTGAGAATGGATGAAAATAGGAAACTTCTTTCAGAGACATGACAAGGAAAATGCACATGGAAGAAGCAGTAAGCTCTGCAGCATGTTTTGTCTCAGTTTTAAGGATCAGTGTTATATTACACATTAGACTAAATCTAGATTATGTAGATTTAGTTGCAATTTCAACTGTTCACCAAAATTCATATATAGCTAGTAGTTATAGTATTCCATCATGCTAATCATTGTACAGTGGAGACTCGGAGTCATTTTTGTACGATGAAAATGAAACTGTATGACATTCAACTGAGTGCTGCAACTGAGCAGAGAGGGACCTTGAGGGTTTGTCCTGGTGCTGCTGAACACACTGATCCACAAACAGGAAAATATCTCTTCTCTTTTAGTTTTGCTGAATCATTTTGTTCCTTGCTGTCATCTTATGCACTCAACTGATCTCTCTTTCCTCCCATAGGTTCAACAGCTCATGAAAGCAGCTAGGAATGGCACGAAAGATGGACTGGAAAAGACCAAAATAGCCATGATGCGAAAAGTGTCCTTCCTGAGTAAAAAAGACTGCACAGGTTTGACTTTTTGACTCTCATTTCCTCTTGTTAGTTTCTGGTGTTTTTTTCTGACACCTGGTAGGTTACAGTATAGAAACAATGCTAGAGACTAGATGCCCCTTTGAATGTTTGAGTTATTCTGAGATAGCAAGTGGCATGTTATTACAGAGCTACAGAATAGTGTTTACCTAGAGGGAGAAGTGAGCCGAGATGGAAGGTATTGGAAAAGTAGATGCCAGTGGGAATGAGGAGTTTAACTGTGCTTTTGACTCTCAATGTGCAGATGACACAGAGGAAGATTCTGGATATCTGGATGTGACTGTATCTGAACTCAAACATCCACCACCTCAACTTTCTCCAATGCCAGAAGGGCTCAGTAGCCAACAGGTGCGTGTTTGTATGTACTTAAGCGTGAATCGGCCTACATTACTGTCAGTATCATATGTGTCCTGCTCATTTATGACATATTTACATACTCTACCTTAAAAATACTTTTGGTCAGTAAGATTTGTTTATTTTTAAAAGATAGTAATACCTTTATTATGCAAGGATTCATGAAATTGATTCAAAGTGACAAAGACAATGTTACAAAAAACGATTTCAAATAAATGCTGTTCTTAATTTTTTTTAACTTTCTGTTCATCAAAGAATCCTGAAAAAATATATATTTTGGGGTTTTTCGCAAAAATATTCAACAGCACAGCTGTTTTCAACACTGATCATAATAAGAAATGTTTCTTGAGCACCAAATCAGTGTGTTAGAATGATTTCTGAAGGATCATGTGACACTGAAGACTGAAGTAATGGCTTTGGCATCACAGGAATAAATGGCTTTTAAAAATATATTAAAAATGTGTATTGTACTGTATTTACTGCTGCCTTGGTAAGCATAGGAGCATATTAAGCCACTGATTTGCTGTCAGTTAACCTAATTGAATTCAAATTCCTATTTTGTATGTCACAGGTTGTCAGGCGTCATATTCTTGGCTCTATCATCCAGAGTGAAAGAAGCTACTTAGACTCACTCAAGAGGATCCTGCTGGTCAGTGACACAATTATGACATTACATATGACTGTAATACTATATCAGGATTCTGAATGATCACTTTTCTAATAATGCAAGAAACAGAAATATTCCTCAAATTTCTTAATGAAGTGTAAAGGAGGGCAAAATTAGGAATATAACACAAGAGGGAAAATATACCTTGTTAAAAAAAATTGCTTAAGGTATTTTGCTGGTCTTAATCTGGTTAGCCAGCTGGTCCCTCAGCCTAAAGATGTAAAACTGACCATCCTAACCTTCTTGGGCAGGGGTGGTTTGCACTTTTTTTCTGCAGGGTAAAGACAAAAACAAAATGTATGAATACACCCTTATCTTATTGTGCTATTAAAGCTGGGAGATTCATTAATTCTATTGTATTATATTAAACTGACAAAAACAGATGTGATTTTTGTTTTTTAAATTTAATCAACAGAAAGATAAAAACCTAAGCTGAACATCCTGACCAGACTCACTCATACCTACCACCTGAATTTATATTTTAGGAATATAAGAAGCCTTTGATGGAGGCGGAGCCCCGGATCCTGAGCTTGAAGAAGATCCAGCCTATTTTTTATAGACTGAAGGAGATCCTGCAGTGTCACTCCATGTTTCAGATTGCTCTGGCCTCCCGTGTAGCAGAATGGGATAATACTGAGAAAATCGGAGACCTTTTTGTTGCTTCAGTACGTCTCCTGTTGTTCTACTAAAACGTTCAATCTGTGGTGTGTTTTACAGCTTCTGTTTTTTTTGTTCATTGAGCTTTCTTTTTTTGCTTTGGTTACAAAGACTTTAAGATTTCATTGATTTGCCTCTCATTTTTGTCACACTTGTTTTTGATTTGAAACACTGCACAGTTGCATAGCATTGATCCAGCTGATTTGTATGGCCACAAATATAACCTTTTGTATTTCCCTTCACGTTAAGATGAAGATTTTTGCATAAGGGTGGTCAGATCTGCTTATCAAAGTCAGTTGGACTTTATAATGCTCTGTATTTATAACCTAACATGACTCACTTTCTTTTGTTTCTGTGATGAGAGATCTTTGCAGATGGAAAATCGGAACATCCTGTAGTCAGCAGTTCTATTAAAAGTGTGCTAATTTCCTCTGCATCATGCAGACTGTGCTCTGCAGCTGAGCACATAACGTTTGATCAGTAAATGCAAAACAGTCTTGCAAATAGTCCCTTCATATTGACAGTTATAATACCCTTTCAAATGGTACTAATATATACACTTTAGGTAACGTTAAAGTACTAAAATGTACCATTTAGGGATAAATAAGATATAAAGATGTTTAACTGCCCCAGTGACAACTTTGTACCTTTTTTCTCGAAAGTGTGTAGATTACAGAGCATTGGGTCTCGAAGTACATGGATCTTATGCTATGTCTGAGCTGTGGATTATGTCTGCCACTGAGCTGATCGTTGTTTTCATCTCCTCCAGTTTTCCAAGTCAATGGTGCTAGATGTATACAGCGACTATGTCAACAACTTCACCAATGCTATGGCTCTTATCAAGAAAGCTTGTCTGTCCAAGCCAGCATTCTTGGAGTTTCTCAAGGTGAACTTCTCAACCCACTGCTAATTGTTCACCATTTGTATGGGAAAGCTGCTTTTGCGTTTACACTTAGAAGTATAAAAATCTAGTCCCTGTCTTTTCTGACCTGTTTTTGTGTTCTTCTGGGTTGCAGAAGAAGCAGGCTGCCAGTACAGACAGAATCACTCTTTATGGCCTGATGGTCAAACCAATTCAGCGCTTTCCTCAGTTCATACTCCTACTGCAGGTTAGTACTCCGAAAGCTTCCAAACACACTCTCTCTCTCTCACACACACACACACACAAAGCTAATGACGAATGACAAATAAGATTTTTATAATGGTGGAATGTACTCTAGCATGGTTGTTTAAAATGTGTGTTTGAGACTACAGTTAAAAAATGAGCTGAAATAGCTAAATTAGAGCGATTACAGAAAGGCTGCCAAGAAATAGAATTAACAAATGTTAACAAATGTTAACTGAGTAAAGTAAAATTCTAAACTGGTAACTGGATTGTTATTTGTGTATATCCCACATGGTTTTTCTGGCTTTGAGCATGTCACTTAACATAATTTGCTTGCAGGGGACCTTGTAATAAGTGTATTGTAGGTCACTTTGCACAGAAGCATTGGCTAAGTGTCAAATTAGGTAATAATTACTGAATATATGCAGATTAATCTGTCTGTGTTTCACAGGACATGCTGAAAAACACCCCTGTGGGGCATCAGGACAGGCTGCCGCTGCAGCTGGCCCTCACTGAGCTCGAGACTCTCGCCGAGAAGCTGAATGAGCAGAAACGGCTGGCCGAGCAGCTCGCTGAAATCCAACAGCTCACTCGCAGCGTCAGCGACCGTAACCTCAGTAAGGTCAGAGTCCACTGCACTACAAACACACACTTCAAAGCATTACCAACCCAAAAAACACAATGATATGACTTTACAAGATAATTTGGCAGGCAGTGTGAAAGGACATGAGCTGTCAGTGTGATCAAACTGCTATTTTCCACATTTCCTCTTTCTACAAATAGCTTTGACAAAGATGTTTCCTCGCCAGGGTGGCGGGTTGTCAGTGAAAGTAATTTTAGTAGCAGCTATTAAAGACTCCATTATATCAAAAGTTTTGTGTTTCATTTCATGTCTATTATCTCTGAGGTCATCTATCTGCTCGCACAAGGGACCCCCTTCCTAAAATATTGTATAAAGTCAACTATAGCAAATGTGAAAAGACAACATATTGTTTATACTGTCATATACTGTCAAGCCAAAAAAATTATTAAAAGATTATCTAGATTATTTACTTTTATTTACTAGATTATTTATGAAAGAGTATTTGTCGTATTGAGTTAACAGCATATTTTTGTGTATTTCTTTCTTTCCACTTAAAATTAATGTTTAAATATAAACTAGAAAGCAAACATTTGTCAGTTTACAGTTTACATTTACATATAGAAATTTGCTTTTATTATGTCATACAGTATAAAATGTATGATTGTAAGTCGCTTTGGATAAAAGCGCCAGCAAAATGATTAAATGTAAATGTAAAATATTCTGTCGTTTTAGTCTAATTCCAAAAGAAGGTAAAATATTTTCTGAAAATTATTTATTATCTGAAAATTATTTACTTTGTATTCAGTTAACTACATTTTTTGCTTATTTCTTTCTACCCACTATTAGTGAGATGTTAAATTATAATCCTGAAGACAAACATTTTAAATTTATTTAAATAATTTATTTAGGAATTTCAGAAGGTTCAAGATCTGCATGTTTGCATTGAGGAGGAAAAAAAGTAATAGGATTCACTTTACATTCAGTTTGTATGCTTTTTTGTTTGCATTTTAATTAAGCGAAAAATGACTGTTATATATGTAATATTAATATTATATTAATAATAATAATATATTCATTTAGATCTTTTATTTCATCCTGTGACCCCTAGTGGGCCCCGGCCCCCTGGTTCAGAACCACTGCACTGGAGCGTTCCCACTTCCCTCAGCAGCTGCAATGCACACATACAGTATATCTCACCTTCATATGCAAATAAGCAGTTTTTGAATCCCCAAAGGTTGCATCACTCTAACCTCTGTATTTGTTCAGTTGCAAATGTGTTACATTCAAGGATGTTAGTGTGAGAATAGGAATGAAATTAAGATGATGAAGATCAATCAAAAGACATTACTTCAAAGTCAAGAATCTAAACTGAGGAGCCCAGACATACAGGTGATACAAGTGTTCTATCATGGTGGGGATATATTCATTTACTTTTTAAAACTGTTTTTTTTAACAGCAACTGAACTCGGATCAGAAGCAGTTGATTCTGTCTGAGACACTGATTGAGACCGTCTATGGCGAGAAAGGTCAAGTCCTCAAGTCTAAGGAGCGCAAAGTCTTCCTCCTGAATGACATGCTCGTCTGTGCAAACATCAATGTGAAGTAAGCAGTCATCTCATATGTGCACATCAACTCATTAATGAAGTTGTTCACCCAAAAATGAAAATTTTGTCATCATTTACTGACGCTTGTTTGGAAAAAAAGAGGTTTAGCAAAATGTTCATGCTGCTTTTTTATATAATGAAAGAACCTGGTGACCTAGAGCTGTCGAGCTAAGAAAATGATGACAAAAGGCACCATAAAAGTAGTTCATATGACTCATATGCTATATTCCAAGTCATCAAAAGCCGTATTATAGCTTTGTTCTGAGGAAAAGACAAATTAAAGTTGTTTTTCACTGATAATGTCCTCCTCTGACACATCTCTCAAATTTCATTCATGTTCAAATCCGGCATGTCAAAACATGTCACATCAGGTTTGACATCATTTGAAGTAATTGGTTCTCTGCTGGTTTCATAACAGATTTCAAATGCCAGATTTAAATATGTACATATGCATGCTTACATATGTACATGTTTAAATTGCACAAATGAGGTTTGGTGGGGCGAGAGAGAATTTTCTGTGAATAATCTTAAATTAAAAGCTATCATATGGCTTCAGAAGAATTGTTAGATAGTGCATGATTCAAATGATCTTCTTTTATGATACTTTAGTGTCTTTTTTTTTAAGGTCACTATTTAATTTTGTTGTGTGGAAAAGAGCAGTGCAAACATCCTGCCTAAACTTTTCTTATGTGTTTAACAGAAGAATGAAAGCCATAAGGGTTTGGAATGACATGAGTGTGAGTAAATGATGACATACCTTTCATTTCTGGGCTAATTAGCATAAAGTAATAAATGAATACAGTTAATTGCTACAGAAAATTAGAATTCAGTTACTTGCTCATAATTTATGAATTAAGGCCATCTCCTTATTAACTCCCTCTCAACTGACACATAGATACATTGAAACGGGCATTGATAACATCTTTGAGGATCCAAGGTAACATTCTCACATCTGCCAGGTTTTTTCATTAATGACCACTGGGTCATGCTGTTTTCAAAGACTTCGGATCAGAATGATTTTACACTGGCTTCAAAGTTCTTCTGCATTCTTCAATCTCATCGAACGGTTCTCAATGCAAATCATGCATAACAGAGGAATACATGAATAATAATTTCCTGAAATCACAGTAGGGGGTGTGAGGCTCTCTGGGAATCTTTCTGATCACAAAGCTCTAATTGCCTGTCTGATTCCTGGATCTCCGTCACTATCGTTCAGATGCCATCTGATTATGTATTATTTGTAATTGTGAGTTGGACTTTGTTGTGCAATCTTAAAGTAATGCTTTTGTATTTATTCAGGGGCCCACCAGATATCAGCAGCCTAGTCCCCATCGGTCCAAAATACGCAGTTAAATGGAGTGCACCCCTGCTGCAAGTGCAAGTGGTGGAGGTGGGCCAGGAGACCCCCCAGCGTAAAGACAGCAAATACCAGCAGAGTGGAAGCAAGCGCCTGAGCTCCACCAACTCTCAAGGTTGCTATTTTTAAAGAGTGCTCCTTTCATGTGGTTAGAGGAGCATAGATAAAATAATGAACTTGGTTTTTAGATGTAGCTGGTAAAGCTGGATCATATAGAATAGAAAAGTTATTTTAAAGTGTAGTAATATTTTCAAATATTACAGTTTTTATTGTATTTTTGAATAATTGCAGCCTTGAACCCAAACTATCTATCTATCTATCTATCTATCTATCTATCTATCTATCTATCTGTATCTGTCTGTCTGTCTGTCTGTCTAGATACATAGATAGATTTAGATATATGATATATATGTATATACACACACACACACATTGTAATATTTTGAAGATTAAATTCTTAATAGGTTATATCATTTTATTTTCTTAAACTCTTAATATTTTATATCATTTTATGTTCTTTTTTAAAAATGTAAAGATTTTGTCATTTTAATCATTCAAATGAGCATCATTGCCTTATTTTAAGAAAGCTTATTGTAATAAATAATAATAGTATTATCTTTACAACGTGTGTATATAAACACCTGTCGAATTGAACCCCCCCCCCCCCCCCCCAAACTAATGCTTCTTGGTTCGAGTTGAACATTATTGGATGTGGTGTTCTCAAAATAACTTTTTGTGTGCTTCATTAAAAGAACTGGCTCATAAGAGTCATTTATGAATTGTAAAGGAATGGAAATGAATTCATTAGAGTACACTAGTTGCATTGTTTGTATTATAGTGGAGCAGGGAACACTGTCTAATAGTATTAATATTCAATCTCCTTATAAATTATTGTATAGATTTTTACTGTTCTCTAACACTGGTAAACACAAGAAATTCCCATTTCCCCACAGTTATACCAGCTATACTTTTAACAAATCATCTCAGAGCTAATATCGGTGCACAGTCCTTCTGCTGCATTCATCTTGTTCAGCAGACTTCAGGTTTCCTCAGGGCTCAATGTTAAACCCAGTTCATACTCTCCAGCAGGGGAAATATACACTGACAGTCAGAGGACACAACAGAGGGTCTAATTCCAGGATAAAATGAGCCGAAAGTCCTTGGGTGACTTTTTTTCTTCTTTTCTTACATCAGAAAGTTCAACCTCTTCTCTACATCTTTCCTGCTGTGTTTGAGCTTTCAGCCTGATGCAAATAGTGCACAGAATTACAATGTTAGTTGAGTGCAGCCGTTCTGTTGCAAGAGTTTGCCGGGGGCGTATCATTTCAGACCCAAAAGCTTTAATGTGAATATAATTACTGATTATCATGGAAATGTTATTTGTTCAGGGAAGCTGTTTCTGGGACCACCACGGCTATATCAGGACCTGCAGGAGTTACAGCATGATCTTTCTGTGGTGGAGGAAGTCACGTTGTTGGTGGGCACCCTGCAGGGATCATACCAGGTAAAGTCCTTAATCATCCGCAGCTTCGCACACCTGATACATTTCTGATTGCTAGTGAATAATTCCCTTCATGTTAGGGTTGTGCAAAGCTATGTATTTTCATAGTCGAATAGTCTAAACGACTAATCGGCCTTAAACTGATAATTTATCCAAAAATGAAAATTCTGTCTTCGTGTTATGCATTATATTATTTGTGAAACAAAAAAGATCAAACAAACCACTTCTCTCAAAAAGGTCAATTTAAAGATAAACAGAACATTAATTTTTGGGTGAAAAAAGCAGCATCAGAGCAGCCTTAAACATTGTTTGAAACATGACATGAGAGTTTATTTCATGAATAATAATTTATAGTTTCAGATTAATATTTATAATTTCAGAATTTCATTCATTTTGTGGCATAATTTCTGCAGATGTTTATTTTGACTAGCTTTGCTAGTATAGGATCATTCACAACCTTGCTTTCATTATTAAAAAAATATTTAGCATTTGACATTATTAAATATACGTCCACCCTGACTAATATTCAAGCCTTACTGACAGCTATTATAAATATATACGCTAAACATTTGCAACCTTCTATTGCACAAATCTTGTTCAAACAAAAAAGGATTATGCATACTAACAGAAACATTGCTTACAGCAGGCGATTTGAAGTCAGACAGTAATTGTCTTGAAATGTATTGTTGAAGATGGTGGATTTGTAACAAAAGCTCTGCTGTGATGGCTGTAGCTGCAGTGCTTTCAAGGGCGTGAATTTTGAGTTGCAACCTCTCTGAGCGAGTTTACCACGCTGACAGTCTAACAGCATGCTGTCACTCTCCACATGAAGTTTCCATTGTAAATCAATTATTTTTAAAGCTAAATATTTTAGCACACCTGCTAAAAATTTTGAAAATCAAAAACAAAAAATCTGGAGAATCGCTGGTCAACCTCAGTGATCGACTAGTCGACCCATTCGCAGTCCTATAGTGTGCAACGGTTTTCTCCATAGGGAAATTGCTTTTTAACAACGATAGGGAAATAGTCTTGTACTGTTGTCTTTTTGTCCAATTTTCAGTTACTTTTTTACTTCAAATCAAAATTTGTAATGTTGTGGTTCACCTCAGAGCTGGCTGGTTTGGTTCATGGCTTATAATGCTTTTTAAAAATCCCTGTGGGAAAAATTAATGGAAAAAACACTTCCAGAACCAGCGTCGCTGAAAAACCGGGCGGGCATTAATGCACTCTATTGTGTCGCTTTCTCGCTCTTTAACCTCTCCTTGTGCTAATTATGTTGCTAGGGTAAAAATGCAGGGCGCTAAGTGTGGTAACCGGTTCTTAGTCAGTCTGACAGCTGTCTCCCATAAATGTGACTGTGTACGTGTTCAGAATCTCAACACTACGGTGGGGCAGGACTGGTGCATGGCTCTTCAGAGGCTCATCCGCATCAAAGAGGACGAGATCCAGTGTGCCAACAAGTGCCGTCTCCGGCTGATGGTTCCTGGGAAGCCTGACAAGTGAGTGCCGACTACCCACTGATGCCAGTGGGCACAGGTTACACAAAATAGAGCTGCGCATTGAATTCCCCTCAAATGTGGGTGGATGTGACAGTTACACTGACTGAAACATAGTCATTCATTTCATCACACTTGTACCAGAAGGATTTAGATTTCTTGGATTTGTCTTGGACTTATCTTGGACAGGCTCTTTGGAGTTACTCGATCAGTCCACAGAGCCAAAAAAATTTTGCTGATCAGTTGGAGGTTTAAACACAGACTGAACAGCTTTTAAGATTTAAGCTTTCTTAAAGTCTGATGGACCATAATGTTTTAAGGCAGTGATCTTCAACGTTTTTTTAGGACAAAAACCCCCTGGGTGGATTACTCTGTTACATTACGCTAATATGTATTATTATTATTATTATTATTATATGATTAATATTATAACATTTGTGATACAGGTCTTGAGCACAAATCAGCATATTGGAATGATTTCTGAAGGATCATCACAGGAATAAATTATATTTTAAAATATATTACAACAGAAAAGTAATGTTAAATTGCAATAATATGTCATATTTATAGTTTTTGCTGTATTTTTATTTAAATAAATTCAGCATATTCATTATTTTACAGTTTACTTTATACACTGTAGCATGGGAAGCACAATAAAAGCTTTGGTTGAAATAAGTTCATTATTTAATGCATATTTTCATTTTTTTGAAACAATTATTTTGAGCTCAAACAGTAATTGGTGGACCCCCTGTCGTACCATTGTGGACCCCCTGTTGAAGACCCCTGCATTAAGCCGAATGTAGTTTTTTTGTTGTTGCCATGTAGCAGAGAAAAATGATTTTGACTCTTGGCACAAATAGAGCTGAACATACTAATTTTAGTCATGCGTGGAACCGAGAGAAGCTTTGTTTCACTTGGATTTTTATTGTGTTGAATCCCTCTTGGATTTTCACAGTTTGTGGATGTGTGTGTGCGTACATCCCTTGACAGGTCTGGCCGTCCAGTCAGTTTCACAGTGGTCTTCAGTACGCCCAGTCCAATTAGCAAAATCTCCTGGGTCAATCGCCTGCATCTGGCCAAAATCGCCCTGAGTAAGTGTGGGATCTCAAACATGAGTAACACATTGTTGACATGAGTCTTTCACATATTATTTTCATGGATTCATTTTCTCATGTGTATAAAAGCTTTGAGTTTCAGTGACAGTATTGCGCCTCTGGCTAAGCTTATTACCGTTTGTGTAGGAGTGGAGAACTTGCCTGGCTGGGTGTGTATAGAGGATGATGAAAAGACTAAGCCTCCGTTCTGGTGCCCGTTACTGGCCTGCCGGTTGCCTGTGTTTACCCCAAAAATGCAAGATCTGAAGGTAAGTGAGAGGCAACCAACCAATTTGTATTTGTGTAAACTTAAGAAAGAACACTATTCAGCTAGACATAGAAGTCATTTTATGTAGTTTTTTATGCATTTTACCAAAAACGACTGAAAAATGAAAGCTCTGTTATCATTGTAAGTGAATCCAAAATGATACAAAGTACAGCAAAAACAGTATAATTTTGAAATATTTTTACTATTTAAAATAACAGTTTTCTATTTGAATACATTTTAAAATGTAATTTATTCCTGTGATTTCAAAGCTGAATTTTTAGCATCATCTTGCATCTTTTAATAATTGGCTTTTAGTACAGACAGAATCAAATTTAATTCATTTTGAAATGTCATCTTTGTAATTATATTAATAAAATATTTTATTACTAAGAGCAAACATTTAATTTTTTTTTAAGTAATTACTCTTCGTACATGAAAATATAGCTGCCTTCTACTTTAGAAAAGGGGTCCTTCTAATGGGGCGCCATATTTGGGGTCCTTGGTGTCAAAAAGGTTTGAAAATCTGATTTAGATAGCAATGAAATTAAATGGAAAACATATGAAGACTTTTGCTTAAAGGGATAGTTCACCCAAAAATGAAACTTACCCCATTATTTACTCACCCTCAAGTCATCCTAGGCGTATATGACTTCCTTCTTTCAGATGAATCCAATCGGAGTTTTATTAAAAATTGTCTTCAATCTTCCAAGCTGTTTAATGGCAGTCAGCGGGTGTGGCATGCATCAGTCCAAAAGAAGTGAAATAAAGCGAATCCATCCATAATAAAAAGTGCCTCAACACGGTCTCCGGGGGGGGGGGGGGGGGGCAAAAGGACCCTAATGTAGCGAATCGAAAGAGTTTTTGTAAGAAAATATCTATATTCAAAACGTAATAATCACTTAATCTAGCTTGCGCCAGCAGTTGTACACAGAAGCAGCTCCGGGCGGATGACGTAAGATGTCGGGGTTGCACAGATTAAATTGATTATTACGTTTTAAATATGGTTATTTTTCTTACAAAAACGCATCTAAACGCCTTTGTTCACCCCCCGGAGCCGTGTGAGACACTTTTTTATTATGGATGGCTGCGCTTTATTTCACTTCTTTTGGACTGATGCACTGCAACACCTGCTGACTGCCATTAAACAGCTTGAAAGATCAAAGACCATTTTTAATATTACTCCGATAGGATTCATCTGAAAGAAGGAAGTCATATACGCCTAGGATTCCTTGAGAGTGAGTAATTCATAGGCTAATTTTCATTTTTGGGTGAATTAACCCTTTGAGTCTCATGCTTTTCAGATTTTTCTTAAAAAGTAACAGTTTTAGGAGAAACAGCTATTGAAATATCACTGCACACTCTTAACTGTGAACTCCTGAAAGAGCAACCTATGTGCAATGTTTTTCCTGGAGCTGCAGGAAAAAACATTTCCTTTTGGGTAGTCAGTGTTTGATCTCAGACAAGGCAGATTGTACTCAGATTTAGATACAGACATTCATTGGTATGCATGTGGTAGACGATATTTCACTGCTTATTGCTTGGCCAACATGCTCAACTTTTATCTGCCTTATCAGTACTGCACAACTTGGTGGATTGGAAATCTTTCTAAAATAGTATTTGCAATCAGACCTGGTGTCTGAATCAAACACATGTTGCCTTACATTTACATATAGCTTTGATCTTCTATTTTGTACGGCATTGCTATTCTACATCTCCAGGTCGGTGTGCAGCTTCTCAACATCTGGTCAGTACTTTCGATCCACATTTTTTTTCAAGACCTTCTGCCGGTCCAGTTTTGATTATATTTATTAGTGATGAGTTCTGTTCTCCCTCTGGCTTTCATTGCTTTTATAGTACCGTTATGATTTGTTGTTAAACTACAGTTGTGTTAAGGTTATTGTCTCATATTCATTCTCAATGGGTGTCTCGTTGATTTTTGTAGTGTATTTAACGTTGCTTTTGCAAGTTCTACTGATTTGTCATTTAGATACTGTTATCTGGATAACAGATGAGGTTTTGTCAAAATTGCAATAATGACTTGTTAATAGTCATAAAAGCATCAGTAGGAATGTGTTGTAAGCCACAAACCATGTTGTTCACTGGCTGCCACCATTTTCCAGGAAAAAGTGTTTATAAATGTATGGATTTACAGTATAGCTGTACAAGTTTCGATTACGTTTCTGTACATTTTGTACATGTTATTTTTGTAACAAAGAAAAACAGTTGCAAACAAAACCAATAGCTCTAATGTAATATAGTGCAATATATTTTATCAACACAAATCAGTATAGTTTATGACCACGTTTTCTTATTGTCCTCAAAAAGTTCTGGTTCATTAGTTCTCTGTCTGCCTGGCAAAATGTTTTGTTTTTTTTGTGTGTGGCTCAAGTGTTTTCCCAAATCCCTAATGTCTAATAGCAAATGTGTTCCATAGGTAGCACTATGAAAAATGCTTCAGCTCATTTGCTGTTGGTGCGTTCACTTTACTATTTTCAAAATGTGATGAAATCACCCTTTAATGATTGCTTTCCATACCGCTATCAACTCTGGATGAGTGGCTGATGTGTCTTCTGGCTGCTTTATGTGTCGCTCTTACAGCTACAGACCTCACATGCTCATCTGATCCGGCACCTGATGTTTTTGATGTCTCTTGACGGTGGATGTTCTTTTTGCCTGGGGCGTGTAGTACTTTGAAGTCATACGGTTGCAGCCTTAGGACCCATTGTTCAGTGCTGGCAGAAGGTTTAGATTACGGACTAAATATAGTCCCTAGTATTTTGGTCTGTGATCAAATCCAACTTTCTCCCAAAAGCTAAGGCTTCACTTTCTTTATTCCTATATTTGCATTCAGTCAGCCTGCAATTCACCAAGCGTGTATACATCTTTCCTCTTTGGTACCGAACAAACGCTCGTCTTAACCTACGGAATGTGCATCTGCTTTAATCTGCATTCTGTCATCATCCTTTTTGAAGTACACTCCAGTGCCAGGCTTGCCCAAAATGAGTTTGAATATGTTGCTGTACTGTAGCTTACAAGTCCCAAGAAGAAATGTCTTCATAGCTCATGTGATCTTTGCAGTTGATTTACTGAAAACTTTCATGAGGTTCAGTGTTCTTGCTTACCGAAATATAATACTTTGATATGAAGTGTAGTAATGAAACAGAAATAACGACAGATCCATATTTCCTCACGTGTGACGTCAGTTGGACCCAGATTAGGAAAAAGACACAAATTAGGGCATTTTTATAAATCCTAACAAAAAAAAAAAAAAACTAAAATTTGTGTAAAATGTTTTTGTGTATATATCTTTGTGTGTGTGTATATATTTGTGTGTATATATATATATACACACACACGACTGTGGTCAAAATTTTACATACACTTTGCAGTATCTGCTAAATGTTAATTATTTGACCAAAATAAGAGGGATCATACAAAATGCATGTTATTTTTTAATTTAGTACTGACCTGAAAACAATATCCCCATTAAGCTGTTAACATAGTGTCCAAAGAAGGGCTCGCGTGGTCACACCGCACTACCCACCGTACGCCTTCTGTATTAAAAGTGACCACCATGGTCCAATGGGGTTCATCAAGTGATGTCACACGAGGTTTATTTGTTTGTTTGAGTTAGTTGTTCATAGAGCTCCATTCTTGTCCTGACAGTTAAACTGCCCGTGTCTTCAGAAACATATCTTAGAGGGGTACGTTTTTTTCAGCATCATTTGTATTAAAACCCTTTCCAGTAATGACTGTATGATTTTAAGATCCATCTTTTCACACTGAGGATAACTGAGAAACTCATATGCAACTGTTAAGTTCAAATGCTCACTGATGCTCTAGAAGGAAAAACCATGCATTAAGATTTGGAGTGACAAATTGAAGTTCAGAACTAGACGAGGCGCAGCCGACGCGCTTATTGTGACGGGTCGACTGCAAGCTCGCAGACAGCAGAGAGGTTTTTTTGGAATGTCGAGGGAGTGCAGAGAAGACGGCCCTATAGAGGCCGTCAGACCCCCGCCGCCCACGGGCATAGCACTTCTGAAGGGCAAGATTTGCGGAAATGAAAAAAATATCCCCGAGCTTCCTTCCTATTTGGAAAAAAATAAGACAAATGTACACATTCAATCTGTTCAAACGTTTTCACCCCTGGCTCTTAATGCAAATGAGTCCCTCATTTATCCTCAGTGTGAAAAGATGGATTTTAAAATCATACAGTCATTGTTGGAAAGGGTTCAAATATGCAAAAGATTCTGGAAAACCAAAAAATTTGTGGCACATGAAAGATTTTACTAAATAAAAATTACTGAATAAAAAATAAGATGCAATTTATTTTGGTAAAATAATTAACATTTAGCAAATTCTGCAAGGTGTATGTAAAATTCACTGTATTCAGTTTAAAACAATTGTAAAAAATGTATTGCAATTAAAATAATGTGACTAGATTTAAAAATTTTATTTAATCCTGTGATGTCAAAGCTGATTTTTCAGCAGCCATTATACATGATCCTTCAGAAATCACTCTATGCTGATTTGCTGATTTTTGTGGAAACAGTGACATTTTTTCATGATTCTTTGATGAAGATAGATTTTATAACAGCATTTATTTGAAAAATGTTAACTTTTTAACATTATACATGTCTTAACTGTCACTTTAAAACAACTCGTCCTTGCTGAATGTATTTAAAAAAAAAAAAAAAAAAATTGCTTACTTTTTCCATAAAAGTAATTTACAGCACGGATGACTGGCTAAAAATAACAATTATATATACAAAAAAGTGTAATGTTGTAGACCATGCTAACAAACCATGACCGCTTGCACAGTTTTCTCTTATAGTGCATGACAGACAAAGCTGTGAGCAAGCCAATTAAATCAGTTTTGAAAAATCCTTGTTTTCCAAGAAAAGTCGAAAATGGAGCAAAGTGAATGACTTGTCTTTTTCAAAAGGGAAGCTTCTAGATACTATATGAATGGAAGCATGTGTTTATATTTTGTACTTATAAAAATGTATGTTTGTGGCAGAGTAGATCTAAAGATTCTTAAATATTACATAACTTATGTAGGGGCAACTTTTTTGTGGGGAATGTTTGATGGTTTAAAGAGTGGGGGGAAAAACCTTTGTTACTGCAGATTAAAGCGAGGCAGATCTGTGCTGCTAGAGAAGATGCAGGAATAGATGAGCGTTTGCTTATGTGATGTGAAGTGTAGTCTGTGTTCAGGAGGAACACCCATGAGATAAATGTGGCTGTCTTTTAAATCACTCTTCTCATAAATACCCTTTCCACCTCCGTATTATCAGAACGCAAAAAGCAATAATGAGCTTGAGAAGCAGAAAGAAGGAATGAGGACACTAGAAATCTTCAGGTCATTAAGATGTCTTTCTAAAATGTTACAGTAAGATACAGCAGTGCAAAAGCAGCACATTCTGAAAGAAAATGACAAGCCTGACAGAACCTTGTATAAATAATTCCAGTGGGCTAATTCATGTACATATCAAATATTCTACCTGTTTTTTCCATAGAGGGGAAAATGTGAATAAAAGCCGTGGCCCAAGTAGATTGCTTAAGATGAAAAGGGGCTCCATTCCCACTGTGCATATCCAGGAAGAGTGAGTTTGCAGCAAGTTTTGCACATCAGAGTGCTTAGCATCAGGCTCACAGCAGGAGAGGGACAGTGGCAGCCTGCCATTCCCACGCAAGATCCTCCTCAAACACAATAAGGACTGTTCCATCTAAACAGGTCATCCTCTTGCCATGAAACTCTGCTATAGGCTAGTCTGTCATGAAAATGTTCTCGTTACATTACAGATAAAAGCTGTCTAGTAGTCTGCCGTTTCTATATAATGTGAGTGATTCAACAAATTGCATTTATTTATTTAAAATATAAATAGACAATTGTTATAATCATTAAAAAAATTAATTACAATACTTAATTTTTCTTTTATAAATAAATATATTTTTAACCCTAAAAATACAGCTTTGTCTGGGCTAAAAGTGGAAAAATTGCTTGTTGTCTGAGGCTGTACTTTTCTGCCATCACTGAGGATAAATTTCTGTTTCGTCTAATGGAAAACGCAATCACAGGAAATGTCTTGAGTGTGTGTGCAAAAAGATTTACAGCAAAACACTGTAATTATGGTCTTTTTAAGCTGCTAAAAAGGAAAAGTTCTGTCATTATTTACTCACCTTAAAGTCATCCAAACATCACAAAAGTAGACCTTTTTCATAAATTTCCTGGTTATTTTTCTCCATGTGATTAGAAGAAATGATACCTGGAGCTTTCAAAGTTCAAAAAGCAATATGTACTAGTATATCAAGTACTAGCGCTGCAAATAACTTGGAGTGAAGTATTACTTTAATAGCAATGCCGAAATTTGATAATGAAACTGACTGGATGGATCGTTCAGCCGCACACCATGATGTTAAACAGTCATATTATGCGCAATTATGTTGAAAATAAAACCCTTAAAACCCTTATACATCTCATGAGCTGTAATTACAAGGTGCTATAGTTGATATTAAGTTATGTACTGAATGATGTGTTGTCTTGTACTTTTAATTAATATTAGCACAGTGTCAGCAGGGGATGTACTGAATGATGTGTTGTCTTGTACTTTTAATTAATATTAGCACAGTGTCAGCAGGGGTGGGTTTGTCACCAGACATGTGGGCCCTGATGATTAAACCTGGATAATAGCTTGTCTGGCTTGTGCATAATTTATATGTGAATGGGAATGGGTGTTTAATAACCTTATGTCTGTCTAATTTGAGCCAAAACACCCTGCAGTCAATTAACTTCCTTTACTTCTCTTTCCAAGCCAAGTGTTGGCTGTGACCACCAGCTCTTTTAGATGTGAACTAACTCAGCATGTATCAGAGCCGCCACAGCTGCCAAAACATGGACAACAAAGTGTGTAAAATTAAGAGTGTCAATGTGTTCCATGCCTTTCCCACCCTGAAATAAAAGGGAATGAATTGTACAAAGCTGAAATGCAATCACTTTTCTATGTCTTTCTGAAACAGGAAAATCAAAAGATGTGCATCATATTTATCATGCCCCATTTAAAGCCTTCAATCCAAAATAAATAAATAAGCGTATAATTCTGTCCTCTAGGTTAGATAATCCCTTGGCTCCGAGTTGGTGATTGGAACATGCAAAAAACTGTTTTTCTTTTTTCATCCCACTGTTGCAGTACTCTAATGATCATGTTTTAGAACAAAATGTGCATTCAAAATACTTGAAAAAATCTTGACATGAGAATATCCCTTTAAGGCAATTCAGTTCACTTGGCAGCCGTCTTGGTGATACCCCAGGCAGCTATGTCTGTAATTGGCATGCTAGTACAGCTCCATGAATGATGAAAAACCAGAGTTTGTCAAGATTAAGCTTAAATGACTTTCCCTTATCATTGAGCAAACTGACATTTCCCTGAGCTCAAGCTTAAGATCTATGAGTGACATTGTGTCATTTAGATTAATATCAAAGATTCCTGTAGTCAAAAGCAGGCTACTCTTAATGCTTCCCTTCTTGAAATCGAGCCTCAAGATGCTTACTTTGAGGGTAAATGGAATAATGCCTTTTTGTTGATCGACTCAAACTTTTTGCTGATCACTTAGTGTGCAGATTAAAACTGCAGTGGCTCCAGAATAGTCCACTGTATTTGTATGCATCCCACATATGCAGAAGCAGAATTATAGTATTAGACATACAAAGTGAGAGTAAAATTGCACGTCTGCCAGAAAATAGAAATAACACAAAAAAGTGTGTGTATACAAAAATACATTTGTGAAATATTATTACAATTTAAAAGAATTAATTCTATTTAAATATATTTTCAAATGTAAAGATTTTCGTAAGATGATCCCTTTTGACAAAAGGCGTTTAATGCTTAACAGTTTTGTTGAAACCATGTTAGACTACCACCATAAGTTAGGGATAAATAAAAAATAATCATTTTTATTTAGCAGTTAAATTCGTTAAAAGTGACATTAAAGACATTTATACTGTTATGAAAGATTTCCTTTTAAAATACATCCTGTTTTTTCGTGTCACTTTTAAAAATCACAGTATTTACAAAAATATTGAGCAGCACAACAGTGGACACCCACCAACTCCCCCTATTTGACTATTTTCTGCGAATGAATGTGACCTGAAGACTGAGCGTAATGGAATTCTGACATCAGCTTTGCAAATCCCCAGGAAAAATAACATTTGTACAAATGAAAAGACTTCTTTCAAACACATTAAAAAAATCTTAATGTAGTTTCTGTGTGTATAGCAATTTAAGACATTTTAGTGTTTTTTAGTATTGTAATTTTCAACTGGTTACCAGAGCTGCAGCTTTTAATGCTAATTTCCTAAAATTATCTCTTATTTTTTTTATTTTGCAGTTGCAGGCTGTCCTGTATAACCCGGTCCACTGTTCGCTTCTTGGTTTTTCTGCCGCTAGCACATCCTTGCCTCAGGGCTACCTCTGGGTAGGTACACTTTGCACAATGAGAACATATTTTCTTCTTTATAAATCATCACACTTGTGCTGGAATATCATAATATCTCTACACATCTCTGAGGGTGCACGTCCCTCACTTCACCTCTGATGCACCTAAGGGGAAACAAATCACCCACAAACATTTGAATAGTCCACCTCTGACCAGGGCTGTCATCAGGACGGTACAACTGAGAATATCGCTTAAACTTTCTGACAATATTCCAATTTCCCAGACCTCCAGTATCACATTTTACTAAGTAGTCATTTAGCAGGTGTTCTTTTATCCACATACAGTATACTTGGTCAAAGGCACAATGGAAATAGCTCATGCATCATTCCCTGCAGGGTTTGAACCTTCATAAATTGCCTCGGCACAGTATTCAGTTTATATTTAAGCGATATTTCATAAGCAAGAGTGATGTCGTTCTGAATACTCATTACACTTTACAGTACAAGTAAAATTAATTAGATATTACATATAACTTGTATTTTCACAGCAAGTGTGGGTAGTATTTAGGAGAGGCCCACGATCACTTGTTTTATTCTTGAATGAATCCGGCTTACTGATCGGGTGAGCTTGCGTCAAAAACAAGTAACTTTAGGAGAAAAGGGGTCGGCACTAATAAAACAAAACGTGTAAAAAGAACAGTCCCAATGCTGTTAGACCGATTTGTTAACTAGTTTATTTAATTTCCAAAATAAATGATTCCAGGCCATGAACCATTTCTTAAATCTGACTGAATCACAACTCTTTTCTGTGATATTTTTCTTTTAGAATGACAGAGCTTTTCCACCTGAAGTAAGTGATGGTAGCAGGAGCTCTGCAAAAAATAAAATGAAAATCACTGTTAGACTTAGTTGATCGAGTTAAACGAAAGAGTGGAAGGCAGGAGTAAAAGTTTTCGAAAGGAAGCTATAGAAAACAACCAATCAGTATACCACACAAAGACAGGTGTTAATCATTTTATTCAGGGACGGGTGCTCCACAATTCTCACCATCAATTTTGACGCAGCCTCTCAGAGGGCTGTCAGGAGTTCAGGCACTGGAGGTCCTCCTTTCTCATGTGTGTTTCTTTTTGGTGCTCTCTTAGATGCAACAGAGGGGGGCGATAGTGGAGGGTGACGACTCTCACGGGCCGGTGGAGATTATCTCCCTAACAGACCACTCCACGCTCGTTAAGAGTTTCTCTCTCGGTCCCCAGTGCTTTGTCTGGAGCATCTCCAGAGCCCAGCACCATGAAGAAAAATGGAAACACAACATCTGAAGTTTTTCAAAGCGCGGCAACCACCATCTGTGTAGGAGTATGGGATGGCAAGTAAGTTGTGAATACATACCTGTATGGTCTGGAATGATTTGATCATTAATGTGCTAATTTTATGCAGTAAGCCAATACTAATTTGCTTCTTTCCCCGGAAAAGCTCTTGATAGTTTGTGTGGGGTGTGTGGTGTGTTTCTCAAGCATCTGGTTTATGGAAGCGTGGACCGCTCGCTCAGTGTCTGCTAACATTTGTAACCCAGAGGGCTGCCCGGTTCTGTGCCTAAAGCAATCTGCAGCTTTTCTCTTCTGCCTGGGTGAAGGTAATGGAAAAAGCGCGTTTATACCGAAAGAGTGGAGGTAGAATAATGGCAGTGCAAGTTTCGGTGTAAATATAGATTAAAGGGATAGTTCACTCAAACATGAAAAATTTCAAGTTCCTCCTTCGGTCCATTCGCGAAAATAGACTTCTTTGTTTTCTGTGCGACACATAAAAGAAGATATGGAAGTCAATGGTCACCAAAACAGTTTGGTTACCAACATTTGTGTTCCACAGATTAAAGTCAAACAGGTTTGGACATGCGGGAGAGTAAGCCACTGAAGAATTTATATTGTATGAGGCTCAACCAATCCATTTATAAATTCTATTCAATTTTTAATTTCCTTTGGATTTACATTTGCAGGAAACAATATGTGAACTCTTGGATTTCTGCATAAATTGGTCATAAAATCAACAAAAAACAAGCGCAATGTGTTTAAACACAACACAAAAGCGATGATGCATTTGCATGTCTTTATTGGGCACGCCATGTAAACATTCACAGGGCAGGGTGGGAAAAAAGTGTTTCCTCTTTACAAAATCATTTCAGTTCAGCAATATTTTTGGGATGTCTGGTGTGAATCACTCTCTTGAGGTCTTGCCAAAGCATGTCAGTCAGGTTGAGGTCAGGACTGGGCCACATCAGATGGGTATTTTATTGTTTAGTCCTGGGCTTGGGATCACTGTCCTGTTGAACCGCTCAACTTCTGAGTTCCAGTTGAACTTACATCCTGCTGCAAAATGACCTGATAAATTTGGGAAGTGATTTTTCTGTCAATGAATGTAAGCTGCCCAGACCCTGAGGCTGCAAAGCCCCATGATGTCCCTCCACCTCGTTTTTCTGAAGAGCTGCTAACTACTTTCAAACACCTTTGGCTTCATCTGTCCACAGAATATTTCGCCAGTAGCACTGGCAAAACATCCAGGTGCTCTTTTGCAAAGGTTTTCCATAGTAATACGAAGATCAAGGCAACGCAATCTAAATGGTGACATTTCAGGTTCAGACCAAACACTATCATCAGGCCATTATGTACATATTTTACATTTGGTGCTTCTCATTTGTAGGAATCTATCTGATCATCATCACGTTTTTGTACAGTCTGCTTATGCTTGATTGGCTGTTAGGTTTAGGGCTGGACCTTCATGCTTACGTTTCTTCTAAAAATTGTTTAAATCACATCATACGAGTTGTGACAAAAACAGCACTTTGTCCATAGTCTGTAGACGGGGTTGGCGTTAAGCGGACCCAATTAAGGCTAATCCAACCGTTAAATCGCATCTGTAATAACTTACGGATTGCCAAATCTGTACATTGTAGTATCCTAGTGGAAAACAAAAGAAAGGCTACTAGAAAAATTTCTTTTTCAAAAACAATGGACCCTTCCACTGGGGTTAAAGGGGGGTTAGAACTCCAGGTAAAAGTTTCACATATTTTTTCCTGCAACGTATCCAGCCCCCAATGCCTCCTTTTTGTCGTGAATAGAAGTTGGAGTAATTTTTTCCCATTAATGTTAATAGCAAACAAGTAAAGGGAAGTGATTCTCTTCATTTAGAAAGCCCGCTTCTGAATCTCCTGCTGAACCTTTTTAACGATGTGTCCAAAGATTAGCCATTTCCAGTCGGGGCTCCTACGCAGCATGCATTTCAGTGCCCGAGGGGTTGTGGGATCCAGAGTCTGCAGCCTGTGTTCTGGCTGCGCTCCCATCTAATACTCCACCTAGACGCCGTGTGTTGGTGGGCAGTGTGCAACCTCTCGTGATGTGAAGGCTCCTCTCTCAGGCTCAGGTAGGACTCCAGATCATCCTCGCGACAGTAGATCCTCTCTCAACACTTCAGAAATGCGTGGTGAATGAAATGTGTGGACTGCGATTCCACACTTCACATGGAAGATGCAGTGCACAAATGGTTCATAAGCCGAGTATGAGTCAAAGAGTGAAATGCCGTCCCCTATCAAAGCTTGAGATCGGTGCTGTACAAAGGCAAGTGGTTTAGGAAAGCTTGAAATTATTCGTTATGAACCAGAAGTTTTACATGTCCTTCTCGGGGCTCCTGGGGCAATCGAGGCATTATTGAGAAGAGCCTCTTCCGCACACCTAACCGGATTCCCTCCCTGTGAAGCGCCACCCGCATGTTAGGGGGCTAGCCTTTGATCCTTCTGACAGCTGCGCCCACCTCTCTCTTTGCCGCAAGAGCCCCCAAACACCCCCCCCCCCCCCCCCCCACTGAATTCCTGATGTTAATATCCGGATTAAATTGCAGCTCTGGAAGTTAGAGTTCAGTTCACCGGAAGATAAGTTGTGGGATGCATTATGGACACGTTAACCTTTCTAATTTGCAAGTCAGTGAGGTGTTCTTCAATTATAGTGGCGATGCCGCATGTCAGGAATTGATCTGTTGTCACCCCCGACGGTCCGGTCCAGGAAGTACCCCCCGTATGGACAGGCTAGCCTGTCATCCTGTGCTCCGCACAAAAAAAGTTAACTGCCGGGCCTGTACCCAAGGCCCCCTGTTACATATGTGAAATGTTATCACAATTTAACTCACCTGTTTCTCGATCGTTTAAAATGGTAATTTATTCTTTCTGGCCCAGCTGAATTGTCAGCATCATTACTCCAGTCTTTAGTGTCACATGATCTTCAGAAAATCCATTGGCTACATGTTGATAAGTATGCTCAAGAAACATGTATCGATGTAATTATCAGTGTATCAGGGATTATGTGAAAAAAACAGATGCAGACATTAAAATTTGATTTGATTAATAGAAAGTTCAAAAGAGTTTAGTTTGAATTATAAATTATATGAATTTTTTTTAACATTATATGTCTTTAATGTAACTTGTGATCAATTTAGTGCATTCTTGTTAAATAAAAGTATTATACATGAAACATTTTGATGCAGAGCTAAAAGTCTTGGCTACAATAAAAAAAAAATACATAGAAAGAAAGGAAAGAAAGAAAAAGAAAGAAAGAAAACATGCATAGCATACAAAAATATCAAAACATTTGGTCCAACAAATATTGTTACTAAATATTAGAGAGAGAGAGAGAATATCATATTTTCCTAATATAATCAGAAAAAGATAAAGTGTGTGTGTGTGTGTATACACAAACACAACAAGATATTAAATCTTATTATTGCATCTTACGTATTATGTTGTGTTATTTTGACTTTGCAATTATCATTCCAACCATATTAGTGGATTAAAGTGGAGATTTCACTAATTTTAAGCTTTTATGGTTTTCCTTAACATTTGGCATACTGGACTCTGATGTAATATGCCCAGCCTCATATGCGCAAACAGACTTTCATTAGGCCGTATATACCCTGACATCGAATCATACCCTTTCTTGAGCACTACAGTCCACAGTTTTGGCCTAAACTTTGATGTTTAGCTTAGATTTTTTTTGTCTCTTTCCTTCTAAATTTACATTCATCTTGCTCTTCTTTTTTTTTTGCATTTTCATCAATTATTTTTATCCTGGTATGAGTCCCAGAGTTTTGAAGTTATCAGGACCCCATGGTTAGTGTGACACCTGGTGCGCGCCGGGGCGGGCGTGTGGATGGCATTGCAGAGGGATCATCGCATACGTATGTGTCACACAGACACATTGGAACACCTCAAAGAGATCAAAATTTCAACAACTCTGCTATTTGAGCCCTGGCAAGTCCAATATGTGATTATGGTGCATGCTATGGAATTCTGTAGGATAATGTGATGGCACACAGGTCCTGAAAGGTGGCCTGAAGTGTCACGTGATCCACAAAAATGTTTGAAACGGAGCAGGAGTTGGTAGCAAAAGTCATAATAATAAAAAAAAAAAAGAAAGAAAATAAATTAAAGACAATTCTAGTATTTTCTTCATAGGTCAAAAAACAGTGTGTGTAACCAGCCTGCTATCTGCCCAAGGAATGTAGGGTGGGCACAGCTCAGGGAATTATTGTCACCCTGCCGGTGCCCAGACTGGAGGGCATTCCCAAAATAACAGGTGAGCAACCATTTAAACAAACAAAGCATTGCATCTAAGCCTTCTTTGCGTTACCAAACACAAACGGTCCCTCTTTCCCATCAGGAAAAGGAATGACGTCACTTAATGCTCACAACGGCCCTGTTGAATTCTTGGTTGCCACCTCCAGCATTTTATCCCAAGATTTTCTAAAGCGGGATTCTGCCATGGAAGGTGGGGATTCAAGTAGTGGAGCTGAAGATAAGGAGGCGACAGATTCCTCTCAGGAGTCCCTCCAGCAGGCGGATGGCTCTCCTCAGGTAGAAGCCAAAGCTAAAGGAGTGCTACTGCAGTACCATCTCCGTTCTACCTCTCAGCTCCCAGGAAAGCTCCTGACGGCCCGGCCCGAAGAATCATCCGTCTCGACCCAGGACTCTCTGGCGCACACCCTAGAGGACGGTTCCATCTATGAGCTGAGCGATGACCCCGAGGTTTGGGTCAAAGGGCCTGGGCCGTCATCTAAGGAAGCGGCACGTAGGGAGAAAGTGACTTCAGCCGCCGTTATATCCGGTGGAAAAGGGTTCCGTCGACTCGCTAATTCCTCCAACTCCTCTGATTCCAGTGAGAACATGCTCATGGTCTGGCAGCTGCCCATTACAGTTTGAGGCAGTAATGAAATCTTCCTTTGGCTTTCATCATGGTTTTTTTTGCAGTGATGGAGGATTGTTGGATCATTGAAGGACAAACAAACTGTAAGCCTGTATGGCTTATGAGGATTATTTATTCCACTTTTCCTCCAGAAGGTTTTGAATTTGAAGGAATATTCCAGGTTCAGAAAAAGTTAAGCTGCAGCAGCATTTGTGGCATAATGTTGATTTGAAAAAAAAAAAATCAGGGTTACAGTGAGGCCCTTACAATGGAAGTGAAAGGGGCCCGTTTGTAAATAATTTAAAATACTCAGTTTCAATAGCATAGCCACAGGACATAAAACATGATTTGTTTAACATGATTTTAGTGTGAAAAAAGTAAAACAATGCAGTGCCATAAACCTTCTAACCCTAAACTGACTTTATTTTGGATGATTTAAAAAGCTTTGTAGCTCAAATAATAAACATTTTAACAGAATAATTCATGTTTAATAATTAAGCTTAACAAATAAATCCTAAATTGGCCCCAATCACTTCCATTGTAAATGCCTCAGTGTGACTCTGGAGCACAAAACCAGTCATAAGTCGCACAGGTATATTTGTAGCAAAAGCCAAAAATACATTGTATGTATCAAAATGATCAATTTTTATGCCAAAAATTATTAGGATATTAAGTAAAGATTTTTTTTTACATTTCCTACCGTAAATATATCAAACCTTAATTTTTGATTAGTAATATGCATTGCTAAGAACTTCATTTGGACAACTTTAAGGCGATTTTCTCAATATTTAGATTTTTTTTTTTTTTGCACCCTCAGATTCCAGATGTTCAAATAGTTGTATCTTGGGCCAAAATATGGCCTATCTAACAAACCATATATCAATGGAAAAGTTATTTATTCAAATAATAAAAAAAAGACCCTTATGACTGGTTTTGTGGTCCAATGTCACATATTTGCTTTTTTATAGAAAACGAGGGACAAGTTAGAGGTATTTTACTATTTTGATGGTAATACCCATAATGTCACAAATGCTTTTAAGGAAGCCAGAATTTTCCTTTAAGTTGATAAACAACCGCGCCATTCAATATTCATCTGTCATAATAATAGCATGTGCTCCATATATAATGTACCACAACTAAATATAAAACAAAATCTCACCTTTTGTAAATTTCACTATAATGACTGATACCACCAAATGATTGCATTTGATTATATCCCATCTGCATGCGAGGAATCAGGGTAAGCATTGTTGTTTTTTCAGATGTAATACAAAAAGTAATCCTTAGTATGTATTTGAGTATTGGCTGTGACCCAGTTCTTTCTTGTTTAAATGATGAAAGATTTTTTTATGCTGCACCACTAAAGCAGTGTGCACAGAAAAGTAAAGTAGTTTCATCAGGCGCCACACTGCTTTATGTCTGGGACCCCCGCACTTAACACGTCTATTTAAAGGTCGCTCGTCATACACGCACTATTAGAGAGGCGAGAATGATGCATTCAAGATGGAATGTTTTACCCACAACGTCTTGTCACCGGCTTGTACGGACTTGGTGTTGATCGGTTCCCCTGTTTCGTTCGCCTTCTAGTCGCCCTCACTTGCCACTACACAAAAATTCAATCATATTTACAATGATAGAAGCTTCTGCAATTTTTCCATTACCATTTCATTTAAAAGCATTTCATTTGATTTTAAACTGACTGAACATTAAATGGTTTTGAAATGGCATTGTGTGTGAAGACCTGCTGTAAATTAATAGTGCAGAGTAATATTTTATGTTGAATCTCAGCATATTTTCAGCCTTTTATCTCTGGGCAGCCACTGCCAGCTCTCACAGTAAACATATCAGCAAACGCAGTATGGCGCAGCTCAAGCAGCGGTTAATATATGCACGTTGTGACACCAGTGCTACGTGAAGAGGATGCCAAATCACGTCTCTGGCAGACGTGAAGTAAAACTGTCCTGTCAGGATTCAAAGGAGCTGTCTAACAGCCACTCATTGTTCTTATAGTAGATGTTTTTGCTCATTCAGTCTAATAATTTTGTGCTATTCCTGTTGTTTTTCAAGTAAAGGACATGATGCGTTTAATTAATTCTCAAATGCATCAAGCTAGGTAGTTACTGAATATAAAAGCTATTATGTTTGCAGAAGAGAAACGTCTCGGTTACGCATGTAACCCTCGTTCCCTGAAGGAGGGAACGGAGATGTCACGTGGAGACGACGAATGGGCTCTCGCTAGAGGGAACAAATCTACTCGAGAGTGTAAACAAAACGAGGCCAATGCACATGGCATGGTGATTATTGCATCCAGCGGTGCTGCTCACAGCGTGTTAGTTATAAGTAGGCAGCGATGCAGCGAATATTCAGGTTTCGATGAGGAGCCGATCCGGTGACCCGGCCCGCTCAGCAGTGGTCAGGAGCTGGCGACGGGAGTGACGTCTCCTTTCCCTCCTTTAGGGAACGAGGGTTACAATACGTAACCAAGACACTTCCTTTCAGTCGGTCACTTTCGACGTCACGTCAGTGACCGACGAATTGGGATTCTACCAAAAGGCCACAGCTACCTCCCCTTCCAGTGTCTTGTGGAAGCCACCTGCGCCCCTACTTTTTGGCGTAGGCCAGGGCCTGCACAAGAGGACCAGCTACTGCTACTATGGCACTACCCACTGAGTAAGACTGGATAAAACTGGGAAAACGTACCCGTTCCACTTAGAACAGGGATGCTGTGGAAGCCCCATCCTTCCCGAAGGAGATTTCGAAAGTACTTACACATATGACATCCGTTTAGGTGCATATGGAAAATTGGAGCTGATTGTAACCCTCTTGGAATGGCAGAAGTCTGCCGGGGAAACACTGGCTCAAGGCTATACTGTGGACTTTACACATATGGGATCCACTTAGGTTTCTACATATGGAACCCAGCCCTCTACCTGTTCTCAAGGATTCATAGAGTGAGGGCCTGGCGCCGGACATTCCGCCATGTCTGGTTGCCGAGGGGATGGAGGAGCTCAACATGGTCTACTATATGGACTCTTTGGAGTGGTTTTTGCAAGCCGACCCGTAGCCGGGGCCTCTCAGTGCTTCTACCGTTTGAGGTGAGAACACAGGAGGAAACCGGCTCAACACGAAGGCTATAGAATCTAGAGAACGTGTTAGGGGTCGCCCAGCCCGCAGCCCTACAGATATCTGTCAGCGAGGTGCCACGAACCAGCGCACCAGGAGGAGCTACAACCTCTAGTTGATGGCTCGCAACTGAAAAGGAGGGCAACCACTGTGCCTGATAAGACAGGGTGATGGCATCCACTATCCAGTGGGCATTCCTCTGCTTTGAGACGGCATTCCCTTCTGCCGGCCTCCGTGACAGACAAAGAGCTGGTCTGAGGTCCTGAAGCTTAGCGTTTGGTCTACGTAGCACCTTAAGGCTCGGTCTGGACAGAGCAAAACTAGGGCTGGGTCTGCCTCCTCCGAGGGCAGCACTTGCAGGCTCACCACCTCATTCCTGAAGGGAGTAGTGGAAACCTTGGGCACGAAATCGTTGACCGAAAATGCGGAGGCAGGTCCCCTACCCTCTTGATGGAGGCCAATGCTAGCAGGAGCAAAGTCTTCATTGAAAGGAACTTCAGCTCAACCGCCTGCAAAAAGGCTCAAATGGGCCCTGCTGTAGTGCCGTGAGCACCAGAGTCAGGTCCCACGAGGGAATAGAGGGGGGCCGTGGAGGATTTAACCTTCTCGCCCCCTTAAGGAACCTGACGGCCAGGTCATGCTTCTTAACGACCTCCTTTCTACGGGGTCGTGGTTAGCAGCGATTGCAGGGACATAAACTTTAAGGGTGGAGGAGACAGCCTTCGCTCCAACCCTTTACTGCAAAGAGGACAGCACAACTCCGATCGGGCATCTTCGGGGGTCTTCTCATCGAGAAGAACACCACTCAACGAACAGGTTCCACTTCAAGCGTAGGCGTGTCTTGTAGACGGTGCTCTCGCTGAAGTGATGGTGTCAACTACCTCTTGGGGTAGGCCACTCAAAACCTCCGCGTCCCGTCCAGGAACCGGACATGAAGTTTCCAGAGGTCTGGACGCGGGTACCAAAGGGTGCCCCGTCTCTGAGTCAGTAAATCCTTCCTCAGAGGAATCGGCCAAGGAGGGGCGGTCGCGAGGAGCATTAGTTCTGGGAACCAGGTCTGAGTGGGCCAATACGGCGCCACATGCAGGACCTGCTCCTCGTCCTCCCTGCACAGCAACTGTGCCAGAAGGCTCACTGGGGGAAATGCATACTTGCGAAGGCCCCGCAGCCAGCTGTGTGCCAGTGCATCCGTGCCGAGTGTTCCCTCGGTCAGGGCGAAGAACAACTGGCAGTGAGAGGTTTCTGGAGAGGCAAACAGGTCTACCTGAGCGGCTCCGAAACGTCCCCAAACCAGCTGGACCGTCTGGGGATGGAGTCTCCACTCTACGGGGAGCACAGCTCGTGACAGCTCGTCAGCTGCACGGTTGTGCAGGCCCGGAATGTAAATGGAACGAAGCGACCTCAGATGCTTCTGACACCAGAGGAGGAGATGGCGGGCGAGTTGCAATAAGCGACGGGAGCGCAGACCACCTTGTCTGTTGATGTACGCAACGGCCGCTGTATCGTCCGTGCGGACCAGTACATGCTTGCCTCGTAAGCGCCCTTTGAGACGGCCCCGGGCAAGGTGCACTGCCAGCAACTCGAGGCAGCCAGTGCAGTTGGGGCCCCGTCCAAACACCTGACACTGCAAGCCCGTTGTACGTAGCCCCCCAGCCGGTGGTTGAGGCATCCGTGCAAACCACAGAATGCCTGAAGACCTGCTCCAGGGGCACTCCTGCCCAGAGGAACGCAAGGTCTGACCACGGGGTGAAGGTTTGGTGACAGGCCGGTGTAACTTGGACCCGGAAGGTGCCGCGTTGCCACTCCCACCTCGGGACTCGGCCATGGAGCCAGTGCTGGAGCGGTCTCATATGGAGCAACCCCAGCGGCGTGACTGCCGCCGTAGCTGCCATATGCCCCAGGAGCATCTGAAACTGTTTCAGTGGGACCGCCAACCTGCTCTTACCGAGTCCCCTCCATAAAAAAAAAGAGATCCTCTGCGTCGGGGAGAATTTGCTCTTTTCCCAGTTGACCCAAAGGCCCAACAGGCTGAGGTGTGAGAGCACCAAATCCCTGTGTTCGCACAACTGATCCTGAGACTGCTTCGTCGAGGTAGTTGAGAATGCGAATGCTCTGTTCTCTCAAGGGAACAAGGGGTACCTCCGCAACTTACGTGAAGACACGGGGCAACAGGGACAGCCCGGAGGGCAGGACCTCGTACTGATATGCTCGTCCTTCGGACGCGAACCACAGCAATGGTCTGTGGTGCGGAAGGGTCGACACATGAAGTACGCATCCTTCAGCTGCAAAAAAAATCTCGGGGACGGATGCACCCGAAGATGCGTTCCTGCGTCAACATCTTGAACGGTAACCGGTGAAGGGCCCGGTTCAAGACACGCAGGTCCAAGATTGGTCGTAACCCACTGCCTTTCTTGGGTACAATGAAGTAGGAGCTGTAAAACCCCGTCTTCATATCGGCTGGAGGGACCGGCTCTATCGCATCCTTCGCCAGTAGGACTGCGACCTCCGCCCGCAAGACAGGACCATCGGCCGCCTTCACTGTTGTGAAACGGATGCCACTGAACTTGGGGGGGACGCCGGGCGACTGAATCGCATAGCCGAGCCTGACGGTTCGAAGGAGCCATCAAGACGGGCTGGGTAGCTCAAGCCAGGCTCCCAGACACCGCGCTAGTGGCATCAACAGAACTACAGGCGTACCCGCAGTGGGGCAGCGCGGAAAAACGCAGGGACCCGGCCCGGGTGTCTCGTAGCCGGTCCGAGGCGGGGTCTGGTGTGTGTAACACTGACCTGCGTTCGAGCAGAGGGTGCGTGGGTAGTCCGTTGGTTCGTCCTCCCGATCCGCCCACTGCTGCTCACTGGCGAGAGAGGAGGGTGAGTGTGATACGCACTAGATAGTCCACAACACCCCGTCCCTTCTGGGGACCCAGAAATAGTTTTATTTTTCTTTTGGCGGAATTGCTCTTTGTCGAGAATTTGGGTACCTCCGACCGAGAGGTCAGTGGTGGAAAAGATGAAAAGATTCTCCGCCCGGCCCTTCTCCGGGGGAGGGAGTGGTGTGCTCCACCTCTGGGTCGCCCGTCTCCGAGCCTCTTGCTCTCTCGCTTGCCACCAGGTTTTGGCGGGGGGGCTGCCCTGCGACCGGCTCCACGGCACAGCTTTGCTGGAGGCAGCAGGAGCTCTTGCTCTTATTTGGCGGTGGCAGGGAAAAGAAGCCCTCCAGAAAAGCTTGGCGCACCTCGATGCTGCAACCGACCATTCTGAGTCGGGGGGTCCCCCCCCCCCCGGGCGCCAACCCTCGAAGAAACGTGGTACCCGGGGGGGCTAACACGCCTGATCTTTTTGAGAGCTCCGCTGTTTCGAAAGTGCGGCACGGGCTATGGACAGCCCGGAGGGGAATTCCTCACCCGTGACCGTAAGGTACCAGGTAACCACCCCCCACCGCCAGAAAAAGGACGCACCAGCTGCCACAGAGGGAACCCCAGGTCTTTACAAAGACTTAATGTCAAGTTTGCCTGGTCTTTAAAAAGACGCACCTGAAATTGCTATTTTAGGGGAAAAAGCTCTTTTAGCATGCTGAGGCAAACAGGGGAGATGATCAGCGGCAAAACAAACAGGGGGTAGTGCAGCCTGAAGTGCGCAACCCACTCGACATTGGAACGACCACCGCTGAAGCGCCGTCCGCCAACACGAAGAGCTCTCCAAGAGAGCGCTGAACTCATTCAGTCTTCTTCTCTCAGTAGAGTAGTCAGGAGCAGAACGATGTGATCGCTCGGCTCCGAAGCGAAAAGCTGAATATGCATCTGCTGCCTACTTATACTCACGCTGTGATCAGCAGCAGCTGGATGCAATAATCGCATGCCAATGTGCATTGGCTCGTTTAGTTTACACTCGAAGTAGATTGGTCCCTCTAAGCGAGATCCCAATTCGTCGGTCCTCCGACATGACGTCAAGAGTGACCGACTGAAAGGGAACTTTGGTTTACTTTGAGAATGGTGTGTTCTCTGGACAGTAAGTTAACTTTTGTGTTGTGATTGGTAAGAAGCCTCATTTAGTTTGAGGAGCTGTTAACTAAGCTTACATCAAAGGCTTCTAATTAGAGATGTTTGATTGCTTTGTGTCTGGTGGGAAATCAAGAATCTCATTATTGCTAATTGAAGGACTTGATCAAGATAATGCCCCTCCTTTGTAAAACTTAAATAGAAGCACAATGTTCATACCTCTGTGACTATGGAGGATGTGAAAATAACTGTACTTATAATACAATGTGTGTTGAGTTAAGATGCTCTGTAAAGAAAACAAACCCTCTTACATTTATGGTAAAAATAGCAAGTATAGTTTCAAGGATATTGCTACCTATTTACAATTCATAACCATTAATTTTTTTAATATAATTTTAATATATGAACCTGAACTAAACAGCAGCATAACACCCCTGATGTACATGGCAGATATATAAATAAAACATTTGAATTAAAACAAATTTAAAGTCTGTGTCACGCAGGAGCTTATTATACAGTGTATTTTTAAACCCACAAAAATCATACTTTGTACTCTTATTATTATTTTATAGTGTGTAAGCAATTAACAAGTTTTTCCTACAGCATTTTTATATTATTTTTTACATTACAATCTCTTAATATTTTTCCAACATGGCTTGTGCTTTACTTCTCAGTGTGAAACGAAAAGAAAAGAGAAACTGCTGAGAGAGACAGAGGGAAAAAATAAGCCAGTTTCTCTGGAAAAAATGTCTGACTTGCTCCTCTATGATCACAATGCACTGAGGGATATCTAAATGCCATGTACCCTTTTATATTGTGTTTTTAACAAAAACTGACAATCCATCCATTTGGCTTTCTATAGCCTAGCAGTATACTGTGCATTAATAATTCTTGTATATTAGTAAACCACGTTATTTTTTCACTTAAAAATGCATACAATTTTACACTAAACACAAAAGCGTTTTTATACTAACCTTAATATGTAAATAACGTAGCATTAAGTGTTTTTCCCTGGCAGTCATTTGTTCAGATTGCTCGAGGTTACTGAGCGAGTGTGAGTATGAGAGTTAATGACTGCGCGCGCACGAGAGAATGAATTCATTCAAATCTGTTGCTCCGGTGAATCTCCGCCCGAGACCGACGGAGCCCTCAGCCCAGACAGATGCTGCTGCTGCCGCCGCTGCTGCTGCTGCTGCTCCCTTAGAAGCACACCATGAGAAACCACAGGCAGAATCGCGTCGAGTTACTCAGTATTTCAGCTTTGTACGGAGGATGACATTAACATAATATCAAGATGAAGTACTGACACTCTTGCGGCATTGACTGATATTTAAAAAACGCAAAAGAGATGAGTATAATTACTTTATCTTTGCTCCTGTGTGCTGACCTACTGGATTTCGTTATAGGTAAGTTTGACTTGAATTATGTATTATTTGAGCAGTCAGCTGTTTAGAGAACAGCTGTAAAATCATACTGTATTGATATTTTCTCTGCACTGAAAGTATAGTCTATGTTTTTACTTTATACTGTACATTTTGGTAGGCTAATACCAAACCGCCTAAAGCACATCTGCACTATATTTACAGCCTCAGGCTATTCTGTTCCACACTATATGAATGCAGTACTGATTGAATGATTTCTAGATTGAGGTGGCTTGTCCTTTAAACTCAGGTGCACTTGTTTAATGATTTTGATGGGTGGATATTTTGAGAATAAAGCTTAATCTTTTGTCCTGACCCAGTTTTATGAGGGGTTATCTACACTCTTAAATAATTAAAGGTCATTGATTGCAGAACAGTAGTGCAGGGATATCTACAGTTAAGAGCAAGCAAATATATAATACTATGTAATGAGTATTTTTCATTTGAGGGTGAGTAGAGTTTTTCTTTCATGCCTATGCATGCATAGAGAGACAGAGCGCTTGTTTTTGACACGAATCAGTAATTGCAGCCATCAAACTCTTTGCTGTAACTCAATAATGCTGCCTAGCATCATGTCATGTCTTATTCCCTTGAGTTGAGCACTTCATGTCACCGGTCATATTAGAGGTCCAGAAGCTTTGAGAAGTGCACCATTAGCAGTGTTTCTTTATTTGTAATCATAGATATGTGATTTAAGCCTTATGTGTTTTGCTTTAGTTCTCCAAGTCTTTTCAACGGCTATCATATTCAGGTTTTATCATGATGCATATAGCATGATTTTTGGACTTTTGTTTAATAAGGTTGACAGAATTGGAAGTTACACTGATAATGATACTGTTTAGTAAAATTCATGATTTACAGCAAAGATTGGGGCAAACTAATTGTAAAGGTTTAAGAATAAAAGTCATTAAAAACCAATATTGATTGGACGTTAATGTAAATATGGGTGTGAAGAAAGAATACACATCTCCTTAATTATATTTGGTGACCTAGCAATCAGTGTTTAACTGATGTCATTGATTATTTTTGATAAATTTCTCCACTGTTTCAGACTGTATAATTCCTTCAGTATATTCACAGATAACACAAATGCCATCTTCTTGTGAGTACACTAGACATATTTAATACACTCTAACCTTTGATATGCTTTTATGCATGTTTATATAATCAAACAGATTACTGAAATCATCACAGTGGCCCAACTAATCCTTACACATCACCATTAACATTTCAAACCAACTTTGACATTTGACCAGAGATTGATTTTCTGCGATTTCCAAGATTATTGCAGTCTATAAAAGGTGCTTATGTGGTGTGGGACTGTCATAAACCCTCAAAATGGACATGGTCTCCTCTCCACTCACTAAGCCTCCTAAAGGACACTCTGCAGCATTTGCACAGTAAATGACGGCATGAAGAAATGTGTGCTTGAGGGTCACAGGACATTCCCAGTGTCCTGTGCTGCATGTGGGGCAGCCTACAGGATCACTTGGTTGATGGAGAAAATACCATGGATTAGGGAAAGAAGAAAACACACACACACTGACAAAAATAATCCATTCACTAACGTCACAGTTTAAAAAAGCCAATACAGTGGAGCAGTGGGATTTTGTAGGTCAGTGAATTTGTGACAGATTATAGGCCGATTGCCTCCCGATCTGATGCCTCTGCTCGGTACATGGTGACTGTTTCAATGGAACTGCAGCACTCAGCAAGATGCGGCTGCTTTTCACGGTTGTTCAAGATACGAAGGCATTTCATGCTTTCTGTCTAATGTTGGTAAAAATTTGAGTAACAATTGTAAACAAAGTCCTTTCACTTTATTAGGACAGGGACACAGCTCTGGCAGCAGTGATGGCTGGAAGACTTGGAAGAGATGAAATATAGCTTTAGATCTTGAAGCATCAAACTACACAAAGAATCCATCTTTGTGACAGCCATTATGTAATACTGTAATGCACTGAACAATGTGTGTGTGTAGCATCTTTTCAAATCCATTCTAAACAGATGGGTGTTTGATTTATAGTGTAGCATTTATAGTCTGTTTAGCTTTGTTTTTTGTTTGTTTATTTTGTTTTGTTTCACTTTGCTTCTTTTGATTTGACTTTTTGTTTCTTTAGCTTTTTTTTTGATTATGCAGTACTTATAGTAAATTTTGCATTGTGTCTATAGAGTTTTGTAAAATGACATGAAGGTTCTTAGTGCAAAGATGAATATAAAAAACTGTAATTGGGTAGTATTTTAGTAGATTTTGCATTGCTTTGCTTTTTGTTGTTTTTTTAAGCTTTGTTTCATTTGCTTCTTTTAACTTTTTTATTACTTTACAGTTTCTTATTTTTCGTAGCTTTGTTTCTGTTGTTTAGTTTTGTGTTTTGTTGCACTTTGTTTCTTTTTAGTTTACTTTGTTTTGTTTCTTTACATTTTGTTTTATTGTGTAGCATTTATAGTGTTTTTCTTTGCTTTTTGTTTAGTTTTTTGCTTAGTTTTAATTTGTTTAGCTTCTTTTACTTTTATTTTGTTTCTTTACATTTGATCTTGCTTTGCTTTGTTTTGTTGTGTTTAGTTTTGTGTTTTGTTTCACGTCGCTTCATTTCATTTGACTTTGTTTCTTTAACTTAACGTTTTTACTTAGTCTCTTTACATTTAATTACATTTTGTTTTAATTTGTTTCATTTCATCAGAGAGGTACAATACATTACAATATCTGAGAGGCATGCACTGATGAGAGTCTGTTGTTTTGAAGTTTATTTTTTTATAGTATATTTTTTTGTTTACTTTTTTAATCATAAGAAGTAAGAGTAAATCAGTGCAAATGTTTTTATTGAAATTAGGAGCATTGCCTGCAATATAGATATTGATTTTAGGTCAGTTTTTCTGGATCAATGTCATTACAAACAGAGTTGGTTGAATAATGGATAATCAGGTATACCTGTCAGGTATGTGCTGATCAAAGACTGTTATTTCTTACTGTGAGCAAATTAAAAATTAATGAAACATAGCACAGAGACATCTTCTTGCGGACTTCTCACAACATCCATTAATACTGTTTTTTGCAGTCATGCTTTTTGATCTGAAATATTCACAACTTGGATCAAGAGCTCATTATATGCTATAATTTCACTGTCATTGCAGTATGACCTCTCTTGGGGGAGGTTTATATTGCGTTCTTCAAAAGCACTCCGTTTTGCTAACTTATGACTTAATGATTTCAGAAATGAGGAGAGCACTGTAATTTTGCTAGCACTCGTTGCTGGTCATTTGAATGGGATTTTAAAGGAGGGCCGTGCAATTTGAGGATGTAATACTGCATTCAGAAAGTGACACTGCTATCTTTTTCCAGGTTATTTAACAGTCACCATTGAGCCTCTCCCTCCTGTGGTTATGGGGGACACAGTGACTTTGAAGTGCAATTTCAGGACGGATGGCAACTTACGAGAGATTGTGTGGTTTCGGGTAAGTGGGGTCCGAGCTTCATCTTTGCATGATACGCCTTTTATTTCAGCATCCTGGGAAAAAAATAATGACTTGTTTTTCAGTGTGCTAGCTTTTGTGCCTTTTCAAACTCTTTTAGGTTGTTGCTCTGTTGGCAAACTGACATTGTGAGAACAGAAACTGTCAAAAATATGAAAATATATTCAGGATTAAGAGTGAACGGCTCAGTGATTTTAGGACAAGCTGTTTTCATTTTGTCGTCACACAGAGACATAAATGTGGCAGGTTTGATGAGCCAACAGATAAAACATTCAATTAAACACATCAGTATGCCAATATATTTCCATGACATTTAAAAAAAGACTCTGCCACATAATTTCCAATATATCATGTTTATTTAATTACTTAGAAAATCATTAATTATTTTTTATGCTTTTCTGCATCTATCCCCCTCCACTGGAAATTATACAAAGGTCACATTCTAATAGTGGTCCCAAAAACTATTAAAAATGTATAGATAACAAAACATCAAACCATTTTATTTATTTTTAAAAATGGAGTATTTGACACCAACTGGTAAAAACTTATACTTTATCTTAAAAGCAATGAATTTGCTTTGAATGTAAATGTCTGCCAGGTGCATAACTGTAAATGTGGTTGTCAGATGTTAATGGATCTTGTCCATAGTTAATAAGATGACTTTATACATGCACTAAACCCACTTTGACATCAATTGGTTAAAACTGGCTCAGAAAAATAAAGCTATTTCTGAACTTGCACCACAGATTAAGTTATCTTAAACAATGAAATCCATACTTTTTAAGCATGGTTTTAGTCCAGATGACAGCTAAACATTTATGTGAATTATTGCAAATAATCAAGCATTTACTGTAAGTAGGAAACATGTAAATGCAACTTTCTTTTACCCAGTACATGATAGTATATTGTCATTGTTTTCAAAGGTGACGGAAGGTGGAACATCAAAACAGAAAATTTTCACCTACGACGCCATGTACAACACCAATTTTTCTCACATGGAGGACTTTCGCAGACGAGAGGACCTTGTTTACCAGTCAACTGTCAGGTTATACAGTTTATAGTGGATCTTACTTGGCTTTCCTCTCGGCACGCACAGTGCTATTTTTATGGCTGCTGCTGTTATGTGTTTAGACAGATTGTTCCTCACTGTTCTCAGGCTCCCTGAGGTTCAGATGGAAGATGATGGACCATATGAATGCCATGTGGGGATCTATGACAAGGCATCTAGAGAGAAGGTGGTCTTGGCATCTGGGAGTATCACTCTTAATGTCATGTGTAGGTTCTAGTTATAAACCATCATTTTCTACATTAAGGCATTGTATGTGGTCAAACAAAATGCAGGGATTTGCTGTAGTATCCATTCTGTTGTTAACTGCCATAGTTCTTCTAAAAATCATGTTCTTTCAAACCTGTATGACTTTCTTTCGTTTGGGTACATGAAAGAAAAACTATGGGCCCAACCGACATTCATTGTATTGACAAAAATATGTTAATTTGTGTTCCACACATGAAAGCGGTTCGGAACAACATGAGAAAGAGTCAAATATGACAGAATTCTCATTTTTGTGTGAGCTATATCTGTAACCTCTGGAAAAAGAAAAACATTTCAGTGCACTTTTCTGTTATTTGAAAGGATTCTCTGTAAATGTAATAATGATAATGGAAAATTCACGATTAACTACTTGATAAAGATGCTTATTTTGATTGAGCAGTGTTTTAGCCTAATAGTATAATAACAGTGTGTATATCTTTTCGGTATCAAACCAGGGCAATATTGTAAATTCTCAGTCTCTTTCTTAATTGCTTGTGCAAGTACCTACATGCCCATAAAGTCTGGGAATATTCAGCAGGGTATTCATGCAATTTCCCTCTGCATGCACTTGTAAATTAATAAGTTTCAATAAGATGTAATATGCCGTGACGTGAAATACGATCTAGAGTTCATTTCATGGCAGCTAAGAAATCATCAGAAAGATTTCACATGGATTGCTGACTTAAAACAAGAGATTTTGCTGTTGTGATATAAATCTTGCCTACTAATGCACTTTGCTTATAAACTGAAAGCTCATTAAATGAGGATCTCCTGGCTTGCGGTCTGAAGCACAAAAGTGCCCTTGAGGGAAAGATACTAATAATTACTTTGAATGCTGCACTGTCATCTCTGCTTATCTCTTTGTATTGCTGGTGTGACACTATCGATTTATAATGAGTTTTCAATGTCTTTGTTTTTCTCAGCTCCACCAAAATCAATATCTGTTGAGGCAGCAAATCAGCCAGCTCGATTCAGTCGCTACGAGGCTCAAAATTTCACACTTGTTTGCATTGTAACTGGAGGAAAACCTGCCCCCGTGGTTAGTAGAAGTATTAAAAACAAGCTCTAAATTAAAACCTAAATAAAGACGGACATGTACAAAGCAGAGGTTATTTAAATGGAAATGTGTTTCTTTGCCGTTTAGTTATACATTTTCGTAATTATTTCTTCACCTAACTCAGGTGTACTTCAAGAGGGATGGAGAACTTATTGAAGTCCATCCTTTCACGTCTACTGAGGAAGTGGAAAACAGAGGCTTGCTCGCTGCCATGGATAACCAGCCGCTTATCAATCGAGAACTGGATGATACAAAAGTGCAGAAGTCTCTTTCTTTCCTGGGCCCTCACAGCGAGCCGGTGCGTCTGGATAAGGACCAGCCCCACAGCAGTTACACATCTGGAGCCCCTGGTCAGGAGGAAGCCAGTCCCACCACAGAGATCATCCCAGAGACTGTGATCAGCCGAGAGTTTCCCCGCTGGGTGCTGAGCTCAAGCCCGATGTATTATTTCAACCATACGCAGTCTGAGCGTCATGACGGTACTTTGGAGGTTCAAGCTATGCTGACCTGGCACTTGAACCCACAGCTGGACAATGAGGCTCTGTTCACCTGTGAAGTCAAGCACCCTGCTCTTTCCATGCCCATGAAGGCAGAGGTTACGCTCTGTGAGTGTCACTTTATATACGTGGGGGTTTTTTTTTTTGTACAAAATAGTATGAGACTAAAGACTCGTTCACACCAAGAGCAATAACTATAAAGATAACGATAAAGATATAGTTCTAAAAGTGTTCTCAATAAAAAAGAATAGCAGGGCCCACACCACAGCTATAATGATAAAGGCACAGAGAAACGATATTGTTGGAATCAATTTCAGAAAGATTTTTCCAGCTGATGAACAGATGATATTGTCCACTGGTGTGGACGCTGATATATTTATCTTTATAGTTATCGTTCTTGGTGTGAATGGGTCTTAAATATGATTTATTAGGGGGTTCACTAATATATTCGAGTTTTATTTAATATTTTAATTGTTTGCTCTTTTTCTGTTTTACTGGAGATTACCGTTCTTAATGTAAACATTTTATCTAATCTTCAAACTAGCAACCCATCTTAGCACAATTGCCAAAAGAATGATGATTTTCATACTAGCTACATAATTGTTTTCCTGGATGCGCGGGTTGTGTGTGGGGGGGGGTTGTTTTTTAGTGTTTTTTTTTTTGTACCTAATCACCTTAAATGATTTGTGTTTTAGTTATGGTCTTTTGAAATATATATCTTTTATTTATTTAATAATTTTTTTATGCTAGTTACTGTTACCACATTGCCATAGATAAACATTACTGACTTGCACCCGTTTACACAGGTATACAATCTTAAAAAAGGAGTGTGGTAACAATATTGATCATTTGTGTACATTTATAGCCGGATTTCCCCCACACCTTGTTACACTAGAAATTCACCAGCATACAAAAAATTCCTCATATTCTTCATGGTCTTAGTTATTACAAACAGTGGATTACACAGTCTTATTTAATACAATAAGTTTGCTTGATCAAATCGTAACGGTTTTCTAGTGTTTTTTGACCAGAGGTTTCGACCCCAACCCGGGGGCATGTTCTTTTGCTCCCGGGAGCGTCGCGAAGCTGACGAATCCCTCGTGATTTAAGCTTATGCACATGTGCACATAAAAGTTTATCCAACACCAAAAGTCAGATTGCAAGAAGAAATACAAAACCTATGTGCGTGCCCTGTGATGTATGTGATATATACTGCGACAGTATATTATGTGTGATATATATATAATATATATAGCTCATACAGTACTATTTACTGATCTATATATACAGTGGAGGCAAAAAGCCTATTAGTCAGCCGCACCAGATTGTGCCAGTTCTCCCACTTACAAAGAGTGAGCACGAGGCCTGTATTTTATCATAGGTATAACCTCAACTATGAGAGACAAAATGAGAAAAAATCCAGAACATCACATTGTAGGATTTTTAAAGAATTAATTAGAAAAATTCCTCGGTAAAATAAGTATTTGATCACCTACAAACAAGCAAGATTTATGGCCCTCAAAGACCTGTAACTTCTTCTTTAAGAGGATCCTCTGTCCTCCACTCGTTACCTGTATTAATGGCAACTGTTTGAACTTGTTATCAGTATAAAAGATACTTGTCCACAACCTCAAACAGTCACACTTCAAACTCCACTATGGCCAAGACCAAAGAGATGTCAAAGGACATCAGAAACAAAATTGTAGACCTGCAGCAGGCTGTGAAGACTGAATCTGCAATAGGTAAGCAGCTGGGTGTGAAGAAATCAACTGTGGGAGCAAATATTAGAAAATGGAAGACATACAAGAACACTGATAATCTCCCTCGATCTGGGGCTCAACGCAAGATCTCACCCCGTGGGGTCAAAATGATCACAAGAATTGTGAGCAAAAATCCCAGAACCACACGGGGGGGTCCTAGTGAATGACCTGCAGAGAGCTGCGACCAAAGTAACAAAGGCTACCATCACTAACACACTGCGCCGCCAGGGACTCAAATGCTGCAGAAGTGTCCCCCTGCTTAAGCCAGTACATATCCAGGCCCGTCTGAAGTTTGCTAGACAGCATTTGGATGATCCAGAAGAGGATTGGGAGAATGTCATATGGTTAGATGAAACCAAAATATAACTTTTTGTTAAAAACTCAACTTGTCGTGTTTGGACGAGAAAGAATGCTGAGTTGCATCCAAATAACACCATAGTAACTACTGTGAAGCGATAGGGAGGTGCACGAAAACATCAACATTGCCGTTTGAGGGGCGGTTTTTATGCAAAGGCGAACCACGGACGATACTGCATCCGCTGATATAAACGCAAGAGGAATGAATGGCCGCCTTAATGTATGATGAGATTTGTTGAAGTGCCAAAACCTACTTCCTCAGCAAGAACGGCATGCAAGATGAAAAAGGGAGGCCTGGGTCTTTCAGACATGATCAGATGATCCCAAACACACCGCAACGCGCATACGAATGAGGGGAGCCTGGCACTTCGTAAGAATGCCATTTCAACGCGCTACGGGGTGGGCTCCTAGCCAGCCTGACAGATACAACCCGATAGAAAATCTTTGAGGTGCGAGCAGTTGAAAATCGGTGTTGACCCAAGCAACAGCACCCAAACATTACTGCTCTAGCAGGAGAGTCTGCATGGAAGCGAATGAGCCAAAAAATTACCAGAAACAGTGTGGCTGCAAAACCTTGTGCCAAGATTACAGAAAACGTTTGACCTCTGTCTATTGCCAACGAAAGGGTATATAACAAAGTATTGAGATTAAATTTAGTAATTGACCAAATACTTATTTTCCACAATAATTTGCAAATAAATTCTTTAAAAAATCCTACAATGTGATTTTCTGAAAAAAATTTTCTCATTTTGTCTCTCATAGTTGAGGGTATACCTATGATGAAAATTACAGGACTATCTCATCTTTTTAAGTGGGAGAACTTGCCCAATTGGTGGCCGACTAAATACTTTTTTTTTCTCCCACGGTATATATAATATAATCATATATATCTATATATAAATGAAGACCTTGACTCTCGTGTCTTCCTCTGACATAATGGAGCACACTTTGTACTTTCACTGTTTACAATCTGCTCCAAAAGCGCCCAAACTGCTCTGTGGCACCAAGCAGAGCGAAGTGGGACGGAGACAACAGTTCGCCATCAAAGTGCGCATAGGGATTCCAAATGGAGGCCGTAGAGCGGCCCCCTACAATCATGAAAGAAGAAATTGTTTCTAGTATATAAAGTTGTATGCAAAATAATTATTTGCAAACATGCACTTTAACAGTAGACCAGGCATTCAGTTTTGTCAATCAGCAGAAATGCCTACTCTAATCATGAGTGTGCACAGCTGGGCCTTACAGCAAGATGGCCATAATGCTATCAAGTGTCTTTTGCGAAATGTTGAACTACAAATTAAGTTGCTTTTGCAATGAGTTATAGTGTCAACTTAACATGTCTATTGACAGAGGCGTTCCTTAGAACAAATGTTTAAGATCTCTTCAAGTACAAATATAGTGAGCCAAATGACTACTGCAGTGGTGTTTAGCAAAGTATATAAATGATTCAAAAAGAGTTCGTCTCCCTCGCACACTCCCCACTCATAAATATTTTCGCTTTGTTTATTGTAATTTTTCACCACTTGAATGCCGCAAAAATAAAACTATATACTCTGCCCAGGTTACTAAACAGCTCAGTGTTTAAAGGTATTCTGAACGTGTTTAATGAATATTTTTGTAGCTACAGAAATAAAGTGCTTTCCAGCAGGCCCATATTCACCTGCGACACGTTGGTATTGTGGGCGAGGACCTCTGCCTGGATGGAAGCCTGAAGAGAGTGGGGACAAGATACATCCGGTCTTGGAAGAGAGAGAGAGTCCAGCATGAGCTCAACGGCATTCCATGTTTCTCTCGCACTGCCGTCCAAAACCCACTGGATATACCAACATCCACACCCGCATCATAGTATCGCAGCGAGTATACTTAGAAGAAATGCATCACAAATATTTAGATGCGTCGATAGCCAACACTTAGTTGCCTATATACTGCATCAGGTTTCTAGCCTAGCTGGTTAGCCTTCACAATGGTTAGGTCCATCTGATGTCACTTATGGATGGGCTAATTTATGCACCTTATCCTGGCCAGATCAATACATTAAAAGCCTTCAGTGCCATTACAACAAACATCCTTAATTCTCACAGTGTCATTTTGTTTATCTGGACCTACTCAGTAACCTAAGGGCTGCGGTATATGATGTGCTAAAATAAAATTATTGGATTATTAGGTGTAATGAAATGTGTTTATGCGGTTTAAGGCTTAAGAAAAACACATTATTTTCCACATACTGCCCAGCCTTTCTGAAACGCGTCGATTTTTAAAAAACTCATCGGTCTGAAAAAGCGAGATGTACTCTGATTGGCCAGCTATCCAGTGTGTTGTGATTGGCCCGAATACCTCAAGAAGGTTTTGTGATCGGAAAGTTACGCCCTAATACCATAACTGTGATGCCCTGATCCGGCCCGCTCAGAGACGACGCCCCCCCAGACAAAGAAACATGAAAAGCCATTATAACGATACTTGGCATCATTGCATCAGTTGGGGACGCGAGCTATAAGACATATACTGTCTTTTTACCACGTTGACATCGCGCCCCGGTAAACATACAAACCATCGTCTGCATCTTGTGATCAGAGAAATGACAATAACATCCGCGCTAACTCTACACTAGCTATAAACATCGGTTTGAATCGTCAAGCTGCGGACCAAATTCTGTCTCAGAGTGAAAAAGCGCACTACTTACAGTCTTTGAGTCAGAACAGCGGCATTGTAGTCTACTCTACCAGCATCAGTAAACAGTCCTCCATAAAATGCTCTGCACACATCTAAATATTTGGGTTGAACTGTTCTGGAACAGTGTTGTCAATACAACTTAACCACTGATTTTTATTGTGTCACTCTTTTGGAACCCCCCCCCCCCCCCCCCATAGGCCAAACAAAGTTGAGTCATTTCGCTTTCAGGCAGTCGAGGCGAGGGTTAGAGTGAGCGGAGGCCGCGCGGAATCGACGAAGGATCGCCAGCGGCTTGTTGGCCAATCCCATAGTGACGCGCCCGGGTCGCGACTCCGCTTCATCCACGGTGCAATGAAAGCCGCCATACGCGCGAATCCACAGCCCTTCAAAGTTGATGTATATTCCTCAGCAACCAGCCACGGATCAGCCTCCAGCGCAATGACAAAGCAGATAATCGTCTCTTTTGGAAGAGCCCAACAAAGGTAGTTCGCTTTCACAACGAACACATGGCACGGCCAACTAACAATACTAGAAGCCTGCAGAATAAAATTACGCCTTCTTCTTTGAACCCTCCTGCTGAACATTTGGGTGGTGATTATGCAAATATTTCCCACATCGGAAGTAGACATGATAGGGGGTCGCGTTTAAACGAGAGGTTTACGCTGAGGAGCGTGCGACATAGTCTTTAACTTTTTAAAGAATATCTCTTTGGATTTTAGACTTCAGTCTTTGCAACTTTACAGATATTCTTTACGCACCAAGAGCTTGTAACACTTCAAAGAGAAAGGAAAATCGCATCATATGACCCCTTTAAAGCCCCTATAACTGTTTAGGTAGAGATGATAATCCCAGTAAGCTGTCTTATTTTCCAAAAGACATCACAGTGTTTGTCAGTAGCGCAAAAAAACAAAACAGTCCAACTGCACACATTAGTGTGACATGGTATGTTTTGATACAGACATGCATAACCTATTTATGACTCTAAAGTTGCAAGTGCAAGTAATTGTTGTGTATATAGTAACAGTTTCCTTTTATCGGAGTGTCTATTTACACTAAGTGCAAATACCTGCCTTGTTGGCAGAGGCTATTTACATAATCGCACACCAACTGTGATGATTGAGGGCAGTCAAACACTATTAAAGAGCTCTGCAAATATCAAGGTCCTAACTAGCGTAGGGTCAGCAATAAAGCATTGTGCTTTGTGCATGCCCGATCGAAACCGGATCGGTCTCATGTTTTTTTTTTCTTTGTTTTTTTTTTTGATCCCCCCCCAATTCTTTTTTATACCCTTTTCAAATATATCATCGGAAAGGCATTTATTTTAAATAAAAATGAAGGAAATAATCAAAACGTTGAAAATAAAATATCGGGTAGGGTTAGGGTAGGTGTCCCAATAAGGTGGGCATCCATTTAATAATTTGAATTAAAATTATAAAAATTACACTCAATACGTTATTATTGCGTACTTTTTATAATGTACTACAATACTGAGGCGCAGCAGATAATTGACACTATTTGCAAAAATTAGTATAGCAGAAAATCCTGCTATTTGAACAGTGTAAATAGATCTATAGCTATTTGCACTTATTGTAAATAGCATATCGCAAAAAATGCTGCTTTCACTTAGTGTAAATAGAATTCATTGGTATTTGCACTTAGTGTAAATAGCATCAATTCCTAAGAAAATATGTTATTTTCACTTTTCAGATGCTATTACAATAGAACATTAGAAAATTCTAACTTGTTTTTTTTTGTTTTGGCCTGCAAAAATCCCTTCAGCACAATGGCTGAATGCAAATAGAGCAATATCAAAAATCAAGTAGAGCATTAGTAACTGCTAACTAATTTTTTTCCGATGGTGCATCTGCACTACTATGTGACTATAAAGGTCCATGATGACCAGAATATCAGCAAGTTCAACATAACCAAACTACCGAGTCCACCTTTAAGGTTATATATTTCAATGCTTTCTTATTTCTCTGTTTTATGTGTCTTTATTGATAACTTTTACCTTTACATTTTTTAACAGAAAATCCCAGGATCAAGAAGACTATACATCTGAACTGTAAGGCACAAAAACATCCTACACATGACATATCCAACAGTATTGTAGATAAACTCTCACCATGACTGTTAAATAATTTTCAGTTGGCGATTCTGCTGGAGACATGCTTGGGCCCTCACTGATGCTGCTGCTGTTGTCATTGACTCTGGAGTTAACATGAGCACTATGGGATGCGCTTTCCATTAGTCCCCTCTCTGATTCTCTGTCAGCTCCTCTGCCATCTCTCTCGCTGTCCAGCAGCTACGTTATAATCCAGGACTGAGATTGCTGCAGAGAAATATGTGCTCAGAATGAGAACGATAAACTCAACCCTCCCTGACCACCCCAACCATGTGACAATGGTTCAGCTCAGTTTGTTCCGCACCTGTTTTGTCACAATACAGTGACATATTCATGCTTTGACTTCATTTTCTATATTGTATTTGTGCACAGCTGTGTTGCAGAAAAGGATTAGGGTGAAGTGGAACGGGACGGCCCACATAGCCTACAGATAATCCTGGACATACATTACAGCTTTCATCATTCTAAACAGCTTATTGTAATGTCATTTCATTAATGTTGTTCTTTATATCCAAGCTGTTGAGTGCAAAATCACTTACTTGACTTCATAGCAGAAGGTATTGAATGTTGAGAATGAGATTCACCTACTGCATATGACCTCTAGATGACGGTATAGATCTTCAGACCGAATACCTTTTTTTTAATGCATTAAAATATCCATAGACCCTTTTGGCTGGTGTGCACTGAGAAGTTCCTCAAGCAGCTATGTAATGCATTATAGCGCATAACGTCAATATCTCTGCAGCGAACAAGGTGTGTTACTACACGTGATACAGAATAATTAAAGGCAACTTTTGAAATTAATTTTAATTTCTTTCTTCTATTTGTACAAAATTCGTACAAAATGTAAATGATGGTGTGACAGATTACAACGTCCAATTAATTATTATAATAATTATAATTATAAAAATCTTCTGCATAGAAATACAGTGCTGAGCACAAGAATGACCTGAGTTGTGACGTTTGGAAAGGGCGTGTATGTCGACACGAAATATGGCGGCAAACAAGTCGGTTGTGAGTGGTAATGAGCCATGCAAAATTATTTTAATTTTATTTTAAGCACCGCTTAGCCAATCAAATTCGGGGACACGTGCACAAGTAGTTGCAACATTAAATTCTGATTGGATGAGCCATGTTCGAAGCCGCAGTCAAATTATTAACATAAGATGCTTTGCTAGATTAGGGTAGGCTAATGACCCAGCTAACAAAAATATGTTCAAAGAATGTTTTGGTAATGTTCCCATTGTTATAAAAACTAATTCTGAACGTTCAAAAAGTCCAGTTTAAAAAATATATTTTCCCCAGGTTATTTGAACGTTAAGGGAACATTCCATTTGATAATTTTGCCAAACGTTATGGGTACATTAGATGAACATCCATGAACAAACATTCTATGGAAAAAAAACGATGTATATTTTGTGTTATTTTAAAGGGGTCATATGATGCGATTTCAAGTTTTTCTTTCTCTTTGGAGTGTTACAAGCTGTTCGTGCATAGATAAGATCACTAAAGTTGCAAAGACAAAAGCCTCAAACCCAAAGAGATATTCTTTATAAAAGTTAAAAGTTCTTCCTAAAACGCCTCGTTTAAACACGCCTCCACATGTCTACGTCATGATGTGGGAATATTTGCATAACGCCGCCCAAATGTTCACCAAAGATAGAGGCGTAACTTTTATCCGCTGTAGTAGTGTTGCCTCCGCCACTTATCGGGAGACGCGTGTGTTTCGTGTGAAGTGAAACTACTTTGTTTGGTCTTCCAAAAGAGGACACAACTAGAAATCAGTGGTTAAGTTGTATTTACAACACTGTTCCAGAACACTTCAAACCAAATTTTCAAATGATTGCAACGCATTTTACGGAGGACGAGGACTGTTTCCTGGGAGAGTAGACTACAATGCCGGTGTTCCGGTGAATTCAGTTCTCCTGTTTCCCCTTCGGTGGCATGTGACCACAGTCTATGATGCTGAAAATAATGCAAGAATCACTAAGTCAGTATAAACAGTATTAGTCCCACTGGATGAAACAAATGGCTGTTTATAATGGGTTTTAGTGGTTTTGTCTTGTGGCGCCGGGACACAGTATCACAGTATGGTGAGGGGCGTAACATTTCCTTCACGCTTGAGGAATAGCTGGCCAATCACAACGCACTAGATAGCTGGCCAATCAGAGCACACCTCGCTTTTCAGACTGATGAGCTTTGTAAAAATCGACGCGTTTCAGAAAAGGCGGGGCATAGAGGAGCAGCAACAATAATGTACAGTAGTGGAAAATAATGTGTTTTTTTTACTTTAACATAAACACATTTCATCACACCAAATAATGTTGTTTTTAGCAACATCATATGAACCCTTTAACACATTAAAAGACCAGAAAAGGCCTACTGGAGGAACGTTTATTCATAACATTGAGATAGATAACCTTGCCAGAAGTTTTGCTAGTGAGATTAACCTTTTCACTATAATAGATTTTTAGCAGCATTACATTTCTGAGATATTGTAAATAGCCTAAATGCCGCGTGAAAGTTGGATGACAAAACAGATGCACATTACTAATGAGTCTCACAGCAGTTTACACGATGAGCCCCTTTAAGTCTTTAACAGTGCATGACTTAACGTCTAATGAGAGGATAACAGTGTAGCATAAATGATGAATAAATGTTTCACTAATTATGTCTCTCAATCTTCGTGCGACACTTGAGATAGTGCGCACGGAGACTGGATGAGATATACCGTTATCCATTGCGCCCCGATGTTTGAGAGAGAGAGAGAGAGAGAGAGAGAGAGAGAGAGAGAGAGAGAGAGAGAGATGAGGAGGAGAGAGGAGAGAGCGAGCAGACTCTAGAGCCGATGAAGAGAGAGAGAGAGAGGAGTCTCACATGTGACAGTTCTAATGTAGGTAGGTAAGACACTTGGCACGGTAGACCTGCTCGCACTTTAAGGGGCTTTCTTCTTACAGACCAGGAGAGCAGGACGCATTTGCAGTTACCCAGAGACCTTCAGCGTGCCTTTTGACAGCTGACAAGTTACAGGCACATTCGCTTCTTACGAGCTTGTTTTATTCCACAAACTTGATAGAAGATCGGACTATCTGAAAGTCATGATGGAGATGAAGGTGCTGGGATGCGCGTTGCTTTTTCCTCTCCAGATCTTATTTTGCTTATTGAGGGCGATCGTGCGCTTCTTTACGCGCCAGAAGCGCAGAGATGTGGGCACTGATGTGGTCCTCATCACTGGAGGTGGAAGAGGAATCGGCCGTCACCTGGCTAAAGAGTTTGCCAAGCAAGGAGCAAGAAAGGTAAGGCTGCGTTAGCGTTTTTATTCAGTGAAACAATAAAACGCAATTCATTACGATGTTATCTACTCACATGCTCTTTGTAATTAAAAAAATAAAACATTTGAGTGCTTTCCATTTCAGTCTTGATCAAGGACCGCCTATAAAAAAGGATTTTGAGCTTTTTAAAGAAGCTTTAAAAGTCTTTTAAAAAATTAATCTATTAGTATGTAATGTATTGGGAAATGCAAACTTCCAAAGCGCAATCTGTGGTTAGTCTCGCGCAACACAAATTGTAATTTGGCGCCACTAACTCGATTAGCTAAACTAACGTATTTATCTACAAAACTCTTTTTTAACAGAACAATAAAGTTCTGCGATATATTTTCATAGGCATATAATAAAATGAAACACAACAAGGCTATTTATCGACGTAACCCCGCCGTAACGGAAAGCGCGCAGGCGGCGTACCGTTGTTATGGTTACCTCATCTGTTAGCGTCTACAGGTAATTGGCGACAGGTGAAAATACGCCCTGCGTTTAATATCACTTTCAAAATTGCTCACTTGCTGACATGGATTGAGTTATAAAAATTCACAGCACTCCTACAATACTCACACATAGGGCCTACGTTTTAAAGCAAGAAAGAGAAATAGAAAAGGAATCAGCTCAGATCTATGTGCCTATAAGAAATTCCAAATGTGAATAGGACATTTTTCTGTTACATAATTGATCGGTTTGTTTATTATTTCAGCATTACTGACAACCAAACAAAACCAGTAAGGGTTGTGTTTATCTGATTTATTCACATTGCAGTAAACACACCTTTTTGGTTATGTAAATACACTTTGAAAGGGCCGAGTTTGTCCTGATGGGACACAGTATGGTTTTCCAGTCAGCGCAGTCAACAGAATGTAGTGACCTGTTGCTACCCTGAAGCCTTGTTCTGTTTCATATTCCTCCTGCACACAAACACAGGTGTTTCCTAAGCCTTTATGTCTTTACAAATGCCTAACAATGGGCTGCTGACAGGCACGGCTGTTTTGTTGAACTCAAATCATGTGTGACTCTTTAACCTTCCAGGGAAGTTCAAAATCCCCAGTCGTACAGGATGAACTGTCACAAATCATCTTGTTGTTTATTATGATTATTGTTACTGAATATAAAACTGATTTAAACTTACTATATCACTCTTCCCAAGAATAGAGTAACACCAGTAAAAGCACAAGCATCAAGTGTCAGGAACACATTAATAGTGTGCGTGTGAGGGACTGAATGTATATGTGCTGCGTTCATGTGTGTGAATGTGCACCCGACATGTGTAGGTGTGTGAATGGATCAATTGCAAGGGGGTGTAGTAGGCAGAGAAGCACCTTGCAGATTGGTTACCACAACCAAGTTCATAGGCAGGTCAGCCAGATTTGCAGAGCAGGGCTGATGATGTCATTTGTGTTATTGTGTGGGCTGCTTACGGCTGAATCCCAGAGGAACAGAATCAAACGGAAAGCCAACGGAGCTGAAGCTGTGTATGAAAGTCAAGTCAAGCAGACACAAGTTAGGCCTCCTCAATTAAATATCGATCAAATATGTGTTTTATTTCCCTTAGAGAGGATTAAAATAGGATGAAAATCTTTCACATCTTTTCCCTATAATCTACTGCATTAGTCTGTGAGTTTAGAAATCTTGAACAGCATTAAAATATTCTAAAATGTACATTTATAATTATGAAGTTCTTCAAAGTTTATGTAAATGATGAAGGATGAGGTATAAAGGTGGGACGGTAAAGGTGAATAGAGGTTGGCACTCCCATGCTCCCAGCTGGGCTTTGGCCCATGCCTGACCCCTCTGGGCCAGCACTAATGAGGGGGCGTTAGGCTGCCCCTGCCCATGTCTCCCGGTGGCTCTGTTGCTTGAACTTTTACTGATAATGGGACACTCACCATGTGCTGTTTGTGACATTGGTGGGACATGAGTCAGGCAGTATGTCACCTGAGAAAACTCATCTGTTGCTTGCTTGCCCTTTTTCACTCTGTCCCTCTCAAAATTATATTTTATATAAAGAAAATTAAGCCAATTTTAGTACTATTAACACTTTTTTCTTTTTTTAATTGCACTGTGACTATATATTGTCCTACTTAGGGTTGTGGGGATAATGGGGCATCTCCAGAATTTCGAGCCATAGGTAAGGAAACACCCTGGATGCATAGTTTTATTTTATTTCATTTCATTTCATTTTCTTTTATTTTCCAGTTGTCCTATGTAGGGTTACCAGAGATGCTGCAGCATTTTCCTGTCAAGCAGGGAAATACCCTATTTTATTTATTTTTTCTTTCTTTTTTTTTTTACAGTTGCTGTGTAGGGTTGCAAGAATGCTGGAGCATTTTCCTGGCAAGCATTAAATTAAAATTTTTATTAAATTAAATTTTGTTTTATTTTGTTTTGTACTGTCACAATGCAAAAATAAAAAATTAGTGATGACCCGGACATGTTCTTGACAGGTTATGTGAGATTCCCCCACACTAATGCTCTCCCTTGAGAGGCTTTGAATACTGAAGGGTTCCTCAGAAGGTCAGAACATGTGGCTGTTTTATGTGTGTATGTTTGTTTATGAGGTGGATTGAGATTGACAGGTTGGGGAGGGGATGGACTCATCCTTGTGTTCATTACCTCTCGCTGACCTTGCTGAGTGATGGATCTAATAGCCAGAGAGTTAACCGACCTACACAGCCTGACCCTGTCCTCTATCACTCTCACTGGCTCTCCCTAAACCTCGTGTACAATGATAAGGAAATACTTCATTCAGTAACTCCTTAGAGGGCTCAACCTATACATCAATGTGTAGCAATCATGCATAATACATCACAGAGTTGGAGAGAGTTGTCCCTCAGCTTACAATGTAAAAACTCCTTCTGTTGTCTTGAAAATTGTAAATTATGTTCTGCATTTACTTTACACCAATCATGACTTTCCTCCCTCAGGTGATTTTGTGGGGGCGCACAGAGAAATGTTTAAAAGAGACATGTGAGGAGATCTCCATGACTGGAACAGAGTGCCATTACTTTGTGTGTGACGTGGGCAACAGAGATGAAGTGTACCAGCAGGCCAAAGTGCTCAGGGAAAAGGTAAAGGTATATTTAAACCCTTCATGCCTTATCTCAAGAGATCAAAAAAGATATTTTAGCCAAAAGGACTTTACATAGAGTGACCCGTCTTAAACAGCTAGTCCTGTGGCTTTTGCTCGGGTACATCCATTCACAAGACTGTAAGGTGTCTTATTTGTCATTTTAGGTTTCAGAAGTGTGCTCTCTAGCACCCCCTTTGTGGCTGCTAGGGTCTAGGCTAGGGATTTTCAAGTATTTTAATGCTGAAGACACCCATTCTGTATATAGTGCTTTCTTGTGTATGGGACCCTTGTTCATGTTGTTTTCTAAATTAAATAATTGCATTATTTATATTATCATATTATTTATACTTATTTTACATAATGTTGCTATCATTTTTGTTTCTTTTTGTAATGAGTTGTGATATTGTTTTCGGCATTGTCTGTGGGAAACTTTTTTCTGCTAATTTAAACAATTGCCTACTTTACATGTTTTTAAATTTTTTTATTATTAGTATTTTTCTATATTTTTCTCTTCTTGGTATTCTATGGGGTACCATGTTAAATTAAACAATTGCATATTTGTATATTGTTATTTACTGATTTAAATAAGGCACAAAATCCTTTCACAGACTTTAAATAACGTTCCATCGGTGGAATGGCCTGCCAATCAACGAGCAGCCTTAGTCCTTAGCCATCTTCAATAATACGGCTAAAACAATCTCTTAATCTTTTATTTGCCCTCTAACTCTAGCCTCTCTATTTTAAAAAAAAATACCCATTTGTAGCTGAAGGCTATTTATTAATAAAATAATTCTTATATTAACATTCTATCTGTTTTCTTTTTATTTATTATATATATATATATATATGGCATCTATTATTGTTATCTTTTTGTTACTTGAGAACCAAAGAATAAAATTTACTTATCCACACAGTAAATTTTACTCTAAATGGATGCGATGTGGTCTCACACAGGTCGGGGATGTCACCATTCTTGTCAATAATGCAGCTGTTGTCCATGGAAAATGTCTTATGGACAGTGACGATGACGCACTCCTGAAAACCCAGCACATAAACACACTTGGACAGTTCTGGGTAAGAGACTAATCAATATATTAACTTATTCTCTGCTCGCATGACTGTCAATTTATTGCAGTGCAGTAACCGTGCTTTGAACCTAACATGAACTCTAGATACTCCTTTGTGTTTTGCAGAACATTTTTCATTTACTTAACGCTAAGTCACTTGGCATGCTGTAATTCTTGGAAGCGTTCCTCATCATTTAAGCATGTTTTTGCCAAGAGAGAAAACGTAACACCGACAAATTCCTCACATAGAAGAGTCAGAGACAAAAATACAAGAGAGATTCACAAACAAAAGCAAATGGTCTTAAAAGAACTGGTGCAATAGTTAAAGTTAAACATTTCGAAGAAAATGGACTGCTCAGATTGAAAATCTACACACAGTCATGCTTTTTAGGACACATTCATAGTCAATGAGAACAAGAGCTGATCATCTGAGACTTTAGCTGCAGTAGTAGCTCACGCTGAGGATTGCTGTAATATATTGTTGCTCTAATCTCAAACACATGGCCTTTTCTGAATGCCAGTTTTACATAGAGTCCATCATCTGACTTGAGATGAAACACTGAATGTGGACTCATATTTCTGCTGAGCTGGTCAAATATGCTTGTTGACATTCACCAAAGGTAGTCTAGAGAATACTAGACAATTAACACATTCCCGACCCCGAAGTTCTGAAGCTTTCATTGTTATTGTTGGATTTTCCAGAAGATGGTTGAGGGAACAGAACAATGTGTAATTGTGTCTGTCTCCCCCACAGACCACGAAAGCATTTCTGCCTCGCATGCTGGAGCTCTGCAACGGCCACGTGGTGTGCATTAACTCCATTCTCTCCCTCTCCTCCATCCCTGGAGCCATCGACTACTGCACGTCCAAGGCCTCGTCTTATGCCTTCATGGAAAGCCTGACGCTAGGCCTGCTGAACTGTCCAGGAGTGGGCTGCACCACGGTGCTTCCCTTCCATACTGACACAGAGATGTTCCAGGGCATGAGAGTTAGGTAATGAGCTGCTGGTGCTGATAAACATGAAGACCTAGTTGAAATTTAAAAAAATGGTCCATCATTCAATGAATTCATGTTTTAGGTTCCCTAAGCTGTTTCCTCCTCTGAATCCTGAGATGGTGGCCGAACGCACTGTAGAAGCTGTAAGGACCAACACTGCCTTTGTTGTCCTGCCATGGACCATGCACTTTCTTGTCATCCTTAAGAGGTGAGACTATCACTGTTGTTGGAATCAGAGCAGAATTACATATTTTTATTCACAATTCATTATTTCATAAAAAAATTATTCATTATTCTATGCATTATATATTACATATTTCAATTGGCTGCACATAACTTCTTGATTTTTTTCACAGTCTTTTGCCCCAGTCTGCCCTGGAAGAGATCCATAAGTTTTCAGGAAGCTACACCTGTATGAACACATTCAAAGGACGGACTTAAACTTAGAAGCAGTGTGACTGTGAAAAATCCTCAAAACCAGTTTTTTAATGCAAAGCAAGCACTACGTCCAGGAACACCAATGTGTTGCTTTGTGGACGCAAAAAAAAAAGACTGTGAAAGGTTCATTGGGAACAGCGAATCAAGATGGCTTGTTTTCCCAGGAACTGTTATGTCTGCGAGTTTTATGTGGATAAATTTTGATTTTTTTGCCCTATACTGGACTGCACACAGGCATGTAGATGAACGTGTTCTTTGGATATTTGTGATAGTAAGGAGCACAGACTGTTACAGTTAAAGGGATAGTTTACCCAACTGGAAAAATGACCCAGATTACTCACCCGTCAAGCCATCCTAGGTGTATATGACTTATACAATTAGAGTTATATTTAAAAATGTTCTGGCTCTTCCAAGCTTTATAATGGCGTGAATGGGTGTCGAGATTTTGAAGTCCAAAAAAGTGCATCCATCCATCATAAAAAGGTGCTCCACGCTGCTCCGGGGGATAAATAAAGGCCTTCTGAAGCAAATCGATATGTTTGTGTAAGAATAATATCCATATTTAAAACTTTAGAAACCATAATCTCTAGCTTCCGCTAACTGTCGTACTCGTGTTCACAAGAGAGTGATATTCCAGCAAAACAAAACACCAGTCACAAATTCACACATTTATAAACTACGAAAGTACCTTGAAATCCATTGAGACCAGCAAACGCATCACTGAATCAATCTTCACGGAAGTTGATGTCACGCTCCACGGACACACCAAAGACCGTGAAAGACTAGAAAGTGAACATAAACCTCAATTCTCTTTCCGGCTCAGACTGCATTGGTTAAGCTTATGGGGCTGTCACGTGATGAACGAACGACTCAAACCCGAAGACGTCAGCGATAAGGTGAGGTGGTGCATAGACTGAAGACCAGGTAAACAATGAATTAATTTTTTCCTGTTTTCTTATAGCAGTTTTGTATTGTTTTTAGTGTGATCAACGTTTGCGTAAGTAGAAGATATGTTTGGGAAGTAACACGTAACATTTGAATTACATTTTGCTAAAATGAACGAAATGACTCGAAAAAAGATTGGTTCATTTTGCTGAACGAAACTCAAAAGTCTGAGTCGGTAAAATGATCCGAACTAACCCCCTGGAGCTGTGTGGAGCACTTTCTGTGATGGGTGGATGCACTTCATTTGGCTTCAAAATCTCAAGCAACATTCATTATAATTATAACATTCATAATCATTATAAAGATTGGAAGAACCAGGACATTTTTTTTATATAACTCCAATTGTATTCATCTGAAAGAAAAAAAGTCACATACACATAGGAGGGTGAGTAAATCATGGGGTAATTTTCACTTTTGGGTGAACTATCCCGTTAATAATGAAATGGTTCTTCCAATGCTCTGAGGTTTTTATCAGGGCCTGTTTGGCCTTGTAAGGTGTGACTTGGGAGTTTTATAGATTTTCACTGATTTTAAGAACATTTTTTAACAAAAGTCAGTCAAGTCTTCAAATACATACGGCAAATGTAGATACTTTTTCAAATATTTATATTTTTTAAGTTGCTAATATAAAATATATTTACATAAACATTAAATTTCAATAAGTTTGAGCTGTTTTCTCATTTATCTTTTGGTCATTTTATATATTTCAATCCAAATATAATACTGTCCAAAACATATATATATATAAAAAAATTTAATCATTTTTGCATTTACTCAAGTTAAGATTGGAAGTGTATGTTCTTTCTCAAAGTATATTTTGTAATGTATTTTGGTTTGAACTAAATATTTGTTTAATTTAAGCAGTACTGCTTAAATATATTTAACAAATATATTTTGGCCAGGAATTTTTTTTTATATTTTTTGCCGTATGGGACTTGTTTAAAGTAATTCCAGGATGTCTATCTTCACATTACTGTCAACTTCAAATAAACAGTATTTGATCTTAAAAAACCCATGGTGAGTGTTATTTTGTGGGTGTTCATGTTGGTTTGAAAACAGGGAAGTGTCAGTCCCTGGCAGTGTGCTTGTTCTGTCTTTGCCAAAACTCACAGGCATTTCATGGTCAGCATTCCACCACTGCAGGCCAGCCAATCTAGAGCTCATTGTACACTAGGCAGGGTTGTCATAACACTAACTCCGCTGAACAGGAAAGCACACTGGAGAGGGGTCAGCCACTGGAAGGCTAATAGATTAATCTAGAACTTGTCATTTTATTCAGCTTTGTCACTCACACCTAGCTGAACGGCTGATGTTCGCTGTCGATGCAGCTGTATCGCACCAAACAGATGGTAATGCAGTGCCTGTTCACAATTTTCTCCTACGCCTCGATTTGCCAAATTGGATGCGAGATCTAAGACTGTGTAACCTCATAAAATCAAATCTACAGGCAGATGTTTTTTTCTTTCGGCGTCTCTCCCTCGGATTCTTTCCATGTGGTGCATCCCTGCTGCAGTATTAGAAGACAATAGAGTGTTATCAAAGCACACTGGGGACTGAAACTGACATACAACAGGCACGGAGCAGCTATTGCAATTATGTGATTACCAATTCACATCACATTCTTCATTCTACACTCTGCTGTTATTTTGTGGCTGAAAGGAAAAGTTACTTTCTGATTAACTATATAAAATAAATAATGTACGCTGTGGGGCTGGGGGAATAATCACCAAAAATGTTGTATAACACAAATGACAAAAACTGAAGAATGAGACTTGGCATGTCTAATGGCAATGATGGACACTGTTGAGAGTGGGATCAGGACATGAAACTGTGTCATGGGGTGCATGTGTGTTGGAGAAGTCAGCTCAAATCTCAGGGGGTGAGTTCAGAGCAAGGTTAGCCAAATAGTAGATAAATCTGAGAAGGTTGTTGGACAGACAGCTCACCCTGTGATGAACCCTTTGCCCAGGAAAAAGAACTGCTTAATGTGACCCAGCACAGGTGGAAAAGAAGTAGAAATGGGTACTAGGAGAATTGGTAGGGCACAACTCGTCCCTATTGTAACAGATAACTTCAGGGATGTTGAACATATGCCATTAGCTTTCACAGGTTTGTGAGATCATATCTGAACCAGATTTGGTCAGACTGGTCTGTGTTACCACATATTGTACTTGTTTGTTTGAACCCATGTGTTTCTTATGACAACATCTCATTAACGAAAGCACGCTTACGTCTATGCAGTGCATGAATGCTAAATGTTAGCAATAGTATTGTCCTTGTCAATGTTATTTGTCCAAGCAGGGCAGGGTTGTGTGGCCACCGCTCATCCATCTTTAAATAATGAGTGTGTCACCCTGAGGGAAGAGACCATTGATCTGACATCACACTGTCAGTCAAGAAGAAGAAGGTAGACAGTCTCTGCGTGCATACTCGTGCATACCCAATGTGCGTGCATACCCAATGTGCATACTCTCTGCCCTAAATAGTATTGAAAATCACTAATAGAATTTAGGATAGTATGCACATTGGGGCGCAGGCAAAGTGTTTTGAAATGCAGCCGTGTTTAACTAAAAGAAACTTCTTTAAAATTCCAAATTAAACGTTACAGAAAACTTGTGTATAATGCCAGAGATTTTATCTCATTTTAAATACATTTTGATATCTTTAAATCACTGTTTTATTGACAACTAAAATGTACTATTATAAGCAAATGGTCGTTTCTTGCATCTCGCGATAATAATAAACACGGTGCTTCGCGGCTTAGCGCTGTTTTGGTACTTGGCGCAAAATAACCGCCAATTAACAAGCAGCAGCATGTGACCGTCAGCCGCAGAAATGGAGACTTTAAAGGTCCCATATTGTCAAAACTGAAATTTCCTGGCTTTTTTCATGATAACAGAGGTCTAGGTGCTATGTAACTACCATACAAATTTCAAAACAGTCAGTCCACAGTAAATGCACACAGCCTGCATAAAGTAGCTGTGATTTTTCACAAACTGTTGTGACTTCCGTAAAAAGTTGACGTCAGAACTACACAGTCACCACCCCGAGCACCGCCCACCGTCCCACTCTCCTTTTGCCAAACCCCCAGACAACATCGCGTCCATGCTTTTGCTGAACAAGGACAACACGGAAACATATCGAAAAGGTTAACTTTAACCACAAAATCAGATCGGCCGACCTGTAACGTTACACTCTCACTCAAAGGATGGACGATCTGACAGGATTGTTACAATGAGGTGATCACATCTAACGTGTAGAGTAAAGACAAACTCACAGTGTCTATCTAGTCATGATGAAGATGAATATACCATTCAATTTCAGCAGGCAACTATTTTACAGCTACATTATTGTTCCAGCTGCAATAAATCACAACAATGTATATACAATTACAAATGATTATATATAAATCGTCAGTTTGTTGTTTTACACACATGCACACAGACATTATTTCATACACGACATAATCGTGAGATGCAAGAAACAGACATATGGCAAGAAATCTGTAGACGTGCCCATAACAACAAAAGACAATACTTTATTTAACCTTTTCTCGTTTTATGGGTTAACCACAGCCTGTCGTCGGTTTTTTGTCTGGCAGTGGCAGCAGATATGCGATTAAATTTCTAATTTGAGGCTGTATTACGTTGATTCTGACACCTAACATCATAACAAGATGATATTTTAAGCTCCTTACGTAGCCGAATCTGCCCTGGTTTGAATAGGCCGCCTCCAGTTTCCCATTTGTTTTGCTGCCTCCAGCTAGCACTGTGACGTCGGCTGACCCTAGTTACATGTGGTTGCTGGCCATGCGTCACTCAGAAAACAACAGGCCAATCAGTAGAGAGGCTCATGAATATTAATTAGAACAAAATCGACCTGTTCTCAGTAGAGTTCCTGAGAGAGGAGCTGTAAAAAATATTGAGATGGTTTTTGGTACTTATAATGCAAATATATATTCTTAAGGACATCAAAACCTAAAATAAAACTCCAGAAAGGTGTAAAATATAGCAAACATTGGTAAAGTCGTCATGCTTCATCAAAAACTATTTAAAACTATAGGACTTCAGCCCACAAACATGGAGGTTCATCCAATCTCACAGAAGGGAAGCAGATAAACCTGCTAGCCTTATTATGATGCAGGGAAAAAATGTTGACATTTTGGATACACAAAGCAGAAAACGTATAAAGCACTTGGTATGGCAAGATGTCTTAAAATGTATTCCTTTTTTTAACATTTAAACTTAGACACATTATTAGATTACCTTTTGACTTTATGAATACATAAATGACAGCTTAATGATTTTTTTTATATTTTTTGTATATTTATTTAAAGACCGCATGTACCCTTTTTTTGTCACTGGTGTTACCTTACTTCTTTGGCAATTTTAGAGTTTTTTTATGAAATATTATTTCTCGATTTTTTCAGCACATGTAGTCAGAGTTACAGAAAAATAATAATGCACGTTGATTACAATTATTTTTCATGTTGTAGTTTATTATTGTTGTAATTTATTTGAATTAGGTTTTGTTAAAAGGGTGATGAATGAGTTAGTTTCATTTGCGCAACAGGGATTTGTATAACAATGAAAATATAAAAAAAAAAACAAAAAAAAAACAAAAAAACATGATTGCGATCCTGTAAATCTCTAAACTCTTGAGTGTAGCAGAATTTATTGGATGTAAAATTATTATCATGCCACATGTGACATTTTATTTAATGTGGAGGAAAAAAAAACACGGTTCTTCTTCCCATGGTAACACCAGTGACACAATGAATCACCAGTGACATACATTAGACCAAATATCCTTATTCTTCAACTATAATTATTAGAGGAGACTAAATTGTTACATTTGGCATTTAGTGAAAGCAGTAAAAGAACATAAACATAAACTGATCTTCACTGGTGTTACCCATAAGGAAGGTAACACCAGCGACTATTTTCATGAAAAATGCATTTTACAAAATGTCTGCTGCAAGGTATCAAACCACATGTTGTCAATCATGGTATACTCACTAAATTAAGTAGTTTAATCCATTTGTATTCTAGTTTTTTACAATTTCCGAACAATAACGTAGGTCATGCAGTGACTTCAACTAAAAGCCTCATATGAAATCATGAGATAAATGAGAACATTTCTGATAACTGAAAAGAGACAGTGGACTTAACATGGGCTTTTCTTAATAAGATCTTCAGGAAATAGGAGGAAGTCAAGTGATGTCATCAGTGTGATTTTTATTTCAAAATAAATGATTTTTGTTAAACGGTAACACCAGTGACACAACTACATTCACCAGGACCACTACTTTCATTATATATTTTATAATATTTATTTGGCATTTAGTTTTTTTATATTTGATAGTTATGAATACATTACTGTATTTTAAATGGTAGAAAAACCTGTTTTTGACCTCAAAATAAAGCACTTTCCCTCTGTACATGGCTGTGGGGACGAGCAGTTTTGTGGTTAAAAACAAATATTGCCACATTGATGGCTCAAGAAGGTGTAATTGTTCAAATAACACATTGTTTCATTTTAAAATATAAAAAAATTGTATCCCTAACGTGTTTTTCAAGTGTAATATTTCTGTAAAGGCTAGGGACAGAAAAATTGACATTTCCATAGAATGACCCATTAATAATAAGAAAAGAAAGCACACCAAAATATTACAAATTAATCATTATCCGCAAAAAAAACGCAATAATTACAAATACTGTGTTAAACCATAACTTTTATTTTGCTTTACACATTTGCATATTAAAACAAAATAAGTATACACTATATTTACTTTGCATATTTGTGCAGTTATAGAGGAAACCAGCTTTGTAGGGTTGTATTCAACATATTAATATTTAAATAATAGACAACTTAGAAAACACATTAGGAGTACTGTTCATATTATCCTAAATTATATTGACCAGTGTTTTCAGAGGCACTGTCACAGAAGTTAAAAATCTACATTTTATTTTGAAAGACTAGTATATGTACACAGTTAAGATAAGCGAGGACGATACTTCTCTAAAAGAGAAAACATTAATAGTGTCTGATCTTTGGTAGCAACTTGTAACAACTTAAAATGAATAGCTTCATTCAGTGAGACTTAATGAATTACTTGATATTGTTCAATTTAAACCAGTGAGTAAAATAAGTGTTTGAGATGGGGGAAAATTAAGTACAGTAGATTATTGTCTCTGTGATGTGAAAATAGCAGATGACAAATCTTCATTTTGATTGTACGCACAAAAAGGCAGAGAACCATTATTTTATGTGCTACAGAACACCATTATTTTATATGTTGAAATATGTTAAAAGTGTTTCATATCTTAAGGTTGAACTTGTAAAAGATCTTAGAAACTAAATAAAGGGTAAACACGTCAAATTTCTCATTACCTTCCTTAAAGTGAATATAGAAAGGACAAGAATATAAGAAACTGGTAGAAGAAAAACGTCAGACAGATGTTTTGTGGGTGGACTGCATGTGGAGAAGTGAAAAATGCAATGACAGTATTTACAACACTCATTCTCTGTGTTGTGTTTGTGTTAATGTTGGCTCACCAGGGAATGGAGAGAGCAGCTTAAGTTTCCTACATTTGTATCAGTGCAATTCAATCATTCAATCAACCTCCGATCACTCAGCAAAATTAACTTTCTTTAAAGGCAGTTTTGTACAGCAACCCAAGATTAATTTCATAACATATTCTTATTTTCAACATTATATATACATGGCAGATATAGTCCTATTGGTTTGTGTCTATCTATGTACATAAGAGGATCTATACACAAATATATACACAGTGTCAGAATAGCCGTGTACATCTAGCGACAAACACCAGTTATTTTACCAATTGTAAAACAAAATTAATTATACTGCTAAGGTTTGCAAGGAACATAAAATACTCACATATGTTCAAGTTAAATCTGTGCCTGCTGGAGCTCACAGCAGCCCCTCTAGACTAGTTTGCATCACTGAACAAACCACATGCTGTGAGCATGTCCCGTACACTGGCTTAAGTGGGTGATCACACTCTGCTGATTTATTACTGTCCTTCCACAGAAACAGAAAAAAGGAAGTAGCTGTTGAAAAATGAGCGAGAAACACCTTCTACCCTGCAGGTCAGTGTAGTTAAGAGTCTAATAATAAGCTATCCTCATTCTCACTGGGAGGCAGCATGAGCTGCTGTTCATAGTAAAGGCTCTTGGCGTAATTGATTTCTTGTGAAATCTTGATGGCAAGGCTCTCACTATTCACATGGACCTATGGAGAAATAACAAATGACATTTGGAATGGAGTTAGCAAAGCGATGACAAGTGTTTCACCAAAATCATGTATTTTTATAATACAGAAATGGTATATCATCATTGCTGGACATTCAATCCCCAAACATAAGTATTGCACCATTTAGTAATGTGTTTTTTTTATTTGCTATTACAAAAATTCTAGTGACATTAACAGCTCAAAAGTCTCTTACCATAGGTTTCTGGTGTGATGGACCTGGAATGGCCACTCCACTGCTGGTGCTTTCTGCTTTCTTAGTAAGCTGTACATATACTTTCCCATGGTCCTTGGACACCAGACAATGATAGAGATCATCATATTTGACCTCTAAAAAGATTGCTTCACGATCCGCAAATTCTCCAGGCTTGAGGAAATATACCATTTTGGAGGAGATCAGCACACAGTATGTGTCTATGGGCTCCACTGCAATGAAACTGCAGAAGAAAACAGGCATATGAATGATCGTTACATTATCACTTTACAAAGAACAGAAATGGTGTTATGCCCTGGCAAAATCTGGGTTAATTCAATTTAAATTGCATAATCGCAAAGCAGATGTACTATGATTCAATTCAGACCAAATTCGCTCACAGATTCTGATGTAAATCTGTAAAAAATTATTAACTCTGCCATAAATGAAAAAGGATTAAGTCAAGCGTGCTATTTAATGCATAGACTACGTTCAGAGAAGTGAAGATTAGTACATCAAATTAAGCAGGCAATATTAAGGCGGTTTCAGTGTGTGAGAGGGAAGAAAGGGCGAAAGCGTGCGGGCTGCAGCTGAGAAGACTAATGGCCTGTGTGGCACCTCTGAGGAGAGAGGTCATGTGGGCCAACAGGGGGTCTGCTGATCTAGATGGATTAGCCTCTTTGGTGATAAATGTCTTTTCTGTCTCACTTTGAACACAGAAACAAGCCCTGATGCTTCCAACCAATGACTAAAAATGATGTACCTACAAGTTTGAGATTCTTGAACTAGAAAAGATCTAGAAAATGTGCTTCGAATTCAAAGTTAGTTTGAAATCCTACATTTAGGAACAGAAGAATTTCGCAGAACCACTTATCCTGGCATTAGCATCAGACAAGATACTCACTATTCAGAGTGGATATTGTCCGTTAAGTGAAAGAGCTGTTCTTGTCCATCTGCTTGTAGGGAGGAGAATCGAGGCAGCAGCCCCTGAGGGCCCTTACAGCAGCGTGGCTTCCTTACTCGCTGCACGCTCAGCCTGAAACACGCACACAAAACACACAAGGATCATTACTTACAAAACCAACAGCCTTAAGAGGGTTAACGTTAGTGAATCCAAGTTGGAATGAAGCACCTTTTTACTGGAAAGGCTGGACCTTTTTTCCTCTATTCCCCCCATTTCCCGTTAAAGAGCACAACTGAGTCTATTGAAATAACACCTGTTGTGGCACAATCCAAGAAACCCACATACTCAGACTCCTACTATGCCTGTTAAGGTAATATCCTGCCAACATATGACATTCAACTCTGTTACACATTCAAGCACACGGTGTTGGTTAGAGGTGTACAGTTCAATCGATGGTGATTGAAGGGCATGATAGCTCCAGAGTTCTGGTGGCCCTGGCCAAAGCTGATGGGACTAGCCAGCAGACTGCAGTGCCAATGCAAAGCTTGGGTCTTGCTTCTCCTGCAAACAACCCCTCTCTTCTTTTCGGCTGCCACTGGTAGGCCAAGTGGAATTCCTACATCTGGCTTGAATCTGGGCCAGCAGACATTTGATTAGAGCTGATGGTTTCCAGTTGATTCACAAAGACGGCAGTGTACTGCATTTCTCTGTTCTGTTTAAACTGAAGCCCGGGTGAATGCAGCTGCCTCTGTTCATCAAGAACTCAGAATGCAAGGCGCTGGGATGAGATAACCAAGGATGGACAAACCTGAAGTCTCGAAGTGGGTCACATTTGCAAGCCCTATTGCATTTCACATCAAGTCTCTCTTTTGAAAACAAAAACTAAGTGACTCATTGAACTTGCTATAAACTCTGCTGATGTCATGCAAAGAAAAACAGCAGCACCCTGGCAAATTTGAGCATTTGCAACTAAATCAAATATTCTGAAGCCACTGGTTACTTCATTATGACATATTAAGGAGAATGTGGTGTTGTTTTTTCCTTAGAAAAGCCAGAACTTCCACATGGACTTGGCTCTCTTTTTGACAGCAAGCCACGGTTTATAATCATAACCGTAAGTCATGAGATCTGGCCCTGTATTTGACAGGACTGTAACAGACCCACGGAGACTCTTAACCTCTCTTTCTCTCTCTCTCTCTCTCCAGCCGCTCCCACTGCTCTGGAGGCGATCAAGCACAATGCCCCGCACCCGATTGTGGGATTGGAACAATAGGGTTCAACTCTAGGTCAGGCACAGGGCTTGGAGCCCAGCCAGTCAGCCATCAATGGGTGCAAACAAACAGCTCTTACTTCTTGCTTCTTTCCGAGAAAGATCATGAGCAAAATGGGTTGAGGGTGGGCGTGATGTGGAAGGCTGCTGTATCTAGGTGTTTAACTTGGTTCTCCACTGACATAGCCAGTAAAAGCACGCCTCCTGGAATATAGGCAAATTAGGCCACCATCTCTTGTCACCCCAAAGAAAGGTTTATAAGTTGTAATCAAGCTACAGCATGTTTATGCATATTTGAGTAACAGTTTTCATTTGTCTGCTCAAGGATACACGATAGAGTTTTTTGAATACACATTACATGTCACTGCTGTCTATTGGAGCAAGTGCACAATGGCAAGGACAACTGTAGTCTGATTAAAGCAGTGGTGTCAAAGTCTGCTCTTGGAGGCTCACTCTCCTACAGTAAGCAACGTCTTGAAGTTTACTCGAAATTCCAGAAAAGTGTGTTAGGGCAGGTTAGCGCTAAAGTCTGTAGGACATTGGCTGTCCAGGATCAGATTAAAGTGTATACGTGCTGTACGAAGCCGAGTTACAATCACATTATCTGTCTGACTAAAATATACACACTTGACTTGTGGTGAGACATCATATTTTCTCATCTGGTATGCTTCAGGCTTGGCTGACTAATATTGCTTATTTTTCTAATCTTATCTTTGGTTTACTGGGTCAACTGTGGGTCAACTGTGTAATCGAGTTGTATTTAGTATGCTGATTCCAAAACAAGTTAGAATTAGCAGGTACAGTAAGATTACCAGAAATGCACATTCCTTTTTTACAACAGCGAGAAAAACCACCGTTGTATTCCGTTGTCTCAATTAAATGCCACAGAACAAGTACTGTCATCTTTTACAGAGGAGGAATTTGAGGTTTACCAAACTTTAGTGAAGGCAGAAAGGTTCTCCTTGATGCGTTTGCCAAAGGTGACATTCAAATGCACATCAAGAGGCAAACCACATGAGGGACTTTCTTTAATAAAGCTTGGAGTAATAGAAAATGCATGCTTTTCCAAGCTGAACTGACAGCTAAAGGTGGGGAACAGGGTACTTATTCAGTCAAAGTCTGAGCCCCTACTGCTGCCCCAGGCCAACCCCCAGCACTTCTTTGCCTTTGTTTTGAAATTGTAATTGAGCTGCCTCTGGAAGCCTGCCTGGATTGCATAGTGCAGTTGGGAATGGGGAATGTTATGTGTGTGTGTGTGTGTGTGTTGAGGAAGACGGGGGGGGGGGTGGGGTCGTGTGGGGACTGATGTGGGAGGCTGAGGTCACTAGAGGGCAGGAGAGCAAAAAGAAGCGGACACTTCCACTAATCCTGACCTTGCTACAGTCTGCTTCTCATTTACTTCTTTATTTCCTGTTTGCAATCTTAGAGGTTATGTATAATATAACATAATAATAACATATTCCTGACCAGCAGGAGACAAACATCACTTCATTGTCACTACAGTCAAGTGTTTGACACTACTGACAAGTGTTTGCAAGAGAACGTGCAAAATGTGGGAAATATCATGAACGTTTCAGAAAGGAAGGGAAGAAAGCTCAACTGGGAATCACCATGGCCGGTTGTTGATGCATAGAAATTGATCCTTGAAAACAGAGCACATGTGAAGATTTGGTGCAGAAGTGCTACCTGAGAATGTGTTATTGAGAACATGTAATAGCTGGGTCAGACTGTGTTCGCTGAAACCCACGAATCCTGCACATTTACTGTGTGAACTCTGGCTGAACTCTTGGCCGAACTGTGGCAGGCACGCTCCGAATGCCTCTCCCTTAAACTCCCCCAGCTCTTCACTGCACAGTTCACCAGCAGGTCCCTTTTCCACACACACACACACGGCCTCTCTCCATTCAAGGGGAATGGTGAGAGGACCGGAAACTCATTCCTCCTCCAGTTGGAGCAGTAAAACCACAAACACTCCTTGCTGCACATATACATAGGCAAATGAAGAACAAATGGCTTTACATACCAGACAGCCTGTATAATATGACTAGCTTTTGGGCCCCCTCATAAAACCTCAGGTAGAGCTGCTGGTTTTAGAGGATGAAGTGAAGGTGAGACCCTGAAGGCTGCTCTTAAAACAGTAGGCAAGTTTTTCGGAACAGTTTTGGACTGTGCTTTGGATCATTAGCAGGTGCTCATTAGTGTAGAGCTTGGATTGCCACAAGCTAAACTCATCAAAAGACAGGTGGGATTTATGGGCACATCAACAGAGAGGTCACGAAGGCTCTGCAAAGTAGTAAGAGCTATAAACATTGAACCACAGATACCCCTTATCCACTGAAATGGTGATGGTTCTTGTGCTGGAGCCATTGCTCAACTAGATGATTTACGCCACTGATGTCCAGCAGAACAATGATGTCACTGACTGCATGACTACAAACATGGTGCATTATGGTCTTTGTTTAACACTTCTAATGTTAGTAGTTTTAAGTAATTTTATGCAATCACAAGCTGCATGTGATGCAATGTTCATAAGATATAACAAAAAAAATTATATTAATAAATTCCAACAAAATTTGAATAATTTTAGACAGTCATTGAAAATTAAGTGACTGGAGCTGCTGTGCAATGTGACATTACTGCATCGTTTCCAAAGTCTTGTTTTTCATCACTCTTGCCAGAATGATTTGCTGCTTTTTTTTTTTTTTTTAAATGTATGCTGTTTTCTATTCCAGTTGGGGACAGGCTCTGGCACACTGTAGTTGGAAAAGGGCCATGCAGAAGGCCACGGATAAAGCATTAATCTAAATATTTCTGTCATCCTCTTCCATAATAGAAAAAATAACCTGAATACATAGTTGAGAAAAGAAAATACCTGTTGCTTAGGCTGGCCATGTCTCGGACAGTTTGTGCTGTTTCTGAGGCAAAATCCAGGGCTCCTGCCACAGGTTTTGTCACTGTGCCGACCAGTCCCTTCCCCAGACCAGAGAAAAATCCACCGACACCCCCCTCAGTCTTCACCCCCTCCACTGTTGATGTTATCACACTGGTCAGACCGCCAATTATGCCTATACAGCATTGAGTGTGAAACAGCAAGTTGGTTTAGTTTGATATGAGTGGACAAATCATGGTACAATAAAGTGCCTGAATATTGAGCATTTAAAATGCAAATATTCTGATGTACCATGAGCAAGACCATGAATCCCCGCCACAAGGTGCTCTCCGCTGGTTGCTCCATGATAGCGAATGCACTCTCGTTCAGTCTGATGGCGATTGTCCATTGTCTTGCCCAATCCATCTGATAAGGTACCTGCAAACTGCACAGACAGTTATCATATTATACTGGATAGACCATTATCACTTAAATTAATAATGAAACCTCAATCTAAAAATAAGACAATACAATAATTATGCAATATTATTAAGTTTACTGTACCAACAAGCAAACAATTCAGTCCAAACCACATGTGGTATGAAATACATTTATAAAGAATTTGTAATTTAAATGCCAGGACATACCAAGCTGACAGTCAGCCATTGGCCAAAATCTGTCGGGCTAGTTATTTCTCGTATATTCTTATGTTTTCTCCTTTTGAATGACTAATATAGACTACTGATACACGCTGATATAGAAAGTTAATTTCTATACGCAGGCGCAGAACGCACGTGCTTGTTTGCAGTCGGATGTAGTCTGTTCAAGAACAGATTTTTGGTCCAGACGCAGCCAATTCAAGGTGACAACACTGTTGGCTTTTGTTGCCGCTAGTACTTTGAAGTCGACTTGGTGTGTCCTGGGCTTATAATGTCAGCCAACAGTTGCTGACACTGGCCTTTTCAGTTAGTGAAAACCCCCCCACAGTGACCCTAAGGAGTAAACTGCCTGCAGTGACCTTAAGGAGTGGACTGTCTACTTTAGGACACATCCATGACTTATTGTGGTTCCCATTTCATTTTCTTCAAAAGTTCATGTAGTTCTTCAACTGTTTATACTATAGACTACAGTCAAACAAAATAAATGAAAATCAACTATTCAACTTTTCTGTGAGTTCATGAAACATTAATTTCTAATATCTTACAGTCACTGAACATGGAAACATTATTTGCAAGGTGCCATATTCTGGGCAACCACCATTGTTCTCAAAAACTTCCATTGCTGAGCTATGAGGATACGCAGCGATTTTACAGATAATTGATTTTACACACCATCTCATCCAGCTGTCAAATATATCAGGCTGTAATTTGTCTAATGGGGTGGCGCTTTCCCCTCTTGGCACATTTGACCTGACTTTGCCCAGTGTGGCCCCCCTCAGGTGCCTCCTAGAAGGGAGTTTGTGTTACAGGCCCAGTGAGCTCCCTACTGCAGCCGGAGCACTTTATAAACACAGGCACATTCTGCAGAACTCAATCGAAAGCCAGGCATGAACTTGGAATGACCCCTCTAAGCAAAGTCCCTGGTGAGTTCATCTGAAGGCCAGCTCAGATTCTCTGGCCCTCCTCCTCCTCTTCTGCTTCCATCTCTTACTTCTTCCTTTTTTTTTGTGAAAAAAAAAAAAAAACAAAAAAAAAGCTTGGCTGTGAAATATACCAATACAATTTACCAGATATGAGCTGCGGGAGGAAGCGGAGGATCAGAACCCTTTCAAGTTATGGGCCCCTCACACCCACATGCTGAGCCATTGACCATCTATTCAAAGCAGGGCCCCTAGAGGTGTGCAAGAATGTGTTTCAGTCAGTGTGTCTGCATGTGAGAAAGAAGATGTAAAGGAATGAAAACCATGGTGTGATCATCATAAAGTGGTCTGACAGATGAGAACAATTTTATAAACTGATAATAAAAGGTAAATCCTGTTCACAGTGAGAGTTGCTTTGAAACATGAAACAGTGATGGAAAAATAAGCTTGAAGCTTTGCTGAAGACACTGCTGAATATGATTTCAAATGCATTTTTAAATTATAGGCATTATTTTAAAAAAAACACTGGAAAATGTCAAAGGCACAGGCACATTGCAGTCAACAGAGCATGCTTTAACTAAAATGCCTATTAAGAAAGGTCCAGGCCCCCATAAAGGTAAAACTAACAACAGAGAATTCTTGAGGACTGCACATGTTCCAAAATAAATTCTGGGTGGCCACTGACATAAGTTACAAAAACTAATGGTAATCTTTGCAAATTCAGTAAACTCAAGCTTTCTAGGCACTTGATCAAACCAAAGCTCTCAAATGCCTTTTATATCTTTCATTAAAGTTTTTCCACCTCAAGCAGCACGACATGGAGCCTTATACAGTTGGTGGATGATTTTGGCAAAGCATTTTTATTCAAGCTGCTGGAAGTTCTCCAGGGGGAGTAATAATTTGTTTATACTTTTGAAATTGAGTTAGTGGCAAAAAAGCAGCCAACATAGAGAGGATTTGTTTTTCTTTGGTAAACCTAAGCATTTCTTCAGCAGTTCAGTGGGTTATTTAGAAAGATCTTAAAAGATACTACAGCAACAGATGAGCTGAAGTCAAAGAAATGGACTGTTACTCCAACCTATTTTGAAAATCTATTTTGCTCCAAAGTCTATTCTAAAATTACTGTAGTAGTATGATGAGCATATTTAAACCAACTCACCTTAGCTAAAAAAAAAGCAGCAAAGTGTAATGAGAAAGGGTCAAGTGTGAATGTGAAAGATTGCTGATTGAGACCTAGTGTTGTCCCATTCTATGAGTACTTTTGGCATGAGCTTGGCCAGTGTGGCTGGAAGGAAAGTAAATGAGAGCACAGAGGGAGCGGACAGAGGGAAAAGTACACAAAGCCCTGTCTGACAGTGAGCTGGCTGCCAATGAAGGACGTGGCACAACGGACTGTCAGACAGACATGCTGAGAGCTGGCTGCAGGACATGAAGTGTAGGCTCAGGTCTGACCACACACAACTGTAGCCACATGAGTATACACATTCATACACTAGTGCCATGAGCAAATTAGCTTTTTAAGCTCATTAATCAGAGTCCATCTGCTCAAGCTCAACACCAAGAGCCTCACAAACGTACAACGCACATGAGAATGTTCCAGGGCTGATATTCAACTTTTATGCTGACGAAATAATTAAATGCTCGTATTCCCTGATTCTGTAAACATGCAGAAACCTGCCCGTTTACACAAGGAGAGCAAAACTAATAAACTTGCTGAACCTTCACCTCTCCATTGCATATTAGGATGAAAATCAGGTCAGATTGCTTTGCTGGTGAAGATCATGTGCATCTGACCTTTCAATGCTGTTCCCATTCTTTTCCTGGAAATCATCAAATGACAACATGTGGCTTGTTCTAGTGTTCCTGCTCAGGCAGACTGCTTGGACGGTTCTTCAAAAACATATTCAATAAGAAGTCTGAGAAATAAACAACTTCAGCTTCTAATTTACATTTGAACAGACCCGATCACAGAGGACAATTCGTTCTCTTTTTTTTTCTCATTATGACTTGGCCTTGCACCCAGTGAATCCCTGTCTTGTGGTTACTGCTCTGGTACTTTGCAGCTGAACAGATAAACTTTATCATATGTCATACATTTGGGAATAATATGGCAAAATAACCCTGTGAAATACTTCAGTAATTGAGAATCATGCATTGCCAGACAGACTGGTGAAGATGACAGTAAGAATGCGAACTTTGACTACCTTGGCAGCTGAGTTGGAAACACCATGTGTAACACTGCGGATGAGCCCTCCAACGTTGCCGTACTTGATAAGTTCATTCATACCCTCAGTAACGTCATTCAGTAGGCCCATGGGATTACCCAGGAAGTCCACTGAACCCAGGATCTGAGCTGCCTGGCTGATAAGCTCCTACAAAAAAAAAAACAAAGAAAGTAGACGTAAGACCAAGAGCTAATGAAATCACACAGTGGTGATGCAACCATTGAGAACTTATACCGTAACATATAGCGTAAAAATGTAAAGTAAATATAACAATTAAGAAAGAAGAATGTTTAAGACCTCTTTGAAGTGCTTGAGGATGTCACTGATGATCATCTCCTGCGTCTCATAGGGATGGACTCGAGTGTAGGGGTACATGTTAATGATTGCATCTTCAAAACGAATGAGTGGGAACCCAAGGGCTCCCTTCAAAGCCTGTGCAGAACAACATTTGATTATGCTACAGACCACTTCATAAACTTCATACAACAGAACTGCATCCAGTGAAGAACTGACAGTACTCCAGCTGATTCTACTGTGGCTCTTGTACCTTCAGGTCAGGGGGTAACTTGTGAGAGGTGAAGACACTCAGCTTGACCTGAGGAAGACTGATCTTCAAGTTCTCAAAATAATAACGCTTTGGAGTTCCTGCATCTTCATTGGTTTTCTCATAAAGGTTCTCATCCAGCTTCTCCACCTCTAAAACACAAAATCATGTACAGTACTTAGCAGGGAATCATAAGGTGCATTCCCCATACTGCACATCAGAGGGATACCCACTACACACCTCCCTCTGCCTGACCGTAGCCAAAGAATATGAGCAGTTTCATTAGGAGCTTCTCCTCAATGATGACAGTATAGCGGCGGGCTGTGACCATCAGATGCTGTAAGGCAGAGAGTAAAATCTATAATCAAACTCCTGTAGACAAAAGAAGATATACAGATATGCCTGAAGCATTTTTTGGAGACAAAGTGAGTCCATAAGTTGGTTTCACCTTATAAAGATCTGTGAGCATAAGACTGCTGGGCACTTTAACAGAGTTGACCTGCAAAGCAGGGCCTGAGTCCACTGCAGAACTTTCACTGGAGCTTGGAGCCACACACAGCATAACAGGATGAGTGGTGCCCAGGAGCTGGTTGTCCACCTGAAATAGATGAGAAAATAAAGACATTTCTGTCAGAACTTTATTGAAGGCTGCTAAGTCAGCACACCCACAATCCATCCTTGTATGTAGTGCCCATATATGAGGAACGGCGGTATAAAGACATGGATTGCACATTAAATATATACATAAATGTCCACGAATGGTCTTTAGTAGGGACTACTAAATTTACTAATAGAGATCCAATGTACTAACAGTTCTATCCATAAAAGTGTTTTCTGGGACCTGGTATGAATCAAACATCAAATGTTGAGTTTTTTTTGTATTAACAGCCATCAATTTGCCTAGCTGATGGTCAAAAATATGGCAGATGAGCAAAAAATTTCGATAGTCAATCTTACTAACCGGTCAACCATCTTGACCCTTCCCTAATCCAAAGTGGGAAATTCTCACACATTGAAGAAGTATGTTTTGGTCTGTGGCTGCTTACCTGAATGTCTTTCACTGTAAGTTCTAGCACCTGGCTGGCAGTGGTACGGATGAAGTGCACATCAATGCCAGACAGAGTGGCAAAAACGAGCTCTTCAGGAAGCTTATTCACCAGTGACAGGCCCACTCCTTCCTCTAGGTTCACCAACACCTACACACAAAGGCATGAATTAGGGTGTTAATCTTAACTTCCAAGGTCAATATTTGTGAACTCTGTGCAAATTCTATTTTCACTGGAAACACAGTCAAGGCAAAATGCTACATCAGAAACATGGTTTTTACCTCAAGTTCCTCCTCAGGAACTTTCTTCTGAGCGCTCTCTTTATTCTGGTCTTCCTCTGTGCTGGGAGAGGGTCTATTCACGCGCCGTTGGTTGAAGTCACTGATCTGAAATGAGGTATGCAGCTTCTTATTATATTAGAAAGTGTGAAAGAAAGACAGGAACCAAGTCCATTTCATATGGTTTCAGATGGCATGCTACCCCAACCATGTCCTTCAATAACAATGAGAGTGTCTTACCCTAATAACAACGGGGTGTCTTACCTGCAATACTCGCGTTGGCCCATCAGGCAGGACTTGTATAGACAGAACCCCTGAGCCAGGCCTCATTTTCTGGTTGATGAACTGTTGCTCTGGTAACGGTTCCAAAACACCAGAGTCTGGTCCCAGTACCACCTCAGCACCATCATATAGTCCAGAAACTCCCCCTCTTACCTAAAACACCACAAACAGCTTTTTAAAGAGCCACAGATTGTTTAATACTGAAAATAGCCATTGAGGAGCAAAAAAATCAGATGAAATAAGGACAGACCTGGACGACTAGTCTGGGTAAACCACAGGTCAACATGCCAGAGCTGAAGTGCCATGTCTGGGTGGTGCTGCGGCGGCAGTCTGGCCGTCTCAACATCAGAGGCTCATAGCTAAAAAAGAAATACAAGATATGTGAGAAATGACATCCGCACACCATGATAATGTTTACTCTCTACATGAACAAGAACAAGCTTAAAATAAGACGGCACAAGTTGTCCTTTGTTGTGCTATGAAGCAGTTAGGTAACCTGTTGTCTGTCACTGCAGCCAGTCCAGCAATGTCAAGCACTAAAGATGAACTGAGGGGTCGAGGCTGAGAAGGTTTGCTCTGTGGAGGAGATGAGCCCTCATGACAGAGCATTCCTGTTCCCGTCATCCGCCAAAGCTGGGAGCGCTTTCCAGGCTCCTGAACAGATAAAGAAATGTGAGAACCTTTGAGAACAAACTATAATGAGAAACTGGCAGACAGATGGCGTCGGAAGAACATAAGCAGACCTTTTTCTTCAGGATGACTCTTTGTGTTTTTGTCTCCACATCCAGCACCAGTTCAGCACAGCTGACCACCCGTTTCCTCCCCACTGGCCTCTTTCCTGCATCTCTGTTATCAAATCAAGTGAATATTTACTTATATTTACAAACATATGTAATACGCAAGTGCGACTGCCAGTGGAAAGTTGTCTGCTTGAAATTGGTCAGTTTCAAAGATTAGTGAGCTATTTGGAAGTTTAGAGGTTGAGAACTCACTCTGAGAATGTGAAGGATGCAGCAATGTAGATGAAGTTCTCATAGTAGAGCTTGTTGTATTCTCTGAAGAAGTTCATGTCAGCAGTAACCTCTGAGGATCCAGCTCCCTTCACAGTGAGGGTGATGTAGGGTTGAAGAATGGGTTCGTCGCAGGCATAGTCCAGAACCGCCCCAGGTTTTACCTCTGTGTGTAGCCTGATATCAGCCACTCCATGTTGCCAGAACTGGATAGGCACCTGAAGTAAAGAGGACATGTATTATGGAGAAGTCTGCAGAGAAAATGTGCAAATGCTACAATAAGCTGGTACAAAATTCTCAAAGCTATCCACCAGCTTGAATAAAACAAACAACATGGCAGAAATGGAAGATGACAATGGAGCTGGGAAAACAACAGAATTTCTCTCAAAATGTTGGCAAGACCATCTTTGGACCTGGAAGATCCAGATGATGATGCTGGAATAACGCAGGAGCTCACAGCGCTTTTAGAGTAGGCCAATGAGTGGAGAGGCACATATTGTCAGTGACAGTAGAGCAAGGTGCTTGCAACTAGATGTAGGATATTTCTATCCTCTGGATGTAGGCTCTGGAGTGGATTTGTGTGATATTGCTGCTAGAGCATAAACAGAAGTTTGATCATCCTCAGCTGGGTAGCCTAGATTGATGTTTGATGATGAAAGATCTGAAACACCCAAAGACTCCAAGATAAATCACTGAGAATGTGTCTAATCCCAGCACCAACCAACATTTTGTTGTTTAATATCAAGACCCACACCAAAGAAGCAGCTAAATGTCTACCCATAATAATCATTAGCAGATCAAAAAAAAGATCTGTTTTTAATGTAAGGGCAGCAGTGAGACAGAGAAACCACCGGATGCAGAGCTGTCAGGTGTGAATTCAATGCTTGACGGATGAATCGATTGCTTAAGTCATGCCAGAGGGAGTAAAAGAGCTATTTTGTGTGACAAAAGCTTTATATCCACCTTTTATAATGGCTAGAATGGTGTCTCGCTCAGTAAATTCAAAACCACCAACAGATCAAATGACGGGAAATCTGGCTAAGGGGTCGGAAGAAGGTGAGGGAAAATGTGCACACCTGCAGATACCCAATTAAACCCCAAATAACAGGCTAATATTAATTACAAGTACACCTTTTAAGAAGAATGTGCTTTATGCCTACTCTTTCATACATGTTATGGTGTCCAGAATTGAACACTGAAAGGACATATTTTCTATAATAATAATAATGTTTATTTTAAGAAGTTAGAGGCACAACCAGAAACCAAGTCTCCCTTAAGCAAAACTGAAATTTCTGAAATGAAAGAGGCGCACCCCAATATCTTATATGATTTAGGTTGAGACTGTGGTTAGCACTGCATTCTTATTCATGTGCTTTGACAAATTGAGCTGTGATGCCCGTGGGTGACCTGAGTTCCTGGCTAGGTCATATTCCCAACCATCTTAGTGATACTCTTTATTCTCAAATCTTCTGAACCGTTCTACAGCCTTACAATACTTGATAATGTGTACCCTCTAAGGACTTACCTCAGAGATGTTATCTATACGGAAGGGTGGGGGCAGCTGGTCAGTGTCACTGAATGAGATTTGATATGTTGCCCCTTTCAAAGCAATCTCAGCTCGGAGGAAGAAGCAGTTTCCCAAAGTGTCCCTATGGAACACATAATGAGAGGAAAAATGTCTATGAAATTGAGAACTCCTCTCTAAGTCATTTTCTGTTCTGTTCAACTATCTCTAGAGCATATTTGGTGGCACTGGGTACCTCATGTTGATGTGGAAGGATTTAGGCTTGTTGACCTCAAAACCTCCAGACCAGGTGTAGTTGGGAACATCCATGAGACGGACACAGAGAAGCTGATCGTAGTCATTTCTGGGCCAGTGGAACACAACACTAGAGCCTGGCAGGGTGGAGATATATCCCTCTGGATTTGCAGTACCCTACAAGCAAACAAAATGTTATCAGTTATTATCCTGTGTCTTTTATTAGGAATATCTAAAACATAGCACAATGACAAACACAATGAAAACATGCATTCCCACCTTTCCTCTGACAAATTCCCGCTGAGAAAAGGCTAACTTGTGAGATGATCGATTGTCAAGCAGGTATCGTGGAGCAAAGGTCACAATGTGTGTGTCACGATAACGTCCTTTCCCTTTTCTCACATTTATTCCTATAATGAGACATTACGTTATATTATTACATCAACTTAGCACAGTGATGTCTACTCCTGCTTCTGGGCGGCCACTGTCCTGCAGATTTTGATATAAAACACACCTGAACCATCTAATCAGTGTCTTCAATTACTAGAAACATCCAGCGAGGTGTGTTAGTTGGAGCTAAATGCGGATGGAATTGTAGAATCCAGTCATAGAAAGGGAAATTACTGTATAACGCTATGGACTAGTGTCTGTGAATATTAAGCTGCAAAAACAATATTTAAATATGAATCCGGCATGTTCTCTGTGTCTCCATGTGAATAAATGTGAATTTAGTTTACTACACACATTCTGAAGCACGCATGACATGTTTTCAGCCTCCGCCGCCCCAATATATGAGTACATAAACATAATCTCTAGAACTGCTCTGAGAGTTACTTCATGAGCACGTCAAAACGTCACATCATATACAAACTGCAACTGTCACAGCAACCATCAAAATAAAAGTTTGGTTTAACTTAAAGAAACCGTGACAGAAATATATTACTGAATGTAATGACAGTACTACTACTAAAAATGAAATTATTAAAATATTATTTTCAAGGAATATTTACCAGAAAATGTATTTACCAGAAAAATGTAAACACAAAGCATAGTATTTCTGAAAAAAAAAAATATATATATAATAATAAATTAGTTTTTTCAATCAATCGATTATGTAGAGATGCTTTTGATTATTAAAATGTAATGAAACCAGTAAAATGAAATCAAGAAAAATATTGGAAAACAGAATTTGGTAAAAATAAAACATTTGAGAAAAAAAAAAAACTGCCATTTCATATGGTCACAGAACTGTATAAATTGCTGTTAAATTGTGTACGTTTCATGATTTCTATTAATTAAACAATACATTTTAATTTAAACATTAAAACTGAGTTTAGAAAAAATAAAACGGAAAAACCTAAATTTGAGAAAAAAATTAAACGGAATTTGGGAAAAAAATCAAATGGATTTCACAGATGCTTATCTTAAAACAGGAAAGGCATTCCTTATTACCTATATTGTAGATGAGTCCGGGTCTGTTACCATGCTGGATGACTTTAACTGCTCTCACTCCACTCCCCCCATCCAGAGAGAAACCTTGGCACCATCCTGGAACACCATCTGGGTGGATCCCTTTACCGATCCGCATGGTGCACCTGTTCAAAAAGGACAAGACTTTAGAGAGCTTTAAAGGAATAAAGGTTAATTATGTAGTTAAATTACATTTCTGCTATGTTGAGTAATTAATAAATGATATAATAAATGAATAAAATGGTGGTGGAATTTATGCAGGCTAATTAAATAAGATATATAAAAGCATTTGATGAGTGGGGATGGTGGGAACACACAATAAGAATTCTTTGGATTTTCCCCTTCTCTTGCACTCACATATTGGGTTGCTCTTTGTCAGTGTAGCAAAAGAGCAATGGGCTCAAACTCCTGGCTAACTCATGCTCCTCAAACTGCCCAGCGGCATCCGTTTTCCCATTGTCCTGGCGAAAGATCAGAGGCAGCCCTGCAGACACAATAATCAATGGAATTATTACAGATGTGGTGCAGCACAGTTGTGTTCGGATAAGGTTTTGAATTCATATCATCAATCTATAGTCAATGCATAGATCTGAAAGCATACCAGTCTTGTTGACAAGCCAATAGGAAGCAGAGATGAGGATTTTTAATGCTCCATGGGCTCTGAGAACAATCCGTATGGTGAGACAGATCAGCCGTTTGTTGACATCATATAACCGCATGCGCACCACATAGTTTTGTGTACCGGGAGGGATGAGCAGCTCCTTACACATAGGAAAGTTCTCCAGGAGCACACCTAAGAACAAATAGCAAACTCATGATGCTTTATGTCAACAGAAATGTGGATTAGTAAAGCAACTTATGTTAAATATGTGATAAATTATCATGTACTCCAATTCACCTAATTCTAGATTTTGTGATGTGTCTGCTGCATGCAGCACTGCCTCTTTGCCTGGTTTCATGGTTCCCTTGATTGAGGTCCCTTTGATGTAGTAGTTAAGGTCACAGGGAAGAAGGTTGGCCAGCACCAGGGTGGGCAGCAGATAGATGGTGTGACCTGGTTGGCGGTAGATCTGCTTTGTACCTCCTGCTACAGTTTTGGCAGGCTTCTGATCAGGGTAGTTCTCTTTTTTTATGACAACACAAAACCTAAAAAAGTACAAAAGTGTTTACAATTCTAGGTTCATTCTTCATTTGGTATTTTCTTTCTCCAGTCAGCCTATTTTTTTTACCTGAAGCTGCGCTTGAGTTGTTCATCAAAGTCTGCTGAGTGGCACTCTCTCTTACTGCTGCTGACCTCACCAGGCCGCTCCACAGAGGTCCAATGGATGGGCATTTTACAGAAGAACAACCCCAAGCCTTTAGGTCTCGCCTGAAGCCTCCAAGAGGTCAGATGGAGAGGGATGGCCAAGGCCTCTCCAGGCAGGATGGGAGGCAGGACAACAGGTTCTATAGAAGGTAAACAATTAAATTTAGATTCCTAGTTTATAAACACAGGTACACCATAAACAATAAGGTGTGTGCTTACTGTCTGGAGCTGAAGGGCTGTCTAGTCGCACTTCCATGGGAACCTCAAGGTGATTCTTCACTGTGAGTGCTGACTGCACTGTAATGACCTTACGTGCACTGCCCTCCATAGTGATAGAGAAAACCACTCGAACAGGCGGCAAAGCTGAAAACTGAACAGAGATTATAGATTGTGTACATACTCTAGAATAATTTAGTATAATGTTAAGAGATACAAACACTTACATATACATGAGGGTGTATGATGTTGGTTCTGCTAATTGGGCTGCCAACCTAGAGAAGCCATATCATAACATTTTTATTTTTCATGAACTACTCAAAGATTTTGTATTTCAAAATGATGAAATAAGAAAGCAGAAAAAAAGTTTGATTTAAAAGATCCATGAGAGAAGTCAAAGACTTCAAAATGCATATAGAGAATCACTAATATAATGCATTTGTGAATTACTAATGAGTTTAGTGGTTTAAACGTATGTCGAAAAATTAATTCTCCACATAACGACCTATTAAAACTCACAGTACTTGAGGGGTTGTTTCGATCAGGAGCGGCGTAGCGGAAGAATACTCCAACCTTGTCCACTGACACTGGCTTCACCTGCTCCCAGCCTACAACACGCACCAGCAGCTGGTGGAGTTTCAGCTCATGGGTGTGTCTGTGGTCAGAGCACATCATCAGCAAAGAGGTGGAAAGAACAATCAATGAGGTATTAAAGGACAAACAATATAGCAAATAAAAAAAAATCAGTTCACAGTTCAACACGTTTTTCTTTTTGGTAAACAAGTAAAAACATTTCAATATTTCTGGTTATACTGTAATATGATAATAATTCAACAGTACATGGCATATTGTTTATGTTAACTTGCTTTTAAGTTTGGCACCATTCTGATAGCAGTGTTACTAGTTAGCCTTTTTTAAACTATTAATAACTTGGCAAATAATTCTAAATCTGTGAAGTTGAAGATCTAAAATTAGTAAAAAGTAAAATTAAACTAAAACTAAAATCATAAGTTACAATTTTAAAAAGCAAAAGCTTATACATTTTTTTTTACAAAAAAGCACATAAATTACAAAAAATACACTAAATTACAATGATAACTGAAATATAAAAATAAAAGCTACTTTCAAAATATTAAAAAAGTAGTATATAATATTAATGTATATTAAATAGTACATATACTAGTATATAAATAATACTTTTCACGACTCAATAAACTACAGATGAATCAAAACAAGTTCAGCTCAACATTTTTTCCTGAATATCTTGCCTGCTAAATTACAGGCTAACAATCTAAAATGACAGTACACAAAATGTGGGGCAACCTTGGAAGATTGCCTTGCTCAAGGATAAAATGTTGGTCGAGGTCGAGGTCGAGCAGGACCGTGATTTTTGTAACATCACAGCTTCTGCATCATTTCGCCTGGGATCAAGAAGTCATAACCTCTAAGCTATGAACAATCCCAGAGTTGGAGAACCGCTGTAGTTACTATTCATTTCTATTATAACTGTGCCCCTGAGCATGGCACTAAAGCCAGGTTTTCTCCAGAAAGTTTGCCATGAAGCTATTGTCTATAAGTCGCTTTGTATGAAAATAAATGCCAGAAATTCTCATGAGAAAGCAAGTATAAACAATGGTGTCCAACGCTAGCACATTCAAAGCCAATTGTATTTATGAAAGAGACACCCTCTTCTACCTGTGTCTCAGTTTCTCCCGGGCCTCAAACTCAAATGGGATCTCCTCCCCTGGCAGCACCTCTCTCCACTGGCTGATGTTGTGCGTATCGTCGGTCCCAGGCCCATGCACATCAGATATGGAGTCAGCACTACTGCTGTGAGACAGCGCCACTCTGTGGACACAGCAGAACCACCTTGCATTTTTACAAACTATTAAATGCAGCTGAATATTGTAGGAATAATATATGCGTTCTTCTGACCTGGTTGGTGTGGTAGTGAGAGTAGCAAACAACATAGTGCATCCAGTATGGTTACGTAAGGCATAGGGCACAAATGGTTGTCTCCTCTTGGAGAGCTTCATATCCGCTGAAACAATGGCATGAATATAAAATAAGCCACAGGCTTTCATTAATCAGTGACAATTATACAACACATTCATTAACTCTGTAATAAGAAAGCATGATTTAAAGAAAAAGATGGTATCAGAAACTACCATTTAACACAAAACAGGTTTAATATATATGGTTGTAGGTTAAGGGACAGGGTAAATGAAGGGTTAGGGTTAGAGAACTCAGAGAACGAGGCTATCCTAAGCTCTATGACACCAAACACGATCTTCTGACTTCTCTATAGTTGGCTGCGCATCTATGAACTGTACCTCGGGCATGAATCTGCTGCTCGAGACAAGTCAAGCTGGTAGAGCTTCTAGTTCTAAGGTAGGCAAGAGGAAGACCTGACAGCAGAGAGAAAGGGTTAGGGAAAAGAGAAGAGATAGATACATGCTAGGAGTCTGTGGGAAGAGGGGAGACGCATACGGTCAAAGAGAAGGGTAGAATGAGACGCACACATCATGAGAGTATATGCTGTGGTCTTATCTTACAAACACTTTGAAAACAGCTCATTGTTAGTCACCAATTCAAAATGATATTAAGATTTATGTTTATATTCAAAAGAAATAAACCTGATTTAAACGGTTATTTATTTGAAAATACATTTATTTGATGGATTTACAGTTTCAAACCATTCAACATTAACTTGTCTAAAACTGCAGTGTGTGATTGTGAAGTGTTTTGATGTTAAAATACTATCCTACCATCCTAGCTTAAAATGTAGAGACAACAATAAAAAAAAATGTTCTGTAGGTTGATTTCTCAGGTTTGTCTGACCAGTGACCGACACAAAGAGTGTATGGGACCCCTGTTTGATAATCAGTATCTTTGTAATTACACTACCGTTCAAAAGGTCAGTAATTTTTTTTAAATAGAAATTAATACTTTTATTATGAGGAGATTATAAATTGTCAAAAGGACCCAGTAAAGGACCTTGAAACTAGATTTGTATCACAAATAAATGCTGTTCATTTGATTTCTCTATTCATCAAAGAACACGGAAAAATGGTTTCCACAAAACTATTAAGCAGCACAACTGTTTTCAATATTGATAAATAATAATAATAAAAATGTTTCTTGAGCACCAAAACAGCATATTAGAATGATTCCTGATTAAAATTCAGCTTTGACGTCACAGGAATGAATCAAACTGTAAAATGTATTTAAATAGAAAACAGTTAATTTAAATTGCAATAATATTTCACAATATTACTGTTTTTATTGTATTATTAATCAAATTAATGCAACTGTGGTAAGTATAAGAGACATGTAAAAAAAAAATTTTATTCTTACTGACTCCAAACTTTTGAACAATAATGTACATATGGTGACACTTGTGGTGCAAAATTTACACCCTTCAGCTTTAAAAATTATGGATAAGGTATATTAAGCTATAATGTAAGCAAATATGTAACACAGTGTTGCAGTGCAGTTAATCTTTTTTTTAAGAGCTGAAAGAAAGTGCAGGTTAAGCAAACGGCTGTTACTCACTCTGGCCAAAGGAGGGGGGGTCCACTGATGATCCCATCCAAGACAAGGCGGCGGAGGACTGTGGCGACTGCTCGTCTTCCTTGCAGTAATCTGCTAACCACGAAGTCTTGGTGGTGCTGTACTGCTCTGTTTGTCAGAACGACAGACCACAGCAGAGTGTCAAAATTAACATACCACTCATAAATATGGAAGCAAACAGTTAGAGAAAAGCATGGAGGCCTATGAGTGTGCTTGACCCAGACTATGTACCCAGTAAGACCGAGGTGATGTTGACATCCAGCCTCTGCTTGGCTCGAACTCCGATCTTCAGGCGAGGAGGATGGAGCCGGCCTGCCGCCTGTCGCTGCCAATCCAGGAAACATGGCCAAGGCTCGATGAATGGCTCCCAGCCTATAGACCGGCAGACACAAACGTGTGTGCTCATGAATGTACACAGAAATACATAGTGAACAGTTTACACTCAGTTCACAATTAGCTCACATCTCAATCCTTGAAAATGACCCATATAGTCTTCCGTGGAAATGTGACATTAGTTAAAATGTGTCGAACAGAAAATGGTAAATGTGTCAAATGGAAAATTTTCTTAATATATATCAATTATTTTACATCCCTTTTTCCTCTGTTTTAGTATTATAATATGAATTTTTCACAAACTTCTAAGCTTTAGTTGAGGCTAAATAAATGTTTAAATTTTAATTATATAGATATATATTAAAAAAAATTTGTTAGTAGTTCTCTATCTATATATATATATATATAATGATATATACTACATACATACAGACATAACGCTAAAAAGTTTTGATCAGTAATCTTGTAATGTTTTTTAAAAAGTCTCTTTTGCTCACCAAAGGTGCATTTATTTGATAAAAATACAGTAAACACAGTAACGTGAAATATTATTAAATAAACATAATGGTTTCTATTTTACTATACTTTAAAAAATAATTTATTTTGTGAGCAAAGCTGGATTCCATCAGCATTGACTCAGTCTAAAGGTACATGTCTTCAGAATCAGTATAATAGCTGATTTATTTTAGAATGTCATTGTTGGCAAAGGTGTTTGTGCCAAAATGTTGTTTTTGGAACTCCGACACTTTTTCAGGAATTCTTGATGAATAAAAGTTAAAAAGACAGCATTTCGTCAAATATAAACCTTTATACAAGATGAAATCTTTGCTATCATCTTATCCATTTAACACATCCTGCTGAATAAAAAGTTTTAATTTTCTTTCAAAAAAAGAAAGAAAGAATACAAATTTACTGACCCCAAACATTTGAACTGTAGTGTATATTGTTAGAAAATATTTCTATTTAAAAAAATGCTCTTCTTTTTATTCATCAGAAATCTTGAAAAAAGTATCACGGGTTCCAAAAAAAATATTAAGCAGCACAACTGTTTCAACATTGATAATAAATCAGCATATTAGGATGTTTTCTGAAGGATCATGTGACACTTTATATTGGAGTAATGGCTGATGGAAATTCAGATTTGCATCACAGGAATAAATAAAATTTTAAAATATAATAAAATAGAAACATTTTTTTTTTTTAGATTGTAAGAATTTGCCAGATACTGTTTTTTTTGATCAAATAAATCCAGGCCTTTATGAGCATAAGAGACTTCTTTAAAAACATTACAAGTCTTACTGATCCCAACCTTGTCGAGCGGTAGTGTAGATGTATGTATGGTTATATTTATATAATATATATATATAGCTATTTAGCGACTTACAGTGGCATTCAGGGGCTCTTAAAGTTTTACCAGTATGTGTGTTCCCACGACCCCCGAACCTTTTTGGCTGCTAACGATCAAAAATGAATAGATATATTATATAATTATATATATGTTTTCATTTGAGTTGTCATAAGTTTAGTGCTTTTCCCCCAACAATTTTCATGATAGTATATATAGGTGTTAATTCTATTATACTTTAAGTTATTTACTTTATTTAGTTGCCAAATTTGTAACTAATTTTTAAATAATATTTACGTAATTTTGTCGAATTTAAAGCTTATTGAAATACTGAAAGTACATTTGTATCTAACAACGTAAATGTTAAATTCCTCTTTAGCAAACCCAAATATATGAATATCCATTTCTACCTGTACATAATAATGATATAATGCCTAAATTCACTTTAGCTTATATAACAACATAATTGATTGTTTTAGACAAAATAGTACTCAGTTTTAATATTATGTATTGGTTATCAGCTATAGCATATAAATAACTATTAGGCAGAATTTTAATAGCAGTGCATCTCTACATTCCAGGTATAAGTTAGTTTAAGCATCCCCTTTCAATGTCTCAGATTTTAATTTAAACTCCATACTTACGGAGAGATAAAATGGGATAGTTCTATAAAATGACTCTTAAACCAGTGAGTTAAATGTTATTTGAACTGTAGAAAGGATTGACTAACTTTTGAGAAGGTACTGAGATCCAGGGAGGCACACAATGCTGAGATCTTACCTGAGAGTTCTCTGTTGTAATAATCTCCAGACAGAGTGAAACTAGCCTTGCCTTCCTTTATAGACCCAATCCTCTGGAGAACATAAAGACCTGCAATAGAAGAGAAAAGCTGCTAAAGAACGTCCTGCCTACAGTATATTTGATATTATGGAGTATCACAGTATGTGGCCATCCTCACGTGAGAAGGTGAGCTCTGCCAGAGGGACGTCACAGTCCAGGCAGTCATCGATAAAGCAGATACACACACTCTCTGCCTTCACTTCCACTCCAGATAGGGGAGGAGCCGAGTGGCTGCTGGAGTCTGAGTCGGTTCGGCTTCGGCCAGACATGCTCTCTGCGTTCTCCAACAGCCATGTGGCGGCTTGGTCCAACTGACCTGTAATTCAAAACACACACACACAGACAATGGATCATCACACAATTCACACGTTTTTTCTGTGATTTTGGTAGACAAGTGCACTGGTGTACCTTTACAGTGAATGAGTGCCCGTCTGCAGTCTTCCCTTTTGAACCCAAGATCCTGTAACCGTTTAAGCTGACCCTCTAAAATAAAATATTTTAAGAAACTTCAGCAAAGCTTTTTAAATAAAGGGATAGTTTCCCCCCAAAATAAACAAATCTTCGCAGATCTCTTTGAGATATTCAAATAGAAACAATATATTTTTTATCAGTTAACAAACCCAGTAAAGCCTCTGTCTTTTGCTTAAAGCTGTCCTTTGATTTGGATGGAGTGTCTGTGCTGGCAGTGGACGCTGAAATCTCAGCTTCTGTGGCAGTGTCCGAAGGGCCGGTGGATCCTGTGGTTGGAATGGACTTGGCTATTGCCAGGAAAAGCAGCACATCATTGTAGGAAAGACGGATGTCTAGAGCTGGAAACTGGATCTGTGGGGGAAACGAAATCTTAAATTGTGGACCTATATAGTTCATCCTGACCTGTGGTTCAATTTAACTGAATAGTGACCTCCAACAGAGGTGGAAAGTCCTCTATGTTGAAGGCATCAAGGAGTCCTGAACTGCTCTGGTACGTTGGGCTGCCACAGAGCTCCATTTGTATATTGACAGGATCAATGATAGACAAAGCTGTTTCCTGTTCACTCCCAAGTCGACAGGAGAATACCTAAGCAGGGGTGGAAGAAAACAAAAAAATTTAACTACAACACTGCTTTCTTTTGTCATGAATACTGTAAAATCATAGTATCACATTACCTCAATGCCTGCTAAGCTGCCAGAGAAAGGCCTGTCCAGAAGTCGAGGCTTGTAGGTGAGTACAGTAGTGCCTTTCAGAATGATAGCGTTGGTGTCCAAACATGAAGAATCTTCAACGACCACAAACTCTGTCCCTAAAGGAAAAAAAGACAGCAGAAATTAGACAATGCAATTCCAGATATAGAATTTTTTTTAATTGTAATAATATTTCACAATATTACTGGTTTTACTGTATTTTTTAGCAAATAAATGCATCCTTGGTGAGCATAAGAGACTTCTTTCAAACATAAAACATTTAACTGCAGTGTATGTACACTACAATGGGTATTTTTATATACAGTCCAACCAAAATTTATTCAGACACCTTCAACATTTCTCACATTATCACAGTTTATTTGCCATAGTTTAGAAAATGGTAATAAAATATGACAAGAACTCACAGAGTTAAACTGTGTCAGAACAAATTCATCTTGATAATGTCAGATAACTTTGATAGAAGGGAATGTAATGAATTCGGTTGAATAGCTGTCAGCTGTTACATTCAAGTACACAATTAGATAATACCAATTTAGGTCAACCAATTACCAAGCAATGCTTAATTTTGTTCAGTCTGTGGTGTAAAAATGTCGCATTAGCAATTAAAGAAAAAACACTTAAGCAAAACAAGGTCAGGTCAAAGTGTCTGAATAATTTATGATACCAAATGTTTATCAATTTTACAGATAGTCCACTGTATGAAGAAATTTTGGGTATATATGTCACGGTTTACTTTATTTTGCTATCCTCACTTACATAAATGAACTATTGCCTGCACCCACTAGTAAAACAATATCAAAAATTATATCTGGTGTCTGAATAATTTTTGGTTTGACTGTAGCTTTTGAATTTTTGATCTAATCAAGAAAAGCCCTGATCTAATTCAATGAAATTTATACATCACAATTGTAAGATTTGTGTGTCCAAAAATGTCAGGACTTTACAATACACAGTATTGTAAAGATGTTACCTGTCACATTGATTTTGACCTCCAGGTATTTATCTTGAGTGACTGGCACAGTGGATCGTTTAGTGACCACGCCACTCTTGACTGTTTTGGGCATGACGGCTCCTGTGCCGCCTTGGTCACTGCTGCCACTAGGCCAGCGTTGGTGGGTAGGCGCTGCTCCTTTTTCTGCAGGCATGTGCAGAAAGTCCCTCACCAGCTGTAGCCAATCAAAAATGAGGAAAACTCGCAGATTGTTTAAAACCACCGTGAAGCATGAGGAGTCCCGCGTAGATCTGTGTGAGAGAGAATATATAGTAGAACAAGCATTTAGTCTTTAGATGCATTTAAATGCTTTCAGTGGCAGCCCCAGACCTGTAATGTAGCTCCAGCTGCAGTGAGGCTCGGTTAGCGCCGGTCCTGGACGGCTGCAGAATGCAATCAAACACATTGCGTTTCCCTTCTGTGGGTCCACTGCTCCCAGTGAATCGCGTGTCATGTGCCAGAAGTGAATGAGACACCAGATTCACAGAATTGGAGCTATTAGAGAAACTCTCGAACAGGAGCTTCGATTTCATAAAGTCAAACCTTTTAGGAGTAAAAGAGTAAGCACATTAGTTATCCCTATGGTAAAGAAATAAAACATTTTGAACAAAGAAGTACCTGGCCAAGGAGTGGTTATGGCCTGTGGATTTAGGTTTGTCCAGTAACTCCAGACTGACGTCCTTCATGTCCACCAGAAGAGACAGGGATGTGTACACATCACCACTTAACACGGTCTGCAAGATGACTCTTGTATTAATACATTGTGAATAACCTGCAAATATTCTTTTAGGCTTTGCCTTTAGTACAGATAGGACTGTTCAAGAGGGGATAGGAAGCGAAGGTAAAATAATCAAGAAATTACCAAATCTAATTTATAAACAAATTAGCCATTCAACATAATTCATATCAGTGGTCAGCAATATTTTAAATTTTTCTTGTTAATCACAGTTCCACTGTTTAACGACACTTCCATTAATACATTGTGACGGCCCGCAAAGCCTGAAAATTACTTTAAATAAACACATTTGCCATTCTTAAAAATGTATATCAGTGGTAATTTTTTCAAATGAAGGGTAATTTTTTAAATGGTGGCAAGCTAAAAATCATATGATAAAGAAATGCCGGTTTTAACTGTGAACCACAAAACAATTCGCATTTTAAAAGGAGTATCAGCAAAGCTTCTGTAATAAGCTTACATAGGTGCTGGGGTCTTGGAGATTGTAAGGTCTGAGGAACTCCTCCACAGGCTCTCCCAGGTTGTGCTCCAAGAGTCCGCGGATCAGCTGATACCTCTCCAGGTCTAGGGAGCAGTGGACAGAAGACAGGCTGCCGTGGATAGACATGTCCGGGACAGCATGACTTAGTTCCCTAAGACAAGGCGGAAATGAAACACATGTTCAAAACAAAGACAAATAAAACCTAAACTGGGAGTATGTTTAAATAAGGCAGAAAAGCTTAAGATACATAAGGACAGCTGACTGACTTGTCAAGGTTGCGCTCTACTTTCAGCTTTAGATAGCAGCGCTCCTTTAGCAGCCTCTCTCCACTCCTACGAACTGCGTAAGATGGGAAGATCAAGTCTGTTTCCAGATGCTTTGCATCACTGTCACATGGTTCACAGGGCAGCCGCTCTGCTGCAAAGATGTCCATCTCCTGAAGGTCCAGAGCTATACAGTCCAGCAGACACACATGGTCTTCTGTAACACAAGGGCATGTCAGTTACCACATGAGGTCAGGTAGATAAAAATATACAGAAGGTATCTCAAGAATTAGTCCACTAGTAAAAATTGTGTTTCCTCACAATAAAGTGCATCTCAGATTCTGGGTACTAACCTGGACTCGATGGCACATCTGCTTCTGGGATGCATTCGAGGCCAGGCTGGGGTCTGCCCAGGGTAAATCCAGACGTTGTGCTGGAACTTGAAGACTTTTTATCAATAGTCTTCCTAGCATCCGAGGCAGACTGGGCATCCTTCACGCGATCCTTCAGGAATGATTATTATTTTGTAAATCAACAGCCAAAGAGAGATCATTTTAAAATTGCAACCAAAATATGAATTGTTAATTATAGAAGCAGTATAGAAATTTAATTGGAAATAAGATCTAAAAACGTTTAAACGTTCTTAATACGTTTAGATTTAAAAGATACTATAACAAAAGTGTGAGCTTAGTTCAGTGTGCACTGCAGCCAAAAGACTGACATAGAAAACAGTGTTGGCATCAATTCCACCATATATCACTCATGTAGGATAATTACTTCAAAGTCACAAATACTTTGCTAATCTTCAAAGACATGCATGGCTCACTTTTAATATAAAATAAAGGTATAGTTCACCCAGAAATGAAAATTCATTATTTACATAATGTCATCTAAACACCATAAAAGGATGTTTTAAATAATGTTTACATAGATCTTTGCCATACAAATGCAAATAAATAAATAAATAAAAATCAGCATACAGTACATAAAACATATGAGTAAATAATGAGATACTTGTCATTTTTGGGTGACATTTACATTAAATTTCACTGAATTGGAAATTCAAATGGAATTAATTTAATGTGAAACTCCTTGCATAAGTCATGAAAAAAGCAAAGAGAGAAGGGACACCATCATATTACCAAATAAGAAACACACATCCGATTAGCATTCCCTGATACCTTATAATGTGAGGGATCCTTGTATGAATTAGCATGCAAAATCAAATTCTTCAAACACAAATAATAAGATGCATGTTAATAAACTGTTGTTGTTAATTTGGGTCTCATATTCACACAACCTGTAGACAACCACACAGGGATTAAATTAAAAGGTGAATCCACACTAATATACTTTTTCTACTAAAAAACTGTGATCTTAACCATGCAGAGTAAAGAATGGGACTACATCCATGAAGCAATTTCCTCAATGCTTGTTTGAGAAATTCAATTTAAGCTATCAACCCTCAATGCGTTTCCCCACCCCCAAGTCTTTTTTACATTATGAAATCATTCTCAGATTGCATCAAACCGACAGTAAAATGCTCCTTAAATGCATCCCACAGGTGCAGAGTGGTGGTGTAGTGTGTATATGGTGATGGTAGGACTCACCAGAGAAGGGAAAAAGGTATGTGCCATTGTAAGTTTCTCTACCTTATCTCTGAGAGAGAAGGTGCCACGAGTGCCAGCAGACAGGAAGCGGTTACGCACTCGGAGTTGGCCCAGGTTGGCCACTATGAGGCGTTTAGAGCGGGAGCTCTCTGGGATCAAGAGGACAGGAGCACCTGCCTCAATGTCCAGTAGCACACGCGCAGCTCGCTGTGGGCGCTCACGCACCTGTAGGGTAGAAGGTGAATTAAAACAATCCCCTTTAAAGATCACTGCAATGTCATGACGGCCTAGAATTAAATGGCATCTCACTACATGTCCGTATAAAGTCATCTATTTTTAAATGTTAAGCTAATTTAGAGTGATTATATTAAGGTGAACAACATGACAGTGTTTTACATTTTCTGTTTATCATGTGCAGACCAACTCAGCACAAAGTCGTTCATTAAACTTCAAAGTTAAAATGATCAAATGAAACTTGTTTTCAGTTAGCATTCTAACATATTAGCACAGCGCTAACTGGTTTAAAAAGCACAGCATTTTGATTAGCTCGATCAAGAATGCACAATAACCATGTTGTCTAAAACACAGAACAAAACAATTATCTGTGAAATCAACAAAATTCTCATTTGACCTACACATCTGGGCATTTCAAAATACTTCAAAGAAAACCAACCCATTTGCAAGATAACACTGATGGTAAGATGAATTAATCAAATCAACAAAAACCTGTTAAGTAGATGCAAATATTGGTACTTTTGCTAGTGCAAAGCGGAAAAAGGACTGAGAGCAAGACACAAGAATGTCCTAATGGGTAACTGCTGATCTCTAGCCTGTGGTATGTAAGAGGGGATTAGAGCCAGGACAGCTCAGTGTCCAGCCTCATCACCAGTGTCTCCAGTTTGAAGGAAATGGGTGTTGACAACAACTTGTATAACTCTATTTTGTCTCTGCAGGGAAGGATTGAGGACATCCAGCTGATTACCCAAATGGTTATCTGAGCAGCAATGGCTGGTCTGTTCTCCCTGGGATACATGCATCACTTACATTAGGTTGTAGTGCAAAGCAGCCTCAAGGTGGGACAAATAAAATTTAAGGATGCTATCTCAACATTTCAATTTATTGTCTAAAGTTTACAACTGAACAAACAGAATTCAAATGGGCCCTTACAGCCTGACCCTCAATGGCTGCTCTCTGCCTGCCCAGGACATCCTGTAGCTGTGTGAAGTGCTGGATGAAGGCCACCACCTCAGCCTGGAAGCGCTGGGTATGGACATACTGTACTGAGGCCATCTGAAGAGACACCTTCATATCATATTCTCGCTGTAAACAGGGGTCAGGTTCGCCATACCTGGAGATAGAGGCAATGTCAAAATTAAATTATGGACACAAAAAAATTAGAAAATGTCGACCTGTATGTAATATGCATAAAATGATAGAAAAAAAGAAAATACTTGTGTATGTCATAGACAAGGGCCTCTCCACCATGTGTTGTGAATCTCTCTCTGTACAGATCACCGTGGGTTGTCAAATCACTCAATGACAAACTTCCCAGACTTCCTTGCAATGCCAGATCTCCATCTAAAAGTGTGGTGTACATAAAACATACATTTTTAGAAAAAGCTTTTTTCTGATTTGAACAAATATTATTATAATTATACACACCAATCATTTCCATATGCGTAAACAGTTTAGAGACACTAGCTTTAGCAAGCTCGTTGGATTTCTTCCTTAGTACCAGTGATAAAGAGTGAACCTGTGGAGGAAGTACACAAGTCATTTTCTTTAAAGTTTATACTGTCCATAATTTTTTGAATGTAAGGAAACATATGTTGTTCATTATATATTCTTTTTAAAAACATATTAATTGATATAATTATTAAAATTTCTTGCATTATTTTTACTGTACCTTTAAATCTAGCTTTGTATTGACCCTTTCCTCAATCTCTGTATACAAATCTCCCAGATCATTGAGGGTACTATTTTCCAGTGAGTGTTCAGGTGTAGGCTGAGGTGTGGTGGTAAGCACAGCATGGTTATTAGCAGTAGAGCCAATGCCAAAGAAGTCTAGAATCATTACCCAGGTTTGCAGTGTGATGAGAATATCAAGGCAGTTGAAGTCCACATCCACACTACGGCCGATACTGCCATATCGTGTCTTAAACTCTGGGTGCCGCCTATCAACCATTAGCACGTTGATATGTACCAAAGAATCATCAAAGTCTGGCCGTGGGTGTGGAGACGGAGTATGGCGGGATGGGGATGGAGGAGGGGTACTGGGGCACTCTGCATCCTTCTTGCTCTTCCGACTGGATGCAGATGGTGTACTGGGGTGCCTTTGATAGAATTGGAAAACATTCTGTGCTTCTTCAAATTGTGCTGGAAGAGAACGGGGCATTTCTGCGCACAGAACATTGGACGTTGTTGGGCAAGATTGTGACAAATATTCCTTTGGACTGAAGGTGGAGGGCTTTGGTGCACCTCTGGACACCATAAGGTGTTTGTACTTTGATTCAGGGTTTTCCTCTAGCAGGTCTTCCATTAACAAGGAGTGAAGGGCTAGTTGGATGGAGACTGAATGGGGATGATCTTTGGTGAAGTCCCCCTCCAGGTCTTGAAAGCGCAGACTGACCAACCCTTGACATCCTTGGCTAAGGTCTCCACTCAACTGCACTTGCAGCTCTGAGACCCGAAAGATGGCCCTCACTTGGGTAAAAGAGGGAGGCTGGAGAGGGGGGCTCTTGTTTTGCAGTGGAAGTGTTGCTGAAAGGGATGAAGACAATGAGGAGTAAGAAATGCCAACATAAGGAGGGTCACGAGCAAAGAGTCCACCTTGCAGATCAGGGAAGCGATGCAGTTTAGTGGAGGAAGGAGTGGGAGGTGGTGGAGTGGGGGACTGACTGGGCGTAACTCTCTGATCTTCGATGAAAGAGAGATTATCGAGAGTCTGAAGAACCTGCTCATACACAGGCTTACACAGACACACCTGACAGAAAATGTAACAATTTAAAAATATGGAATTTACATATGACAAAGAGACAACTGTTATGCATTTGGGTAGTGCTTTACCTGGACGGCATTAACAAATCTTCCATCCACTTTCATTAACCCAGTGCTCTGGTAAGGTTCTTCACTTGAGAAGGTAAAATGTAAGTTTTCATCAACAGGGACTTTCTCAACAGTGAGCTGGATGGTGGCATCTTTGAGAATATGAAATGCTGAAAGAAGACATAGAGATGGAGATGTTCAAAAGTGCCTTGAAAGGACTTAAATATAAAGAAGGGGGACAAGCTTCATGAATTCACCAAATTTTATTTCCAACTTACCTTTTCCTCGGCTCAAGTACTCAAAGAAGTCATGTCGTGTAAATTGTGGCTCGTTCAGATTAATGTTGCCACCATGAGAAGGTGAGGGTCCAGACGTGGTGCTGCTGTTAAGTTGTGCTCCTTTTCTTAAAATCAAGTTGCTTGTGTTGACTGAATAGAGTCTTATATCTTTCACTTCAACCTGCAGTTTCTCCCCTTCTGAGTCATGCCCTGTAACAAAGTTTTGAATTCGTATGCTCCCTAAATGTCCTACAAGCAACTCAGGGTGACCAGGTTTTCTAGGAATAGACACAACTGGGGATTCTATACTGACATCTAGAGTCAACTTGACCATAAAAGAATCCAATCCTGGTTCCTTTTCAGGGACACAGAAATAGTCTTCCTCAAATGGGTCAAGTGTCCAGTTACACTGACTCTGCCTCCTAGATCTTCTGTATGGGTTCTCAAAGAGAGACACCATACCACTGTACTCTGCTGTTTTTGTTGCCAATACAGTAGAGACCTTTGTAGCTGCAGTTTTTAACATAGATCGGAAGTTGTCTTCTACTTCATTTGCTGATAAACTGAGTTCTTTCAGGAACTTTGCTGAGTGGTTATAGTGTAAAGATGCCATCTGAAGTTGGAGGGAGCATTCTCCCTGAGATTTTTCCATAAATCGGAAACTCAAAGCTTCAGAGGGAGCCATGCCAGGAATGGAAAAGAATGCCACACCATCTGTAGAGGAGCTGTCTTCTACACTTCCAATACTGACCACAAACTGACTTCTGCCACCTTCCTGAGTCAAGTCTACGAGCTGAATGCATCCTAAAGAACCATTGACATCCAATCGACTTCCCATTGAAACATTGACTTTTGTGCCATTTACACTGGCAGTAGCAATTTTCATGCCTTTTTTCTCACCTCCTAAAACGGTCCCGGTGGTAACAGTTCGCAAAAGCAGCAAGTTTAACCTGTGAATTTCAACAGTTAACTCCTTATTCTGGACATAAGTGGACTGATAGGTATCCTCATTCTCTTCTCCATTAGGCAGTGGTGGTAGCTGTTGTGTTGGAGAGTTTTCATCTTTGGGGAAAGACTGCTGAAGGAATTTTAAAAGCTCTACTATGGTTTCAGGGTTAAGGATGATATCCAGGTTGTTGACCTGCATGGAGGTGACCTGAAGAGAGCGGTCCAAGTTCATAGACGGACAGTCTGAGCTGACAAACTGGTATTCCAACTTAATGAGTGCCTCCTGGTCTCTCAGGGGAGAGCCCCGTGGAGATGCCTTGTCAAAATTAAGATCTGAGGAGTCCCTGCGCAGACCTGGCAGTTCTGGAGATTTACCGTCTGGTGAGACAGGTGATGTGGGCTGGCTCTCTCGCAGACTTCCAGTAGGTACATCAAAACTTAGGTGTTTATGTGATGCAACAAGAAGATCAAAATCAGAGCCATACGTCTGCAATGTGTCCACAAGGTAGAGTCCATGGACTGTGAGGGAAACCATAGCATCATAAGGTCGCTTTACAAAATGTGACTTTGTTCCAAATACTTTCAGAACAGAAATATACTGGCCTCCACTTTCAATGCCAAGTTGCATGTAGTTGATGTTAAACTCTACAAGCAGAAGTCTAGATTCCACAAGCACCTCTCGAGTATGTTGCTCAAGTGTCATCACACTCTTGGTAAGATTTTTATCAGAACTCTGGAGCTTCCAATCACTATCTTCCCTCTGAAATATCTTCTCATGACGAAGTATAAGAGGGTCAGGGGATTTGAGGTTCTCCCCATGTTTGTCACCTCCATCTGCCCCTGAATTACCAAGTCGAGCCAGGCAGCTTCTCAGGGCAGTCATCTTCTCCAGGTTGATGTGCACTTTAAGGTCTGGTAGTGTTCCAGAGAGAACAGCCCCTGGAAACTGAGGGTCTGATGTGTATCGTAGTCTTTGCTCTAGCTGTAGTAGGACATTGAATTTCTCCACCACATGAGTGGGGCCCACTTCACTGTCCTGTAGATGCTTCCAATTGTCTTTATAGTGACCGACCATGATCTGGAGGTCATTGAAAGATAAGGTGTACTTCTCATATAGGTTTTTGCTGACAATTTGGGCACCTTCTGTTGACTTAAGGCTGGTAATATCACAGGGCCTCTCTTGACCTTTGACATCCACCTCTTTCTCTGGAGGTGGAGTCCCAGGAGGTGTTGCTAATGGTGTCTGGAATTCTTCATCACTTTCTCCTTCTGTCTGAGAGGTCTTAGGACTTGTTTTATGATCTTCTGTGGGAGGACAAATAAAACTGTTACAAGTTGCCATCAACTGCAATAAAGTCAGAATGTATGGAAAGGCTACAGCAGAAAATTTGATTTGACCAGAACCAGTTACCTTGGGAATTAGTAAGAAGAATTCGCCCAAGGTCTACAACAACTAGCATGGGGTCTTCAGACTGAAAATCATCTGGGAAGATGACTTGAGGGGCACATATATCTAATTTCATAGTCCAGTGCTTACTGTTCTCCTGTGAAAGAAAAACCACAGCAGAATTATTACTTAATATCTAATTGAGACTGTAACTGATTGCAATTAAATAAAGTCCTCTCTTACAATGAACTCTCCAACTAGCAGCTGATCAATGGTTTGTCTGATTTCTGCCTTGGTTTGCATCTTCAGCTTGTTGTATTGCCTCCTGGCTGCTTCAGCCACTCTCAGCTCTAACTCAGACTGATATCCAAATCCTGGAAAATGTTATATAAACCATAATGAACTAATATTTCACAAAACCAATTCAAACTAATTTAGGATAGATGCTTATCCTTAATGCACACCCGAAGTGTGGACCCTTCCTTTGTAGAAAAACTCAGCCACTTTCTTGATAGCCTGAGGGTTATAAATGATATTGAGAGGACTGGTATTGACCTCCAGTCTCCTCTCAAATTTGCTCCTTATTGGATTACGTTCATAAATCATCTCAAAGACAGGTGGTGCTGATGATTCCATATCAGAGGCTGAAAAAAGACAAAAATAGAAGTTCTTAATCAGCCTTCATAGACATTTATTTGTATATATGTATTTTCATACAACAGATATATGTTTTAATTTATAACTCACATAGATTGCTCATTTCTGTGCAGTTAGTCTGGCCAAAAGGCTGACTGATAGCAACAGCAACCTTGTCCTTAAAATGTAGAAAAGTTATGAAATCAATTATTACATTTCTGTCACAGATATTTTCAGCACATGAAGATTACTGTTCTATGGCAACAAGTAAATTTAAATGTGAGAAAAAAAACTAACCGGTTTTGGTGAAACAAGAACAGGAAAGATGGAGCCCTGGGTAGTGAGATCACGGAGAAACAGCCCACCAAGTTTCACTGTGAGTAATGAAGACTCTGAGCGAGGAAGAGACTCAACTCCGATCTTCACACCTGTGAAGCAAAATTAAAAATGTAAAACCAACCTTCAAAATTGAAGCATTGAGCTATTGCAATATAGTAAATATATATATATCTATATATATATATATATATATATATATAAATAATAAATAAATAATAATAAACTGGAAAAACTCTAGCTGAATAACCCCGCTCTCATTCAAAAGAGGTTTCATTTTGTCTTGATGGTACAGGGTGACAGCTGCTTTCTCAAGGATAAAGTCCAACCGTGCAAAGAGATGATCCCTTCTTGTAAAGGTATTCAGTGTTTGTGAATCCTCCAAAGGATCAAAGAGATCATCTGTCTCAGCTGTTTGGAGGAGAGAAGGGACTTGATACATGGTGCATAATACTATGAAAATGTTCTATATAATTGTAATTTAATACAAAGAGACATTTGTAAGAAATTAGTACCTGCAGAAATTATTTAAAAATCATCTTTTTCCAGTTAGCATTGATGGAAGACTCACCAAGAATTTCCCACTGGGCAGTGCCAGGTAGAAGGTCATCTGAAACTGGTTGTCCATCTGGCCCTCTTTCACTTCCTCCATACCAGCCACCCCAGCCTGGGAACCAAGACTGCAGATACTGGATCATGCCAGAACTCCCACTTTTAGGTATAGAGCCTGAGGGACAGGAGGCTGGGGTCTCATTTATCATAGGCTCTCGTAGACTCTAAATGGATATGAGGGATGAATAAAATACATGATTAATTAGTGTTAAGTGAGACTGGATTTAACAAATGTATGGACAGTGATTATATCGATAATACTATTTTCAAATAAAATGTATTTCTTCAATATTTGGCTACACAGTATCAGCAATGACTTTCAACTCTGACATTTTCAAAGACCCACAACTGTGCCACTAAAGTAAGTCATCTCAGCTTGCCTCTGCAATTTCCTCATGTTTGCGGAAGGAGACATAAACAGTGTCCCGGAGAATCTGCAACTCCTCCAGTGTCTGTTCATCTTCAATCCTCTCTAACTCACACTATTGATGTGAGAGACACAGATTACAGATTATGTAAGATTCCAAACTTAAGAACCACTCATGCAAAGGTGAATACTGAGACATTGTGGCAATCTAACTCTTCAATCCTGTAAGTCCATAATTCTTACCTCCTCCTGTGGACTCAAAGTAACTCCCTTAAGCCTCTGGAAATACAGGCTAGTGTAGAGTTTGGCATCACGCGCCCTGTGCAGAGCAAAGTCCCAGCTTCCCTGTCTCCGCTGTTCTCTGATCTCATTCAGGTTGGCATTAATGGCAAACATCCACCACTGTCGACAGCTTCAACATTAAAAGGAGATATTATTCTAGTAAAAAATACCATTAATGAGTAACAAAATATTTTTCAGGTTTTAATCAACATGACCTATTAAGAGGTTTTTAAAGCTTATTTCAAAACATATTTAGGCTTGTTTGTAATAGGAAAAAAAGAAATCTCATTACTTTCCAGAAATGGGATGTTTTGGTCTCCACTTCCAAAAAAGCATCTCCCTTTCTTGTCGGTCCAGTTCTTTAAAGAATGCCATAATCTGTTGATACTGAACCTGAAAACAAGCACCAATTTAAATCATAAATGTGAGTTAAACAGTAAAAGACGAAACTAAATGAGGTTTCACATATAGTATATTTTAAATGAACCAAACCCAGTTTGGTTAAAGTCACCCAGAAAAGGAACCATTTGCAACTACTTTTGATGTTCACATTGAAGCAGATATAAAAGGGGACATCATCGCACAAATCAATCAATCAATCAACAAAAAGTGCTCAAGTTTACATGTAATGTCGGGCCAATATTCCTTGGAGTGCCAGAAAACAGCCTAAAGGAAAGGTTCACATATGGGACCTAAAAAAAAGTTACCTGTGACAGACGAAGTGAGAGGGGTTCCAGTTGCACTTGGCCCTCAATGCGAGGTGTGTTACGAGATCGTAGCGGCTCTTTAGAGGCATTCCTCCTCACCAGCACAGAGGCACATACTGGCTCAAATATATACTGATGCTCACGGCTCTGCATATATTTACTCATCATCTCCTGTAACAGACAATTGAATTGATCGAGAAAAAGTTCACAAAAAGCACTAGCCTTTGTGCTATTGAGTGTCCTTCCTTACATTATAAAAAATTTACCTGTACGTCTGTTGAGGGAAGATCTCCAAACATGGTGCACTCCGTGTCCCAGTACACACTGAATTCACCAATTTCCAGCTCCTTCTGCCGAATAAGCTTCTGAGCCTGTGAATAAAGAGTTTACCTTTCATGTTCCAACATGTAAAGACAGAGCCACTTCATGAAGATACCAAATAATATGGATAACTCACTGGTTCTTTGGAGCAGTTCTGTGCAGATACATTCTTGATACAAACACCAAAGGCATAGGGTTTCTCAGGGTTGGAGAAATCATCTTCAAATCTTAAGTGGACACCTTGAATTTTCAACTAATAACATACAGAATAGCAAAATAAATATTTATTTATGAAATTAAACTATAACAAGTGCAAGGAAAGAAGTAACTATGACAATACTGAAAATTACCTCTATATTCTCAACTATTCTAGTCACAACAGACGCTGTGACAGAGTACCAGTAAGATTCTCCTTTCTGCTCACATTCACTCTGATAAAATACAAAACAATTATTAAAAACACACATAATTGAATTGTGCATTTCATATATAAAAAGTTCAAATTGATTCATAGAGAACAACACAAAAAGCAAGCATTAAAAACAACAGTGAAATATTAATATAAATAAAATTTAAATACAATTGAAAGTTTCATTAAAAAGATATATCCTTAGAACTGTGAATGCTTGGTCTCATTTTAATCATTTCAATAGCAAAAATTTTTATTTTTAAAGCATCATGGCTAAAATAAATAAATAAATAATCAGCATTAGAAGACCAATCAAATAGAATGGAACAGACAAATAAATCACTTACAGTCAATGTATATGTACACTAGTACACAAGTAAAATATGAAAAATGTCAGCATTTGACTACAGCAATTCAACGACATTTTGTTACCAGCCTGTACCTTCCACTTGTCCTCTAGTGCCTTGAGCAGCTGTTTCTTCTGCTCCCTCTCAGCTTCTCTTTCTCGCACCTCATCATATTCCTGTGGGGGGGCAGGGCCGATAATCAGGTTCAGCTGGGACATGCAGATGACCCATGGGTCACTGTGCGGTCGATAAAAAGGGATCTGGAGGGTGATCTTCCCAATGACACCTGAAAAAAATTACACATAATATTTATGAAATACACCGAATTTTGCATACACACCAGTGTTCAAAGGTTTTTAAAATTTTTTAGACATCTCTTATGCTCATTTATTTGATTAAACTACAGTAAAAACAGTATTATTGTTAAAGATTTTTACCTTTTAAAATAACCCAATTATCTATTGAATATATATAGTTTGCAGAATTTTCAGCAGCCATTACTCCAGTCTTCAGTGTCACAAAATCTTTAGGAAATCATGCTGATTTGCTGCTCCAGAAACATTAATTATGGTAAAATCTTTAGTATAGGGACCAATTCTCACAATTAACTAGTTGCGTATTAGCATGCCTATTATTAACATATTGGCTATTTATTGGTTCTTATAAAGCGCATATTCTGCATGACCATATTCAACATCCCTAATCCTACATAATACCTAAACTTAACAACTACCTTACTAACTATTAATAAGCAGCAAATTAGGAGTTTATTGAGGCAAAAGTCATAGTTAATGGTTTGTTAATAGAAAGAAATGGACCTTAAAATAAAGTGTGACCCTTATATCAACGTTGATAAAAGTTGTGCTTAATATTTTGTGTAAACTGTGATAACGTTTTTTTAGGATTGTTTAATGAATAAAAAGTTCAAAAGGCCATTTATTTCACAGAGAAACCTTTTGTAACATTATTAATATATTGTCTGTCATTTTAGATCATTTTATTGCATCTTGCTGATCAAAGGTATTAAAATCTTACTGATACAAACTTTTGAACAGTAATGTAATATTTAATAATAATAATATTTATGTCTATTAATACCATTGAGAAATTGATAATTCCTAAATCTATGAATAAAAAACACATGTTCTCAAATATCATCATGTCACAGCAGAAGAAGATCCAGATAATCCTGTTCTGAGATACTTCTGCTGTGTAAGAGTTTCCTTAATACCCACAATTAAGATCACAAGATGCAAACACCTAACCCTTAGTTAGCATATACAACATTTCAAACGATGTTTGTGCAAAGACACCCAATAAGCATCCGATAATAAATAAAAATAAAATCCATTAATTTAGGTTTAAAGATGCAATTAGATTAATACCTAAAACATAAATATTACTTCTGACAACTATGCTTAAAATGGAATACAAACACAACATCAATACTCCACTCATCACTGGCCAAGGAAAAGCTAATTTACTCAAAATAAGGTTTGTCCATCTCACAGTGGCCACCATGCTGGGATAACATAAGTCATGATCAGCCGAATAACTGCTCACTTTATCTTGAAAAGCCCCTCTATAAACAGACACGTTTGTTGCTTAATAAATTAATCATCAGGGTATTTCCATAGGGGCACGCTGACATGTGTAGTATAAAGTCCAAGGTGACTGTCACATCATCCAGCAAAACGAACAAATTACTTACTGAATCTCTAACTGGCTACAGCCCAAAGGCTGGAATACCACTAACCTGCTTTGACCTCAAAGGGCAGATCAAATCCTCGGAGAGCATCTTTTCTTAGTGGGAGGTTCTCCAACTCCACTGCCCCTGGATCAAAACAAAATGCATACTTCACAAAATGATACACAACACAGACAGTAAGCTCCAATTAGCACACACAGACTAAAACAAATGCATTCAAATACCTTTGAGAAGTGCAATAGAGAGCTGGTCAGTGTTAAGGTTGCTCACATATTTGCCCAGATATGTGTTGAGCACCCAGGCAACAAGTCCTTCCAACATTATAGGAAGGGAAGAGTGCACTGGGATTAGTCAGTTAATGTAAATCCTAGCAGGCGATGAACTTCACAGTTAGCGTTCACTCCAGTCATCTGAAGTCTGAGGAGTCAAAGAAACACAAACAAAACACAAAGTTTGTAGCAGTGCTTTGACTTGAATGCCCCTATTGCCATCAACAATATTTGAAGGCCCCTCGATTTATCTAGTTGTTCGTGATTTATTGAATAAAGATTAAGGGCTTCTTATCCAATAAAATATTTTAGAGCTTGGAATGGAAAAATCAAAATTCATTACAAAAATGGCAATGCCCATGGAGTTATAAGATTTTATTACTTTACGTGACTTTGCCAGGTCTAGAAAGCACACTTAAAATTGTTGAGGGAGTGAAAAAAGAAAGAAAAGAAATCTAATTGTTTAGCTGTGTTTTTTTTGGGAAAGGAAATGTACAAAACTTTAAAGAAAAAAAAAGTCTGAACAACTGACAAAAAAACATGGACATGATTAGAAAAAGTTAATTGGTCTTTACAAAAACAAAAAAGTCACATTTGTGATCTTCATTGTCAAAAATGACCACCATGAAAGGAAAAAAACAAAAAATACAGAAAATTATTTTGGGGCTACAATCTACAGAGTTGCAAGTATGAAGTAGCATTTAATGTCTAAATATATAGTCAAATGAAAAATCTAATAAAAGTAATCACACCATGGTATTACATATGATTTTCTTTATTTCTCCCACCGGATGGTACCAATCTGCCTTCCATGGATTGGATTTTAAATACCTGCTATATATTTTTTTACTTAAACACTGTATAAATTGAAAATAATATAATTTATATATTCTTATATTTACATTATTTTATATAGACATGCATGATGAATAGTGTAGTATCATGAAATCCCATCAAAACACAAAATTACAAAGAATAACTATTATAAAAACAAAATATGATATCTTTAGTTCATTATGAAAAATTCACACTAATTGTCTTCGGAGTGTTTTGAACACCGAGAATCACAACTCTGACTCCTAAACGAATAATATCAGGAGTTTAATACTTGCTTTGTCTAATTTGAAATCATCTTGAGGCCAGGACGTTTCGTGAGGCCCCCTAGTGGGCCCTGGCTCCCTGGTTGAGAACCACTATCCTAAACAATTATTTGCCACACTAAAACAAACAGACTAAGACTAATATAAGTGATTTTTCTGAATATCTGCCAGACAAATTCTACAGTTTGTACAGCAGAAACTTAGGAGTTGACAGCCTCAGTCACTTTAACTGCATCTTTTCCCATTCAATGAAAGTGAGGCTTTCGTTTTGCAACTCATGATAGTGAGTCAATTTAATGACAGAACATTCGTTTTAAAGTGGACTAACTATGTAGAAAACTTACCATTGTTATGAGACCGTCTGCTCCTCGGTCAACCGCAGTCTATGATCATTTCAGTCCAAATAAAGTTAAAATCTCCACTGTCCAAGCCAAGCAAAGTCCGGCTCTTCGAAGAGAAGCTGTCCTTGCTGGCTAAAAAAAAGTAAAATATCTCCTTTCTTTTTAAAGACCCTTACATAACACACCGCAGCTGACAACCACAAACGAAAACAGCACAGCTCTCTGTGACTCAAAGCCAGTGACACTGGGGCCGCGCTAGCATGTGCGCTCGTCCTTTAGCATTGCGCGACAACTGCCTGCCAACTTTAAAACATGACAAACAACTGGACAGAGTGACCGGTCACAGTCCGCAGTCTAGTTCTGCATTGGTCCGAGTCTCTTGTGAAATACGCCCTGATCTGTAGGCACAGTTTGTCGTGGGTCCTCTGCTCTCATCTCTCAACTTCCAACATGTCAAACTGAATTCATGAAACGCTTCCTGGAACCTGCGACGCTTCCGGTCACGTGCCAAAACAAAGCGATTTTTGCCTAAGTCATTGGGGCAAATGGTCGTCATGTGACATCTAGCGTTTGGAGGGCGATTTGATAACACATTAATTACTGTTGGGCTATTTTCAGAGCTGGCACAAATATGGAATCTTGAGAAAGTAGATACAGCAATATCAGCTCGACCTATTATTGTGCGCAGTCATATCGTTTTCTATGGGTGCAGTTCCTGTTTCCTACATATGGGGGCGGAAGAGTAGCGCGTAAAGTGGCGGCGGTGCCATTCAACTTCAACAAGTTGGCCAAATGATAACATTTCGAGGTAAGAATACTTGGTCTCCTATTTAAATACTACAATTTAATTATATAATCGATTTACAATGTCGTATTATATTCGTTTACTACATAAACAGAACACCAGTTATGTTGGAAAATTCAGACAAAAATAATTTTAACTTCAGGCGTCACAATTTCTTCAAAAATACCATAAAACTGCTTTCAAAATTGGTCCATATCACAATGAAAGCCATTAAAAACAGTAGCAAATGTAAGTGTGTTTTTAAAATGTGTTTATATTATGTTCAGCACACCGCGACAGCAATATTAATAAAAATCTATTCTATAATATGAGTCCCAAGATTAATGAACACACACACAGAGAGAGGATAGATGCTAGTGATAGATAGATAGGATAGATAGATAGATAGATTAGATAGAAATAATGCATGTCAAGCTTAGACTGGTGTGACAGATAGGTACAAGAAACAACACAATAATACTTTTCATATGATGTAAAATTAATGATGCATGTGAATGTTGTGTAACTTCAACAAATCCAGCTTTCGATGTACTGGGTAAATCAAGTGGCTTAAAGGAGATTAACTTTAATTGAAGTCAAATTATATCTCTCAGGTCATAATGCATAAGTTTTATAAACACTCGCACACAACTAATTTATTACAAATGTATTTATTAAGGTGCACTGTGCGGAGTTCTATATTTAATAATCATTAAATTATGAGCTATCTCATGTATCTCTACGGTCAAGGCAGCAGCCGTGATATGCATTCCTAATTACTAAATTTGACTACAGAGATCCCATGAACATTAGATATGACCAAATGGCACTACAAGGTGTGATCCCTGCGACCTGATAGCCAAGGTAATCCCACAGCGTAACAGGACGTCCAGAAGGCCGTAGGGTGTTGTTTTTCATTCAGGCGCACATAGTAGACATGAGGACTGTTGTGCCATAGACAGTGGGTACGGAAAGTATCCAGACCCCCTTAAATTTGTCACTCTGTTATATTGCAGCCATTTGCTAAAATCATTTAAGTTAATTTTTGTTTCCTCATTAATGTACACACAGAAACCCATATTGACAGAAAAACACAGAAATTGTTGACATTTTTGCAGATTTACTAAAAAAAGAAAAACTGAAAATATCACATGGTCCTAAGTATTCAGACCCTTTTTTCAGTATTTAGTAGAAGCACCCTTTGATCTAATACAGCCATGAGTCTTTGTGGGAATAAAGATGCTACAAGTTTTTCACACCTGGAGTTGGGGATCCTCTGCCATTCCTCCTTACAGATCCTCTCCAGTTCTGTCAGGTTGGATGGTAAACGTTGCGGGGGACAGCCATTTAGGTCTCTCCAGAGCGGCGCAGTTGGGTTTGTGTAATTTTGTATATGTTTGTGCTCTGGCTGGGCCATTTAAGAGCAGTCACAGAGTTGTTGTGAAGCTACTCCTTCGTTATTTTAGCTGTGTGCTTATGGTCATTGTCTTGTTGGAAGGTAAACATTCGGCCCAGTCTGAGATCCTGAGCACTCTAGAGAAGGTTTTCATCCAGGATATCCCCGTACTTGGCCGCATTCATCTTTCCCTAGATTGCAACCAGTCGTCCTGTCCCTGCAGCTGAAAAAACACCCCACAGCTGATGCTGCCCACCAGCTTCACTGTTGGGACTTATTTTTTTTTTTTTTTTTTTTTTTTTTTTTTTCTTTTTTTTTTTTTTTTTTTTTTTTTTTGTTTTTTTTTTTTTTTGGTTTTTTTTTTTTTTTTTTTTTTCGACAAGGTGAGAGCAGAGTAGTTCTGGTTTTCTCCACACAGACCGCTTAGAATTAAGGCCAAAAAGTACTATCTTGGTCTCATCAGACCAGAGAAACTTATTTCTCACCATCTTAGAGTCCTTCAGGTGTTTTTTAGCAAACTTCACGCGGGCTTTCATGTGTCTTGCACTGAGGAGAGGCTTCCGTCGGGACACTCTGCCATAAAGCCCAGACTGGTGGAGGGCTGCAGTGATGGTTGGACTTTCTACAACTTTCTCCCATCCCCCGACTGCATCTCTGGAGCTCAGCCACAATGACTTTGGGTTCTTCTTTACCTCTCTCACCAAGGCTCTTCTCCCCCGACAGCTCTAGGAAGGGTTCTGGTCATCTCAAACTTCTTCCATTTAAGGATTATGGAGGCCGCTGTGCTCTTAGGAATCTTAAGTGCAGCAGAATTTTTTTTTTTTGTAACCTTGGCCAGATCTGTGCTTGCCACAATTCTGTCTCTGAGCTCCTCAGGCAGTTCCTTTGACCTCATGCTTCTCATTTGCTCTGACATGCACTGTAAGCTGTAAGTAGACAGGTGTGTGGCTTTCCTAATCAAAAAAAAAAATCAGTATAATCAAACACAGCTGGAATCAAATGAAGGTGTAGAACCATCTCAAGGATGATCAGAAGAAATGGACAGCACCTGAGTTAAATATATGAGTGTCACAGCAAAGGGTCTGACTACTTTTAGGACAATGTGATATTTCAGTTTTTCTTTTTTAATAAATGTCAACAATTCTGTGTTTTTTTTTGTCAATATGGGGTGCTGTGTGTACGTTTAATGAGGAAAAAAAATTAACTTAAAGATTTTAGCAATGGGCTGCAATATAACAAAGAGTGAAAAATTTAAGGGGGTCTGAATACTTTCCGTACCCACCGTATATCTTGAGATGAAATACACCACTCTTCTGCTGAGCATAAAAAATAACAATAATCCCAGCACATGTGGAGGTCTGCACCCCCCTGGCTGGTCGTGTGCAATCACATAATCCCAGCCTGCCTACAATAGCATAGAAGGCCATCTGTTCAGGTCATAGCCCTTTAAAACTCCACATCTGGACACTGGAGTGGGGGCAGTGCTCTTACTCTCTCTTTCAGTCTAGACCCCCCCGGAGTTCACAATTGAGATGACATATTCTGTCACTCTGTATTTTACGTAACACAGTCATGCAATATAGAGATTCTTGATATCTGTATGTATGTCTGTAAGCATAAATATCTCTTTTGAAGGTAAGAACATACAACTGTATAACTTAACCTGAATATAACTGTCTGTAACTTACCTTTACCAGATTCCAAACCAGTGGTTCTCAGCTAGTTTTGCTTCAAAATCAGGATTTTACGTTGGACATCAAATGGTAGTTTTTACAAAACCCATATGTCGAAAAATAAATGTCAAAGTAGATTTCAAATATACGCTAAATATATGTTGTAAACTGCAGTTTAAGAAATATTTATTCATTTATTTGTTTAACCTTTCTTTTGCTAAAAATATAATGTACATCAAGAGGCAAGAATTAAACTACATTATAAGTCTGCAGTAATTAATTGTTTATTTTGGTTTTTTGGTGTATTAGTTATTTTTTTTTTCTCTTTATTTTTATTGGACATTTAATTTAATATTATTTTGTATTTCTTTTGTTTTTTAGTTATAAATTTTGCTGTATTTTATTATTTCGTGTGGAACTTTGTTTTATTCTTTGTTTGTATTTTTAATTATTAGTTTTTAGTTAAAATTTTGTGTTTTTATTTTAATCTTATATTTTAATTATTTTTTATATTTGTTAATATTTGGTGTATTATTTTTATTTTTAATTTGATTTTTATACCATTAGTATAAATTGTATACTTATTAATTCTTTTATTTTTATTATTATTTTAAAATGAGTTAATTTTTGTGTTTTTGTTAGTGTTATAAACAGTTTTTTTTATTATTCTAATAAAAATAATTAAATGTAATTTTTAATTTTTATTAAATAATAGTTTAATAATATTTTTTTTTGTTTTTTTTAATTTTTATATTTAAAACCAGAATTTTTCTTAAGTTAATATTTGTAAATTTAATTATAATAAGTTTTTTATTTTGGTTTTTTTGTTTTTGTTATTTGAATTGTATTAAATTAATTAATTTTTAATTATTTAAAATTAATTTATCGTATTTGTTAGTAAGTTATTTGTTTTTTCGTTTTTTTTTATAAAATTAATATTTAAATTAATTACTTTTGAATTTTATTTTTAATTGTTGTTTATTTAATAAGTTAATAAAATTTATTTTTTAAAGTTTTTTGATATTAATTTGAAAAATTTGTTATTGTATGTTTAATTCAATTTTAATTTTTTTTAAATTTTGGTTAAACCCTTGTAAAGTATTTTATTTAACATTAATTTTTATTATTAAATTAATAAGTTATTTTTTTTTTAATTGTTGTGTTTAAATTAATTTTTATTTATTATAGGATATTATTTGATTTTAAAATTTTATTGGTTAGTTTCTTTCAATTTTTAAGTGTAAAAAGCAAATATATATATTTTATACTTAGCAATGCTTTTTGAAATTGAAACCTCTAAAATGAACACAATGTGTCTTCCTTTTTAACCACTATTGACAGGCAGTTCATACTGTAATCACACTCACCACTGTAAACTAACCAGCATTGGTGTCAGAAACAGTGAAGAGGATCAGGATGCAGGGTCATGCTGCTCTTGTTCTCAGGTCTTAGTCCACCACTGGATAATGAGTGGACAGTTGAAGGATCGGTTTCATTTGCCCTGAATGTAAAACAATCTTGGTCCCTGTCCAAGTAAACAGGCCTTTACACATACTTTCATATGACACACCCTAGCTTCCTCTTCAATTGACCTTTGACCCCTACCAGTTAATCACCTTTACAATCAAATTGATAGGAAATTATGTAAGTTTTAGTGTTTCACAATGTTACAATCTTTTAATAAAAATATTCACATTTAATATTCTAATATATTATTTATTATAATATATTATAATACATTAAATATATTATTTATTTTCTATCTAATGGCCATCTAAATCATACTAAGGAAAGGAGTTAACGGTAAGGAAAGAAGCAGGAATGTTAGTTTCACAACAGTTTAACGTGCTATAAATCAAGTCAATTTTAAGGAGAGGAAAGTTGGTTAAAAGTCAGTGAGAAATGGCAAGGGACAGGAGGAGACTTGATTAGTCAAATATTCCAAAGCCATCCTCAGTAGCGGAGTCTGAATTCAACATAACTGGCCCACAGACACGTAACCATAGCAACAAGAAGATCTGAATGTTGAAGAATCGTAGCCTCATTTTGCCAAACTCTTTCCTCTGTCTCATTCAACTTTTCGCCTAGAAAATGAGCACAAAAAAAGCATTGTGTGCTTTCCATCCTCTCTCATCTCCATCAGAGGGGATGTTTGTGGAATCTATACCTCTCTGTCGCTTGCTTTCATCTGTCGTCTGTTAAATTCATGACGTCACTGTTGCGAAGTCATGGATATCTCCCAACCACAGCATATATATTAAGCTCAATTTTAAAAGCTTTTATTGAGACAAAAACCTCCTCCAGCATCAACCTAAAACCTAAACTAAACTCAAGCAAAATGAGATTATATAAAGGCACTACCATTTGCTCTATTGTTATGTGCAGTGCTTTCTGGGTCAAAGGAAAAGAAGGAATGATACAGCATGTCACTGGCTGCACCTGCAGGAACTTACTGTTATTTTCATGAGATGGTGGCAGAAAGAAGGACTGCTTCATCTAGTTACAATATGGCCTAGATTGTGACCAGTTTTCTTGTTCAGAGACCAATTTATTAATTATTTGAGCGCTAAAAAGTGTAGTTAATTAATATAATATAATCAGTGTTGGAAAAGTTACTTTGGAAATGTAATACAGTAGGTTACAGATTACAAGTTATTACCCTTTTTTAAACGTAATAAGTAATGTAACTCTTTCAATTACTCTAATGTAACTTATTCCATTTGATTACTTTTTAATTAATTTTCTAAATTTCTAATGAATGTTTTCAACTGATACTCATTTTCAAATATTTAAAGCAGGCAGGTTTAACCTTATAATAGGACTCAACTCTGATTACTGTCAGACTTTCAAAATCCTTAATTTGAATAAAGATGATAAAATGTAGATTTTATGGCATCAGACTTTAGCACCTCTGTTTACTTTGAGATCATTTGGAGGTTAAATACTACTATACAATCATAACAATAGTTTAATAGCTATGATACTGTTTTTGAAATCAAATCATTACATAGATATTACAGGAAACACTGGCATCTAACAATGCCTTGGGACATACAGATTAGCAAACAGTTAAATCTTAAAAAATAAATAAATAAAAAAAGCAATACATAAACTCTAGAATTTTTCTCTAACAAATGCTGGGTGGTTTAACCCCCAATGTTGGGTCACACAACTATGGATCTAACCAAACTGTGGGGATAAAAAAGCTCATGTTTAAAAATGTAATGTAAAAATTTAACCAAACAGTTGGGTTAGTCCATATGATTGTGTGAGTGATACACTTTGTGGGTTGAAATGTACTCACCCAGCAGGCATTTTTTAGAGCTGTAAGGGAGAAATTGTCTAAATAGTTGTGCGAATAACCATGAAACTCCTGAAACATGTTGTCTCAGAAGTTTAGAGAAGTCAATGCAATTGGGAAAAAAAATAATTAAAATTGTGGTTGAGTGAGAAACATTTATTTAGAAAAATCATGGAAATTGTGTGTGTGTGAGGGAGGACGAGAGGAAAATATTAGATGTACCCCCCCTTTGTAATCCTTAAACATATTTCATAAGTAACGTAAATCGATTCCACCACCCAGTGACATTTAGTTGGGAAATTAATTATGTAATACCGATGACATGTTGATTATATATACTCAAAACACCACTGAATATAATATAAACACCTATTTTTTATAGAAAAAATGCTATTTTAAAGAGTGCTACCCCTTGGGAATCAGGTACAATATGTGGGAAAAAAAACGAGTAAGGCATAATAATTGATCTTTTTAACACTTTGCGTCATGTCATATTTGCATGTCAACATAAAGTAAAAAAGTGGAAAGAAATGTTTACGAGACACAAATCGAACATAAATGAAGGACAAAAACTTTCCCTTCTTTTAATGTAGCCTTTAAAATACCTTGAGTGGTACTTGATATACAGATATATTGCAACCATCTGTAAACTACGCAAGCGTATTAAGAGTATGCCTGAGATTTTGAAAGTCTGACGGCTACCAAAAAATGGTTCTATGACTATTTATAATATACCTTGAATTGACGGTGATTTGAAACTTTTAGAGGTATAAAACATGTTACAAGTTGTTTTATGGTCCATTCTTTGGTTGATTAAGTGCCATGTTATGATTTTATGTAGCAAAAATGGCTCATTACAGTAGGCTACTGGGTTGTGTGCAAGAGTCATCTGTACTCTAAAGTCGCCAAGTAGCTAAACATTACTGAAAACTGAGCAGATTCATTACAGCATACCAAAAATAACTGCAAATGTAGAGAAAATACTTAACATTTACTTGCACATTTCAATAAAAAGGCTATTTGATGTCAAAAAATATAAATGTGATCACTTTGAATACGGGGCATGAGACACGGCATTTTCAGTGAACAGCTTGTTTTTTAGTCTTAAGAGTCAAATCCCCGATCTTGGTGTTAAGTGTATAAAAACACACAATGCTCCATCAAGCAATCACGGATGAAGGTTGTGAAGATTGTGAGACGGCTCTAGCAGCCTCACTCTAGTCACACAGGGGCCTAATTCAGGGTTCTTTTGTCATGGAAAAAAGCATTTTTCCAACTCTTATCCCAATTCCTTGGTTTCTGAGAACTGTGTGGTGCTTATGGGTCATTTAGTAATATCCACTTCTGCTCACACACACCAAGTTCAGTAATATGCACCTCACCCCCCCCCCAGTTCCTTTCGACCATCCCCTTTTTTTTCCTTCCGTTTCCTTTACGTTTTCCTTTTTTTTTTGTTCATGGGTTTCCACTTTTTTTATCTTTAATATGTTTCTTTGGGACCCCCCCCCCCCCCATGAGTCCGCTGGAAAAAATTAGCGGGACTTCTATGTGGTAGGGCCAGAAATAGAAATTACTGGCAATAAGATGGCAACTGATTTTTTTTATTCAAATCCAGAAAAAGAAAAAATGACTATGAGATAATCAGTGAGAGTCAGCAATCCCCGACACTCCCGGAAACTGTCCTCAGAAAGCACACTGAGGGACACCTGCCGCCCGTCCCCTGGAAGAGAGCACTCCATACCATCTAACCCTGGAATAGAGAAAGACAGAGAAGGGAACAATTATTATTGAACATATACAATTTCAGAAAAGACCTTGTGGTGTATCTTAGATTTTTCTTAACTTTAAAGACTAAAAGATAAAGTATATTTTCAAAGTACATTGAACATTTATGTAAAAAAAAAAGAAGAAGAATTACTTTTAAAAAAATGTGATTTCACATTATCTGACCTCTTTATTCGAAATGCCTTGATAAAAAGGGCACATTGAATCTTTTGGTGAAGAGTCCATGGAACATTCAGTTTAGTCTCTTATGACTAGTGTTCAGTTACCGGACTTGTATGAGTTTCCAAACCAGCTCACATGTCAGGTCACTAATGTCACAAGCATCCTCAGCAGCACAATATCATGAACAGACATTATCAATTTTTTAAAATCTCAACAATTTCAGCATATTTCACATCATATGATGATAAAATGATAAACCAATCAGCACAAAATTGCACTAAGTATATATACTGAATTATGATATTTCAGGTACATGGCGCAATTCAATAAAGCAATAAAGTGTATACTGTATATGCTGTTAAATAGCTTGTGGTCAGTAATTTAGCATATTAGAATGATTTCTGAAAGATCAGGTAATGCTGAAGAGTAATGACTGCTGATAATTGACAGGAATAAATCAAATGTTATAATCTTATTGGTTTTTGCTGTATTTTGATCAAACAAATAGCAAAAACTAAAATTACACATTGCTAATTAAATGGAAAATCCATCTGTTTTTTAAATTCATTTTTTTAATTTCACTGTCTGTTTCAGTTTATATTTTCCATTTAATTTCTTTTTGTTCAGCATTTGATGGTCACATATCCAGACAGCCTATCACTTCAAAGGATAATAAATGAGCAAGCACACTTCATTAACACACACTCAATACTCAAGGCTATATACTCCATTTGAATGTGCGCACTAGCACTCAATGCCATTACATTCAAGTGCCTTTCTGATGGCTGAGCTACACCTAGAATGAGCTTGTTTTCCAAACTCATGCTTGATCTGCACTGGAAAACAAAGGGCTTATGAGACTGACACATCTGTTTGAGATCAGGTTGAAAAAGGCATCTATAGGAATTATTACTAAATAAAATGTTAGGCTACAGAAATTAACATATTATAATCAGTATACAGAAATATGCCCTACTATAGAATAGTGGTATTATTACGTGGAAATTTTTGTATCTAGCAATAACACTGCAGCTATGACTCAGAAAACTCCTGTTACATAACGGCAAGATAAGATGCGAGATGGGATGCTTTCCAATTTTGTTTTTCTTTTTTCCCTCTCTCTTTATGAGAAACGTTTGTGAAATATTCCTCGTTGGTGTGTATTTTGATTTTCACAGAGGGAGGTTTAATCTCCTTTCAGCCGTGTGATCAGCGGACACCAGATGACAGATTTGAAGCGGAACATCGCCTACGTAATACAGCCACGCTGACAGACAGACACAACAGAGCGGCAGAGCTTCACAGCCCCATCTCTCCCCTAATTACATTCACGCTCAAAACCCCTTGTGATTTCGTGTTGCCGTTTGTGCTTTGGCAGAGAGAAACTGGGATTTTTGAGGTAAAATAATAAGAAATGGCATTCTCATCAATATAAACCCTCCGTGTCATAACACAATGCCACCATGTTTGTTCATGTCATTGGCCAAAGTCAGTTGACATCATCATCAAACGTGTGAGGCAGTAAGTGCGGATGAGTCACTCCATCCAGAAGGGGTTTTCCACATGCAGGGGATTCAGTGACCTCAGCCTCCTTTGTTGGGTCTGTCACGTGGCCGTTTGCCCAGCTCTAGGAGCTCATCTAATGTTTTATCACTCCAGAGCTTCAGTGTTTTACACTGGAGATCCCCGAGAGCGAAAATCACATATTACCAACACGCACACACATGCTTTTAACCATTTAGAAAATTCTCACAGCGGCCACAAGCTCAGTCATCCGACTAGTGTTCTGTCACCACATATGTGTAACACGAGGAAGAAACTGCCATGTTCTTATGTTTGCATCAGTGAAATGAATCAAAGCTGCGCTTTTGTAGTGTAATACAGATGAATATATGAATCCCATTATCATTAGGTCTCTCAATTCAGATTACGCTGATTTCATTCAATACATTTGATGTGCTCAAAATCCTGTAGACCTGAAAAAATCCATCCTGTTTTTTTGTTGTTGCTACAGTTACAGAATGCATGCATTAATCTTGTGGTAAATTGTTGGCATAATTGTGATATATTATGACGCGCGGTAACCTCTCAGGCTCTGTCTTTGACCTTTGAGGGTTGTTTAAGTGTGGGCCTGTCACATACATGTATGTTACTTCACATGCTTTACTTACATACTCAACAGTGTATTTGGTGGAAATCTTGGTTCTTGCCCCTGAAAGACTGAATATCCAATTACCAAGCAACTAAAAGCGTGCCAGAAGTGTGCTATCATCAGTATCACATTCAATGTTGGGTTGAATAATGGATGTAACGTGTTCATCCATACCCAAGTGCCAGAATTACAACGCTGTAAGGGAGTTTAAACTAGTGGCCCTTGGACTATCTGATTTAAAGACTACATTATGATTGATTCTGAGTTTTTCATACAATATTTAAAAAATTGTGTCATTTTTGTTTCTTGAGTTACAATTAAAACAATCTAACTGCCAACATGTATAACTATGTAACACCAAGGTCAGTTTAATTGCCAGGAAATTAATGATAAAATACATAACTTGAATACTATGTCAATTTTGGTAGACATGTCTGCCAAATGTAAAAATGTAAATAAATACATTCTAGATATCTGGAATGTCTAAAATATCTTGACACATTCTAAACAATATGGACTCCTTTGATTCTACCCTGTATTTGTTCATCAATACAGAATGTAATTACATTGAACTTAAATTAATTTAAATGAGAATTGTGTATACATTCTTTGACCACAATGAAACAACACCTCAACGTGCAAAATTTGCCCATAACATTTAGAGTTTCGCCTAAATGTCATGTCCCCCTTGGTATAACCAACATATACTTAGTAAAGACACAGTAACAATACAATACATCTAAAATATACCTGCTTGGAAGTATGGAAGTGTTACTTTGTCCATAATAAGGTCCATATTGTTATTTTCTTTCATTTTAGTTGTTTATTTTAACCAAAATATCATATATTATATAATTATCTTCAAGATTTAATAGTAAACTCAATTTATATCTTGCTTATAATCTGTAAATTACACAGAAGAAGTGACATTCGTAAAAAAAAAAAAAAAAAAAAAACTGTGGTAAGTTCTTAGGCTGCAAACATTTGTGAATGAGTGAAAGGATGTTGTTTACAAATACAACTGACCTTATTTGTTCTGTTGACAAAGGAACAAACATCCCGTTCATGTTAAATTAATGGGTACAGTTAATATTATTACTCTGGAAATGGACTCGATCTCAGTCTCATAAGCTACAAAATAGTCAATTAAACTTAAAATGTCTGAGGATTAAGCAAATCTTTCTCTTGATATGGAGTTTAATCCAATCCAAGATTCACACCTGACGATAAGTAAATTCTGTAAAAAATATGTGAATTGAGACTTCAAATCAAAGTATTTGGTTACGTTTCCAACAGTAAAAATTTATATTTTAATATGAAATGCTTATATTTTTGTATTAACTCACTTTGGTACTGCCCAAACAAAGAAGATTTTTTTTAAGGTTTGGTTGCATAACAAAAGCACTACACTTGGTTTGTATACATTATATAAATGTGCAACCAAAACCCAAACTAAATTTTTTATATTGACATGTTTGTAACTTGCAACCTAATGTTACATTAGTCTCTCAAACAGACACGGGGAGAGAAAAGTGACTTGTGCTTCTAAGGGACAGTGAGGATTATGCATATATATTTGATGTAGCTGTAGAGCTCAACTTAACCTTGGACTAGTGGTAGGTGACCAACGGATACTGTAATCCAAGGAGTACATTTCCCTCAATTTCGTCCTTTAGTTACCACTCAAATTAACGTCAACAAAGAGGACAAGACATGAAACAAAATTAGGGAACATGTTGTATGGCATATGTTTCATGAATTATGCACAAGAATATTTTGCATATTCTAGTGATCACCTATGGTGTGTCGACCTCTTTGTCTGGGTTTGAAAACATTCTCATGCATTATTGAGCTAAACACAAGATTCAGTGGAAGCATGTAATATCACAAGTGTCATAATTTGAAATTTTTCAACTGAGAGATTCAAGACATTAATCAATTGAATTACTAGCCCATCATGCTAATGTGACAAGTCAAAATAGTTCAGTCTCAGTTGTAAGCAACCAATGGGTTGTTAAGCATCTCTATCCCAAACAAAATCAGTCCACCCACATGTATGTTCTAGTCAGAAAGTAGATCTTAAGCATCAACACTTCTCACCCTCAGCGTTACTGACCCTTTGGATCTTTCACAGGTGAGCCACCACAGACTGTGAGAGGGTTAGAGTGATTCAAAAGGTCTTTAGTGTATGAAAAAATTATGACATTATTTCATGCAGATCAGGAAAGCAAGATTTAAGCAGCTTACCAGTTGGGAGCTTGTGACGATTCTCCAATAGCCACAGAAAGAGTTTGGCAAAGTTGCAATTGCACAACCAGGGGTTCCCTTCCAGGCGTATCATCCGCAAAGAAGGCAACTGGCTCAACACCTCAACGTCCAGGCCAGAGAGGGCATTCCTCTCCAGCTCGAGCTCTCGTAAGGAGGTGAGGCCCGCAAAGGCATCCTTGCTGACCATATTCAAATACGGGTTGTTCCCCATTCGTAGCTTGATCAGACTACGGGATTCCCCGAAAGTTCCCGAGGGGATCTCAGTCAAGTTGTTGCTTCCCAGGTCCAGGTAGACCAGTCTGGAGGATGTGCTCAGAGTCCCAGGCTCCAGCCTTGTTAGGGAGTTATTCCTCAGATCCAAGTACACCAAATCACTGTAGAGAACTAGGAAATCAGAAGGGATCCAGGGAATCCAGTTGTTAGACAGAAGGAGTCTCCGTACGTCCAAAGGGATGGAGTCTGGAAGACGGGTGAGTCCTTGACCTGTGCAGTCCACGGTGTGATGGTCTGGACACAAGCAGCTGGATGGGCAATTGTACCCCCAAGTTAACAAGGTAGAGGATAGCAAGGCAAGGAAAGGCTGAAACCAGTGAACACATGAGAACATTGTCAAGAGGGTGCGAGGTGAAGGGGAGATTGGGGGGATTAAGAGAGGGAGGTTTGGAGAGGGGTTGAGGAGAGGGGATGGGGTAAAGGGTCAGGGGTCGAGATACTAGGAAAGGGGACAGGGGCGCATCTGGAGATGACAGGAGTCAGGGTTGTCGCGAAGGCATCTTTCCTTGTCTCCTAGATTGCAATCTACAAAGTCTCGAGCAACAGCAAGCGGCTACAAAGACACGAAGCTCTGTTTTCCACGAGATCATGTAGCAGGCAGTGTGGGTCGTGTGGCAGCCTGCTGGCTCTGAGCATGAAAGGGGAGGAGAGACCGCGATCGAGAGAATGTGGGGAAGAGAGAGAGCGTGCAATGCAAGGGATTAGCAGAGAGGTAAACAGAGACGAGTGAACCAGAGACTGGGAAGCGCTGGGGGTATGGAGAGGGGAGGGGAGTGTGACGACTGAAGGGGAGGTGTAGTCCACTCGGTTTACCCACAGTCGAAAGGGAATTCTGATTCTTTAATTTAAATGTACACTATTTGCTGATCCGTATCTTGGTCCATACGCTTCTGCTCTTGATTGCGTGCCATCTGAACCGTGGTGCCCATAGCACATTTGACCCAAGGCTGTGGTTGCAAGTCTAATTCCATCCTGGATAAATGGCTAATGACTTGTTGGCTTCTTTTCAGTTGTCCTCCGATTCAGTCGGCGTAGTACATCATTTTATATTCTGGCTCCATTGCCATGGTGATGGATGTGACGATTAACATGGGGCTGTGAGCATACAAATTACTGCCCTGAAAGTGAGAGATGGTGACTGTGAATAACTGTGTGAACCTCAGTGAAGATGATCATTGCATGCTACAAATCAGAAATTGCGTCACAGCTGCACAACTCCCATTATGGCTGTCCTGAAAATCACAATGCTATCAAAAAGTCCACATATTATATGAATTGAGAGGAATAAAAAAAAGATTTTGACAGTACCTCTTCTCCAGCGCGCTCATGAAAGCGGTCATTACTCATTGCTTTTCCAGCTGTTGTTGTTTATTTTTATCGCTCTGTGTTCTGAATTCATGTTTACTCCTGTGCTGCTGTAAATCTCCAGGCAAATAGAACACATGCTGTGACCACAGACAGCTTTCCTCTTAAATCACACGCACTGGAGAATAGCATGGCACAGCCCAATGGAATTACACAATACTCCCATATAGGTCATATTGTAACCTTGACCTTTCTGGCAGGCATCACCAGGGGAAAAAAAGACTTGCCTTTGACCTTTTTCATGTGGCACATCTTTGAAAAATATCAATTTGAAATGTTACTTCCCCCGGTGTCCCTGTAAAAGAAACAAATGTCAGGTTCATTAGTGCAAAGGAGGGTAGGTACAGGATATCTTCTCAGTAGGGCATTTGGCAGTGTCAGGAAAGCAGTGCAGATTTTCCATTCGCAATTAAAGTCTGGAACATGAATAAATTATAAATATCATGAGCAACATACTGTTTGAAACAGTTGGGCTGTGGATGGGACACAACAGGTAAGGACACGAACAAAAGGTAATGCTACTTACTGCGATTTAAAAATATGGCTTGCGTGCAAGACAATAAATTGCCAACACTATCTCTCAACCAATTCGTACATATTTTATAAAGTGGCTAATTCATACAAATTCGTATGACCTCACTCATGCAATTTTTGTATGATTTGTCTAAACCCCAATGATGAGTAGAATTAGGGGCGGGTTAGGGGTAGGTAATTCATACGAATTGGGGAACTCATAAAATGCGTATGATTTAGCAAAAAGCGTATGAATTTGTATGAGTGAGGTCGTACAAATTCGTACAAATTAGCCACCTTATAAAATATGTACAAATGGCCATGTGATTGAGTTGAAAATGCCGATAACTTTGTGTGCCTTGCTTTGGCAGGGTTGAGTTGGTTCTTTTACAGAATCGTCAAGGAGGGTGCATGACAGGGTTTAGTGGAGAAGATCATCCAGCTCAGATTTTCTCACCAGGGTCTTTAAAGAGAAACATGAGATAATCCCATATACACACACCGCAAGAAGACCATGTGCCAGCATCCCCAAAAAGAACACCTGTCAGCCTCGGCTGAGGACATGGTGACACACTTTCCTTCCAGGTACATTCTGGGCCCTCACTCCGGATGATCCTCACCAACATACCCAAGAGCAAGATACTGTCACCCTACTGAACCTAAGCAATGTTGAGACAACTGGCCACAAAATAAATAATGGAAAAAAGCACCAATAGTCACAAAATATGAATGTCTCGGAAACTAGGACACCCACTTGAATGCACAGCATCGAAGTCCTAACTACGAGGGATCAACGAAACTGGGCCAAGTCATTAAAGCACTTTCAATCACAACCGTACTGACAAATTCAAATTATGTGGATATAAGTGCACCATGGTATATGCAGAATTACATGGCCACATATTTAATAGATTACAGGATTACTGGATTCATATTTCATTGTACTTTTGGTGTGGTTTGTTGTGGTGGTTTATTCCACTGGGATTAAATAAACACCATTGTCCACTGCAGCCAATGAAGTGACACTACAGTTATCAGATGGGCATGACACAGTTTGATCATGTTTCAAAGACTAGCCATTGATGCAACTTTACTTGACCCCTATTTGTCAAGACCGTGAGTGCAAAACTGGTGTCCAGCAAGCTACCTGAAACATTTAACGCCACCAAATGTTTCCAGAACACTCCCCATGTCTGCCATTGGTGGGATAGTCACAAATCACCTGCAAAATGGATTTAATGAATGACAATTTAGAAGGAACAACTGGCAAATAACAGATGTTCTGAATTCAGGCTCCACACAGAAGCACCCAGATCACAGCCAAAAGTTTTCTAATCTTTCTAATACTACAGCTTGAGAAACTTATTCCCTGTCTCTTTCTCTCACACACACATACACAGGGTATTGAAAGCTCAGTAATTTGTTTGCTATCTGGGTGACAGTAGAGGATGCCATTAAAACAAGACTGGGCTGGATAGATTGCAGGAGGCGTAAGTCTTTAGTTCAACTGGCAGAGCAGGTCAAATACCGATGGCTTCCGAGGGATGAGTTTACATGCCTGCAGAAAACACTTTCCAAATGAACTACAGGAGAATAAATGGTATAGGAAAAAACATAGCAAATTAGTGGTATTTCAAAAAAGCTGAAATGATCTTGGCAAGGAACAGATCAAATATAGGTAATACTTGCGGTAATACTCTCAAAATATTGAGAGACCTGTAACAAACTGTAACAAACTTGTTTAAAGATAATACAGCAGCATGTCATACCAGAAGCACATTAATCCAAGAAGAACATGGAAACAATACTTTGGACAAAAAGTAATCTGTCTAACAAAGTTCAGATAATCATAGAAAGCATAAAATAATTCATATAAATATGAACTATTTTAACAATAGTTTTGATTAAAAAAAAAATACTAGTAACATTTACATGTAACTTTTTCACATTTTGTGGTTTCACCAGTAATTGTGCTACAGCAGATATGCTTCTTATTAGCATGTCAACAGACCTCATTTTGCAGTCTACAACTCCCCCTGGTGGTCTGGAGCAGTACAACACCACAAAATAATCATTTAGACTTTTCTGTAAAAAATAAATGACTTATCACATGACCCATGACACTGACCCTTGCTCCATATTTTATTGAAGAAAAACATAACGGGCCACAAATGTTCTTTCATAGAAAATCAACCAATAGCAATACTACAAATTATTTAACTGTAACATCATTCACAGGGTTACAGTAAATGTACATTTATACAAAATCCAGAGCCTCCTGCTTCACTCACAGTGGTCATGGTGGACAGTACAGTGTGTGTGTATGATGGGTTAATACCAATGAAAGTGAATGCATACTATTGTATGCGTGTACATGGCCTAATCCACAGTCATATGTTTACCACAAAGAAATTTATTTTTTATCGAATAGAGAGTGAAACGGAAAAAAATTGCCACATTACAATTAAAAATGGTAAAAAAAAGTTACACATAAAGGTGTTTTCTAATATATTAACATATGTACATTCTTTTCATACAACCTTAGGTTCTGTCGTCATGGTAATGACATACAAAAAAAATAAAATCACAATGACAGTCCACTGAGCCTGAAATAATTTTTTTATTCCCTTTATGAATTTGATTCCTGGTGCTTTCGTGAATTGTTAAATTTTCAATTAAAAGGGAAAGAAGAAATGGTTTTGCAATAATAAATGATGTTGCTAACAAACCGTTGCACTTTCAGTTTACTAGAAATTTGCCCAACACTCTGAAAAAAAATGCAGTTTAATGTAAAATGAAAGCATGGAATATAGATATGGGCATATTTACCTAAATATTGCAGCACATAACCATTAACAGTTCTGAGTTTGTCAGGCAAAGCTTTACAAAGGATGCAGCAAACTGTCTCACATTAAAAGTCAGTATGCCTACGGAGGAAAACAAGCAAAAGTCGGTAAAAGAGGTGTTCGTGCTGAGAGAGAGCGAGTGAAACAAAAATATGTGAGATTCAGACCTATTAAGAAAGCGAACAAGAGTATTTCTATACAAGTGTAAAGTGTTTAGACGAGGAGGACCAGTCAACAAGTGGAAGCACATTCACTTTAGCGAGACGGTGTCACAGTGTCAACTCAACAACTATTTTGGGTTACAAATGTGCCGTGCTCCAGGAAGAGCAACAGACTAGAACTGCTTATTAACCAACACTGTATATACTGAAAACAACAAACAAGCAAGCGTGTATTTTGCAAAGTACTTTACAATAATGATGAATATGTCATGAAGTTTAAATGTGTCAAACATGTCAAAGATATAAAAAAAAATATGGTCAGTGAAGTTTTTCACTTAGTCCAAGCTCATACTGTCAAAACGACCTTTGCCACACCACTAAAATTCAGATAAACTGCACAAAACTATACAAATAAGAGCATATTGATGTTAAAAATGAATAATTCATAAAACATATCTTTCAATAAAAGCAGACTTTAAGTCTTTTCTAATGTGTCTTTTGGTCTCCCTCTTTTCATCTCATTCTTTAATTTCGTAAGCTGCTTTTTGTGTGTGCAGTGCTTCAATTGTGGCAAGAATATAATACTATTTAATGTGGACAACAAAACTTCTACAAACTGGGTACAAAATAAGGCCCGAAAATGAAGTTGGACAGGCCAAATCCAAATTTCAAGTGGGAGACAGGGGCATTTAAAGTGTTCAAACCTAGCTACTTTCACTCTAATCTTATGTTAGATAATAGCTTGCTACCTTTCGCCTCTCTTCCCTACATCGACAGACCACACAGTGATACATACCAATTGTCTCTCGTGGAACATGACTTGGACGAAGGGGGGGGGGGACTTTGTCAAACAGGACATCGATGAAAATGAAGACCCCCAAAATGAACACTATGGGACACTTACTATTGGGATAAAAAGTAAACATCAAATTAAATCCGGCATGCACTTCTATTATATTCTGTCGGCAGGCTCTGTGAGGAAATCAGCACAGGAAGTGCTTTCGATATGTGACAAGAACATCTGTAGTACAACACTGGTGCATGATTATATGGTTAATTGGAAAGTAAGTGTTATAAGTATAAAACATATAAATAAAACTCATGAATAAAATAAAAAATATCAAATTACTTTGTACAAAAAAAACATACTGAACCAGTACTGGTTGCTTTGCCTACTATTCACATAGTTGAAGTTCTATAATAGTCATCATATTGGCAAATTCTGCAAGCACAAGATCCATCACATGGATCATTCCTCATCATACATGAGCATCACGCATGTATAATTGTTTCTCCTTTTTTCTTGCTATTAGTCCACAGTCCATTTCAGATGCACACCAAAACAAAAGTTTAAATTTTAAATGATCCTGTCAATACATATCTGGTGAATATGGTTGAGAACCAAATCATTTCAAAGACTAAATGGGCCAAAATAATGTGCAAGTGGCTACATTTACATGCATGAACAACCTTTTCAACCCTTTTATTTTGCATTTGAAAAAGCTCTGAATAAATGTATACCCAATATAACACTATCATAAAAAAATTACTGCATTGTATTCTTATTCTGTGAATTCTGAGACATATTCTTCTAATATTTGAATTTTAATGGGTGCACTTTATAAATGTTTTTTTAATGGACCCAGAAGGTGTTCAGAAATACTTTCATTTGTTGATTTCAGAACTAATGAACTTTAACAAAAATAGTTCCTCGGCAGGTAATTTGCAGGTAACCTATAGCACATTTCATAATGTAACAATAGAGAAAGCTGCTTAGAGCAAGGAATTTACATACAACAGGCAATTCTTTTTATGCAAAGGGTATATTTAAAGAGGCCACCACCTTAAAGGGGTCATATGATGCTGCTAAAAAGAACATTATTTTGTGTATTTGGTGTAATGAAATGTGTTTATGCGGTTTAAGGTTAAAAACCACATTGTTTTCCACATACTGTACATTATTGTTTCTTTTCTATGCCCCGCCTTTTTGAAACGCGCTCATCGGTCTGAAAAGCGAGGTGTGCTCTGATTGGCCAGCTATCCAGTGCGTTGTGATTGGCCGAACACCAAGCGTTGTTACGGAAATGTTACGCCCCTTACCATATTGGGATGATGCCCTGTCAGGCCGGAGCGTAACATAAAACCATGTCTGCATTGTGATCGGAGAAATGACAAACAACCAGCGCTACTCTACACTGCCCAAAACTCACGTTCGAATCATCAGTGGCAAATTCTTTAAATATAAAAAACGTACTTGCAGTCTGGAGTCAGAACAGTCCTCATGTAGTCTACTCTCCCAGGATCAGGAAACATTCCTCCATAAAAATGCGCTGGAAACATCGGAATATTTGGGTTGAACTGTTCTGGACAGTGTTGTAAATAACAACTTACCTCCTGATTTCTAGTCGTTTCCTCTTTTGGAAGACCAAACAAAGCAAATTTTCGCTGTCACAGCGAAAACGCGCACACACCCGCGGCCTTGAGTGAGTGGATGCGGGCGTCTTGAGAACGCGCTGCCAGGGATCGACAAGTACGGCCGGCGGCAACCACATGTTGACGCCCTGGGCTGGCCCTACCGCTTCGTCCACGGTGAACAGCTGATCCGCGATCCACAGCGTAAGTTGGATGTATTTTCCCACGACCATCACAGGTATCACTCCAGGCAGGACGAAGCGGATACCGTCCGCTTTTGGAAGGCAACAAGTAGTTTCGCTTTCAACAACGAAACACACAGCGTCGTCATGACTGGCCGCAGCAACAATACTACGCGAGAATAAAAGTTACACGCCTTTTTCTTTTGCGTGAACATTTGGTGTTCGTATGCAAATCTTCCCCACATCTGACGACTAAGACTTTGTGGGTGTGTTAGAACAAGCCGTTTTAGGTAGGCGTGGCATTCATGTAAAATGAAAGCATGGAATATAGATATGGGCATATTTACCTAAATATTGCAGCACATAACCATTAACGGTTCTGAGTTTGTCAGGCAAAGCTTTACAAAGGACAAATCAGCCTGTCTCACATTAAAAGTCAGTATGCCTACGGAGGAAAACAAGCAAAAGTCGGTAAAAGAGGTGTTCGTGCTGAGAGAGAGCGAGTGAAGAAATAAAAATAAAAGAAAAAAAAAAAAAAAAAAATATGTGAGATTCAGACCTATTAAGAAAGCGAACAAGAGTATTTCTATACAAGTGTAAAGTGTTTAGACGAGGAAGACCAGTCAACAAGTGGAAGCACATTCACTTTAGCGAGACGGTGTCACAGTGTCAACTCAACAACTATTTTGGGTTACAAATGTGCCGTGCTCCAGGAAGAGCAACAGACTAGAACTGCTTATTAACCAACACTGTATATACTGAAAACAACAAACAAGCAAGCGTGTATTTTGCAAAGTACTTTACAATAATGATGAATATGTCATGAAGTTTAAATGTGTCAAACATGTCAAAGATATAAAAAAATATGGCCAGTGAAGTTTTTCACTTAGTCCAAGCTCATACTGTCAAAATGACCTTTGCCACACCACTAAAATTCAGATAAACTGCACAAAACTATACAAATAAGAGCATATTGTTGTTAAAAATGAATAATTCATAAAACATATCTTTCAATAAAAGCAGACTTTAAGTCTTTTCTAATGTGTCACACAGTGAGGTAGACATGTGGGGGCATGTTAGAACGAGCCGTTTTAGGTAGGCGTGGTTGACTCTTAACTTTTATAAAGAATATCTCTTTGGATTTGAGACTTTAGTCTTTACAGATCTTCTTTATGCACCAAGAGCTTGTAACACTCCAAAGATAAAGGAAAAATTGAAATCGCAACATATGACCCCTTTAAATTAGAAATGTATTTTTAAATGTCTATTAAATAATAGATATACCAACAATTATGTGGTTTATTAGAAATACTGCAAAGTCAGAGATAATACTGGAATATAAACTTGCATGTAAATGCAGCCAGAATGACATTCATGTATAATTTTGGCCATTGGCCACTACAGCTTGCCTTCAGTGTGCTGGTACTGTATCGAGACCATAGTGGTCTTGCGGGGATCTGTTCTTGATCAACCCCAGAGAAAGTGACTACTGCTGGGCTCTGGACACAGGGCTCGCTGAGGGGGGACTTCTTTCTGTGAGGAGGGCCACAGGGGTCTGGTGTGCACAGGCTGGTCCCAATCCTCCACTCTTAAGAATCAAACCTCCACCGACTGGATCTGGTTCATTTGGGCTCGCATCATCTGCACACTATTGAGAATCTTCTTCTGGTGGCCTGCCAGTGTGACTCCCACCCTCAGAATGTCACTGTGAGGACAGAAAGAGGGCATCAGAGAAGCGACTGCATAGTGTCACGGTTAAAGAATGATCTAAGCAGACAAGACTATCTATCAAATTTACAGTAATAGGTTTCTGGTGGCTATAGCATCTCGTTCTCTAACTTAGTAATGAATATGATCGATGTGAATATGTTGAGCTGTATGGAAGATAGCGAAAACATACTCCATAGTCATCTGAGACACGGCTTCAAAGGTAGTGAGGTCTTCATTGGCAAAGTTCTCTTTGTACTGGCTCATTTTGATGGCGTCCAGCCATTCATCCACTGTGCTGAAGCTGGAGAAGTCTGGTGTGCTGCGGTCCAGCAGAGGTAGATGTATGCTGTAAAACACCCACAGAATCAACATCACTAAATGGGACTTAAATCAGGAGCATTAAAAAATGGATTCTACTGTTTTCTATTTTAATATATTTTACAACGTCATTTATTCCCGTGATGCAAAGCTGAATTTTCAGCATCATTACTCCAGTCTTTAGTGTCACAGAATTTTTCAGAAATCATTCTAATATGCTGATTTGCTGCTCAGGAAACTTTAAGGATTTTTTTTTTTAAATAAAGTTTAAAAAAACACTTATTTGAAATATAATTTTACCATTATAAATGGTCGTTGGCTGTCATTTTTGAACAACTCTGCAGTCCTTAAAATATTAATTTACAAATTAAAAAAACAAAACAAATCTTACTGAACCCCAAACTTGTGGATGGTAGTGTACATTAAAAATTGTAACAAAAATAAAGCATTCTTGGTGAAATGGAAGTCTTTTATGGACAAATCATGACCTATTTTTGAAACATGTTTATTCTTATAAAACATTATAACTTTGTTTGCCTATTAACATTAGTTGTTACTCTTCAGTCTTACTTTTATATTTTTTTGATACTTTTTTTGTGTATTATATACTATATATTATGTATTATAATATTATGTAATGTATATTATTTGTAATATTGTGTATTGTTAATCTGTATCTGTAATTCATTATTTACTACTTAATTTAAAAATATAAATTGGTCATTTTCCTGTATAAACATGTATCTAAACTTAAAATAGATTTTGATTAATTAATAAACTTAAATGATAAATACTAAAAATATACTTTTATTTATATTGTTTGATACTTTGTGTATTTGTGTATTATATACTATAATTTATGTATTATCATATTATGTAATGTATATTATGTATAATATTATATAATATTGTGGATTATGTATTATATATTCTATATCGGTGATTAAATTTAATAATTTAATTAAAAAATGATAAACTGGTCATTTTCTGTATAAACACTATCTTAACTTAAAAAATTTTTTGATTAATTAATAAACTTAAAAGATAAAATACTGAAAATATATAGTATACAAAACATCACTTTAAAAATGCAACATTAGTCATGTTTTTTTTTTTTTTGTTTACGATTATAAGGTTCAGACAAATGAACTGAACATGATTCAGTGCTCAGTGCTTGCTGCCCCCTTCCAGAATCAAATCTCTTACCCTGAAGAGAGAGGGGTGGTGGCCTTCAGGCTGCCAGGATTACGGATCATCTTATCCAGAGTGTTAACAATCTGATTGAATTTTGGACGGTTGTTTCTGTCCTTCTGCCAGCAGTCCAACATTAGTTGGTGCAGTGCATTTGGACAGTCCATAGGAGGAGGTAACCTATAATCCTGCTCGATAGCATTTATTACCTGGATGGACGGGAAGATAAATGACTTATTAAGCATACTTAATAATACATCAATATAACAATACAATAAACATTTTATACACATCTTCTTGTATGCACTTTCATATGGTGTTTAATGACATTGCCTGTCCACTAGGGGACATCCTTATCCAGCTCTTCATGAAAAAAGCTTGATTAAAAACGATCATCTCTAGTCATCAACATTTAAGAATTGATTTCATACATCTTGATTGCTCATGTCCCAGTAAGGTCGCTCTCCATAGGACATGACCTCCCACATTACGATGCCATAGCTCCACACATCACTCGAGGATGTGAACTTCCTGTATTGAATGGCCTCGGGAGCAGTCCATCGTATTGGAATTTTCCCTCCCTGTGTGGACACTGAATTTAGTTAGGAATATTTCATCAGCATAAAGTATTAGGCACTGCCACATAGCATTAGGCCACATGACCCATTAAACACACACTCACCAGGGCGCTTGTGTATGTAGGATCTGACGTGTCATCTTCCAAAAAGCGAGAAAGCCCAAAATCGGATACTTTGCAGACTAGATTGCTGTTAACCAGGATGTTGCGGGCAGCCAGATCACGATGTACATAGTTCATGTCACAGAGGTACTTCATGCCAGCTGCAATGCCGCGCAGCATGCCAACCAACTGGATGGCAGTGAACTGGCCATCGTTTTGCTAAGATGTCAGAGAATACACAAAATATAATCAAATTATGTGTTTAAAATAGAGGATACACATATGTTTCTTCTCTAGATTAAGGAAAAAAAGCATTTCTAACATTTTAAAATCAGCCTTTCTAACAAAACAAGTTCTGTGAGCTTGTGTCACAATCTTGTGGCGAAACATCTGGACTTCAGTCCAGCTGTGCCTCTCAGCAGACACATCTGGGCCTTGCCCAGTGGGATCCTGGGTCAGTTAAAAGCAGCACAAGGACAAGTGTCATCACACACTGTGAAATAAAAAGCTTAAATAAATTGGTTTTAGGACAATGTGTGGGCAAAAAATATGAGTTATTTTTTAATTAAATGCCAAAAATCGAAATTTACAAACCCGATGTAGCATTTAATCATGATTAAATGGCACGTGCAGCCTAATTAAAGGTGCACTTAATTTTTTGCACCTTTAAAAACCCACTACAGTTCAAAAGTTTGGGTTTAATTGATTTCTTGTTTTTTTTTCAGCAAGGCATGCATTAAACTTATCAAAAGCGATAGTAGAGATATTTATAATGTTTTCTATAAAGATTTCTATTTAAATTTCTTTTAAACTTTCCATTCAGTTTCAAGTTTTTGACAGAAATTTTAAGAACTGTTTCCAACATTGATAACAATAAGAAATGTTTCTTGAGCAGCAAATCCGCATATTAGATTAATATCTGAAGGATCATGTGGCACTAAAGACTGGAGTAATGATGTTGAAAATTCAGCTTTGCTATCACATGAATCAATTTAATTGTAAAGATATATGCCCGTCAGGTCTGGAAAACATTATGTGGTGCGAACTAGATAGTAAAGTTCGTAGACAAACTTTAAGTTGGCTTGAAAAAGTCTAGGCTGAAAGTTTGAAGTAGTTTTAAAAGCTTGAAGTTTGAAGGTTTTCAGTTTGAAGTAGTTTGAAATACTTAAAATAGTTTTAAGTTTGAATGTTTTGAATGCAATACAGTCTTATCAGAAGAACAGACATCGAAAAACAGATTGCTAGAGTACCTGGGATGGCTTCTAGGGTGGCTGCTAGGGTGTTTCTAGGGTACCTGGGGTGGTTGCTAAGGTACTGCTATGTGGTTGCTAGGGTACTTGGGGTGGGTGTGCTATGGGCTGTTGCTAGGGTGTATGTAATAATTAATGTGGGATAATACTATTTCATAGTATTACTGTTTCTACTGTATTTTTTTTGGGGTGGGGCTCATCCAATAAATGTATCCTTGGTACTATATAGTTTTTTTAAAATCTTACTGACCCCAAACATTTGAATAGTAGTGTAAATGTTTACAATCATGTATACTTAAATAAAATAGCCATATCATAAAATCTATTATATTCTACATAGAGCGGGTCACCTCTTGGTGGCAGGCGTGTTAAGATGACCTAAACAGCTGAATTGTACTGCCATTGGACAGTTTAACTTTATTAATGATGGTTAACTGAGAAATGAGCATTTCTAAAATGGAATCGGTAGCTGAAAACATTTTTAGCATGATACTGCTTCCACACCACTAGGTGTCAGTAAGTCCAAGACAACTTACAAAATATCAGTGTATGTTGCTGTTGTTATTTTCTTGCAGCAACACTGAAACTTACCCGAAGGAAGGAGTCCAGTGATCCGTTTTCCATGAATTCAGTGATGATCATTACTGGAGTGCTCTTGGTCACCACTCCTTCCAGGTGGATGATGTTGGGATGGTCAAACTGCCCCATGATGCTGGCTTCGCTCAGGAAGTCCCGCCGCTGCTTCTCAGTGTAGCCTGATTTCAGAGTCTTAATGGCCACCAGAATCTCCCTCTTCCCAGGAAGCCTGAGATTACCGCTGCATACCTCTCCAAACTCACCTAAAAAGTTCAATTATTAAGACCAGTTGGTTACACCTCAGGAAATGTCATTTATAATTCAATTAGATGAAAATAATTAAATTAGCAGCCTGGTTTACTAAAACTTTGTTGCTCCTTTAACAATAATTAAAGGTGTGAACACATTAAAAGCTCCAGGCTTTTGCTAGATTACAGCTGCTTTCTAATTAACCGTTGATTTGCTTATATGCACTCCCCTAACTAGATGAGATGCAAAGATGTTGGTTAGGCTGCAAATCAGCACTCTATGCAATTAAACCTATGCATATTAAAATATTCCTAATTTACGTGAAAAGTGACATTCATCTACGCTGTGCCAAGCCTGTCCACAATGTGAACCGTCTTGCTCTCTAGATTTTCGTAGCGACAGGTGGATGGCTATTTCTTTTGGCGACTGGCGACTGCCGTTTCATACTGGTATGCCTCATATGTGAAAGGTCATGTAGATCTCTTCTTCGCTGGATACACTTGGAACAAAAAACAGAGCTGCAGTGTGATGCTATGAACAACTTTGCCTGGACGGTAAACACACCTCTAATACCATACCAATGATTTCTTAACACAGACAAGATGGGATATTGGGTCAAAATAAATCTTACAAATATTTTCACCGCCTTCTTGAAAATCACAAATCCTTATACGGACTCTAGTTTGTCCACAAATCATTTTATGTTTATTTTCTTCTTAGCATATTATAATTCTTATATATATATATCCTCTTCAATCTTGCTTATATTCTCTCACAACCAATAACGGGCTCCCACACGACTGTAACTAGTTTTGTGTGAGACTTTAAGGTTACAATGACACAGAACATACTGAGCATCAATCAAAATATAATATAAGTTCGCGAGATATTCTGAGTATGTAAGCGCTTTCGGCGAGATTAAATGAAGTAAAAGTGAATTAGGTTTGTGCATGTACAGCACATACTGGAGTCAACTAGCGATTTGATCAATACCATATCACATTTCGTAAACCACTGCAAGTATGGTGTTGTGTTAAATCTTCAAATTGTAAGTAAGTTGTGCTGTGGTTTAAATGTTATGTTTATACGTGCTGTGCAGCAGTCCGCTGTTTTCATTTATTGACTTGAGCCTTGTTTAAAAAGATTAAGTAAATATTATAAGCACAAATGAACTATTATAAAGTCACTGAATGGTTTACTCACTGTGGCCGCTTGTGTAATGCTGAAGCTTGTCAGTGTATTCAGATTCTGTCCTGTCACTGCCTCTCCTGATGAGACCCCAACAGGAAAAGAAGAAAAAGTCAGAAAAAAGGGGGCTACTTTGAAACACTATTTCTTAGTTTAAAATCAAACATCTGTTTAGTTTTGTGTAATCCATTCCAGAACATGGTAAGCAACAGACTCACCGATTACAGACGATAATGAGCACAACCACAGCGATGAGAAAAACAACACCAGCAGCAGCAGAGCCGATTATGAGGGGCAGTTTCTCCTGCAGGCTGGAGTTGTACTCCTCTTCAGATGTACACATGGTGGATACAAAATCAGATCAGTTCTTGTGCCTTTATGATTTTTAATAATAAAAAAGATTATAGAATTTATTTTGGGGGGAAAAAATCTCTTTGCATACTGTCTGTACTAAGAAATATCCTACTTTAGCCAAGGACATTTTGGGTTTTGCAACAGAACAGCACACTTTAAATAGGAAAATTATCATTTCAAATTCACAAAGGCCTTTATCAATCTAAATGTTGGCACAAAGACAAGATACACACACAATATACTACCATTCAAATTATTAAGGTCAGTGTAATTTTTGTTTTTGAAAGAAGTCTCTTATGCTCACGTCAAGGCTGTGCATTACTTGAGTCAAAAATACAGGAAAAACCCGTTATATTCTATATATTATATAATAATAGATAATACACATCTTCAACATACATATTCTTAATCGATTATACGATTATGATTACTTATTATTAGGGGTGGAACGAAACCGTATTCGTAAACCGAAAACGTTTCGGTAACGGCGTCTTTAGTTTGTAATATTGTGTCACCCGAAGAAACAAGCACTGTTTTAACCACTGAGGTTAATTTCATTGGTACACTTCCAGTTTTATATTGTTACAGACTTTGACAAAAAAGTCTCATCTTACAAATAATGAATTTTTTTTTAGAAATTCAATAAATGTTTGTTCTTTGCTGTGGCGCAACAGATGCCGTTAAAACGGCTAGTTCAAACTGAACGCCGATGCGAGTGAACGTGTCATCCCTTCCTCTTTGGTTTACTACTATTTTGGACCGCAAAATGAACATGCATGAACCATCTGCCTCATGTAACCGCATCAATCAGTGTTTCAACCGCGGAAAGACGTCAAAAAATGTCACGTAGCATTTGCATTTACCTCAGGCAAATCATCCACAGCTTGTTAACGGCTCTTATGAGCTGATTATCTCTGTGTCCGTCTTATTGAGAAGAGTATTTTGTAAAGTATTATACTTAATACTAAATAAATATTTTACTTTACCTGTTAGTGATTTCTTAATTATTTAATGTATGTTTAAACAAATCTGTTATGAAACAATCTTTTGACTGCTACAGTAAATTATACGTTACGGTAGTTCAACAACAATAGAAATTTTTGAAAATTTAGAAATTAATTTAAAAATAACGGTTTTCTGGTTTATATATTTTAGATGGTAGTTTATTCCTGTGACATAGCAAAATATGATTTTTCGCATCAAAGTTGTTTTAAAACAAAAGGTCACATAATTTCGTGCAACTTAATAAATTTGCCTGGTGCCCCTGCAATGCATAAAAGGTTCAAAGAACACCATGTATTGAATAGAATCGGATTGTCAAAATTTTATACTTTTACATGGTTTGAACTGCAAATGTGGTCTTTGCAGTGTGCGGACACACCCCCCTATAATTAAAAAATCCCCCTTTTTTTTTTTTTTTTTTTTTAAATATAGATAAATTGGACCCCTTTCCTAAATCAAGCCTGTTCTCATATTCTTGGCTGTGTGACATCACACAGGCCAAGGCCCCTCCCACAATTGTCGATTGACACTGGTGTTTTACATTAGATCCGCCCTGAGTAAGCTGTCATTAGTCCGCCATTGTTTCGACACCGGAGCAGGAGTAGACAAGAATGTCTCCTAAGCGATGTTTTGTTGTTGGATGTAATAATGAACATAGCCGTCCTCATTTACTCCCGACATCTGAGCCGCTGAAGACGCAGTGGGTTACATTTGTTTCATTCGTGATCCAGCTTCACCTCCAGAAGAAGTGATTGTAAGGTTTTTTTAATGAATCTTTGCAAATCGCCTTTTCCTAATAATGTGCTAGTTAGCAAGTTTCACGATGAATGCAGCTAAAGTTAACAGTCTCAGGGAACTGCGCGTCACCCCACGGAAGAGAGGGGCGGGGTGAGCAGAGCTCATTAGCATTTAAAGGGAAATGCACTGAAACGGCTTGCAGTGAACAGAGCTGTTTTTGACGTAAAAATGATGTTGTTTTAACTACCATTGAGAAATTTAAACTAACTAAAGTATGTTACAGACTTTTCATTAAGACCCCAAATAATCATATCAACTTGTGGGAAATGGCATCCGCTGACCCCTTTAACATTATAACTGTCTTTACTGTCACTTTTAAACAATGTAATGCATCCTTGCTGAATAAAATATTTCTTCAAATTTTTTACTGACCCCACACTTTTGAATGGTAGTGTACACAGAAAGTTGACTCAATTTGTCTCAAATATTTTTTGTTTCCACATTATATATTACAGTATCGTTGAAGTCTTGGTTCTGATTGGCTGACAAACCTTCTTAAGCTGTTGATTCATCTTCAACAAATTTTTTTTTTACATGTGTGACACCTTAATAATAATTTGTCAACAGTCACTTTCTGGATTTTGTCAGACATACCACAGAATATTCTAATGCCAGCTAAACACAAATAAATGTGTTTCCAAGTGGCAAAGTGCTCCTTGCTGTCAAATGTTTCCATTTTCATTCAAAGGGAATGTGGCTACATGTCGAAGATTATTATTGAGAACAAGTAGCATGCTGTGATGGCTTGGCCACCGGCTCATGTTTCTGGCTTTGCCCTCGCCACACAGATCTAAAATTGTGGTCCAGCAGACTAAGGGTAAAGCTATTTAAGAGACCAGAAAGCAGTTTTTGCCAGATTGTAGCACCTGAAAAATGTGACTATTAATTGGGAAAGTAGAAGAGCAAAATCAACGTGTCTAGCGCCAAATGTCTGTTAAAGTCCAATACCTTCAGTCATTGTTTGGAAGTACATCTTCCCACTTAAACGTCCAAAGCCCGCCACTGTTCTGGCCCGAACCTGGAACACGTAGATGATCCCCGGCTTCAGTCCACGGATAACTGCTGTATTAGTCTGACTCCGCAGTAGAGAGGAGTTCGACTCCGCCGTATTCTAGAATAAATGTCAGTGATTCAGTTTAATTTCTTTTGGTTTTGCTGCTTGATCCATTTAGTTAATTAAAATTATGTTAATGTGACAGTATTTGAACTTTTTAATCACAATTTAATTTAATTGCAAATAGTTAATTTAAATAAGCCAAATGGAAGTCTACTAAATATATTTTGTTGGGACTACATTAACAATTTCATTAGCATAACAGGATATACAGAAATACAGAACTTCTCAGACACACTGGAAATTGATTTGAGTGTTATGTGTTAAACTAACATAATCTATCCATGTAGTGTATTTAATTTAATTCTTTATTAAATTAAAATAACAGGCACTTCATGTGGCCTGAGCTCTAATTCCACCCTTAATTAATCTTAATTTAAATTTGAATAAGAACATAACTAATTTATCCCAAAATATATATAAAAAAAAAAAAGGATTTTGTGAAGTTCACCTCAACTGAACCTCACTGAATGTTTCTATTTTTGAGAGAATAGCTGGACATTTTTGAGTGTGTTCGTATTTGATGACTTATTACCTTCTCATAATATTGCAGCTCATAGTCCAAAATGACTCCATTGGGCTGGTCTGGTTGGGACCAGGACAATGTGATACTGTCCACAGTTCGACTGACCTGATGCATGATTGACACAGCAGATGGAGCTGTAGAGAGGATGATAAAAAGGAAACAATTAAATGAGAAATAAATATTGCTGGATACATTAAGTGTGGGAGTTCATCTGAGAGTCTTTTCATGAAAACTAGGTTCATAATAAGGATTGCATTAGAGAGGTTTAGATCACCACACAGAATCTCAGCCAAGCCAAGGCCCCTCAGCATAAAATAATGATTTTCATTAAGAACATTAAAATGAACACATTGCATAATCCTTAATAGATCAAAAGTTAGTTAAAAATGATTAATTCACTAAAACCGATCCTGAAAATCTTGTTTGTTTTAATAAGTTAATATTTTTATTCAACAAAGATGCCTTTAATTGGTGAAAAGTGAGAGTACACTCTGCTTACACTATTCCAAAAACAGGTCTGTTTCAAGTAAATGTTGTTCTTTTGAACTTTATTCATGAATTAGTCCTGAAAAGTATCAGTTTTCACAAAAATATTAATCAGCACAACTGTTGTCAACATTGGTAATAATAAGAAAAGTTTATTGAGCATCAAATCATCATATTAAAGAGAATTTCTGAGATCAGCATGTACACGGAAGACGGGAAGACTGATCTGAATTCAGCTTTTTCCATACCAGGAAAAACTGCATTTTAAACATATATTAAATAGAAAAAAAACGTCATTTTAAACTGTAATGATATTCATAATTTACTATTTTTATTTGTGTTCTTTCTCTTCTGCATAAGTAAATCCACTCTATCCCTTGTTCTGGTGCGTGCTCCTTGGTGTTCACATTACAACGTCGATTTTTTTCAAAAAGATAGCTATGAAATTAAACTTTTTTTACAGACCCCTCCCTCTTCTCTCCGGGCTTGTGACCACACTCTTCTCCGTGATCTAGCTATTGTCTCATGCTCTGTCTTGTACCAGTCATATGAGCCATTACCGATCAAGTTTGTCTTTGGACATGTGGCTAAAGCACTGCCCACCCGCTATTAATTTCTCCCTAAGCCAGGCGAGCATGTCCAACAAGATCCGCTATACGCGCCTACAGTATCTGAGCTCCCATGCTAACTGGCCAGGCGTTGCTCTCCAGTCCTTCTGGCAATCCGTCGCAGTTTGGATCACCTCTGCGGGCGCTCACCGCACAACAGACCCGATCCACGCCGTCACAGCGTAGGCTGTGGTCTCTCAGCTGCTAAGCTAGGGGCCCTCTGCAGGTCACTGTGCTTGTGCCCTCCCTCTTGCGGTCCCGCAACCAGCGACACCCAATAACACAGTGGGACAGCGCAGAGAGGGCAAGCAGACAGGTGGCAACACTTGAATGTGGCTCACTGCCGTGTCTGAATCCAGGCTCACCGTGGGTCTGGGGTAGTGTCGCGGCGGTTAAGCTCTTCAATGCCAGCACTCGGTACACCGGTTATATCCCATTTGTCGCATCCCCGGTCGGGAAATGGGGGGAGGCCCTTGAACAGGGTTCAGCTGTAGCAGTATATGAGGTTTGCTCATGGCATGCTTGCTTGGGCTTGTAGGGAGGAAAGGGATTCTGTTTATATGCCAAATACTGATTCCCTAGACATGCGTGATAAAATATAATAGGTAAGACAATATCTGAGCATTTTAAGACCATTTGAATCTTTTTTCAAAATAAATTGGTCAAATAAATGACACTGATACTCTTTCACGTGTGCCATTTCTGTATAATTATGGCTGTTAAGCCCAAAGAAAGACGTTTTATACATTGTATTTATAGTTGGCATAAAGTTGATGGTTGATCACTCAGAGAGTTCGAGGCCTCAGGTTGTTATGCTTTCTCTGTTGTCAATCAGAGCTCAGGAATATTAAGCACACAATGTTGTGTAAAAAATATGTCTTGTGCTATTTAGTTTCTCTGTAAACTTCGATCCTGAGCTTTGATTAAGTGTTTTTCCATGCGCTAGTTTCAATGGGCAGAACAGGCCCTGTGTCTTGATTTACTGCACTGAATGATGGGATGGTGTGCGAGGAGGATGGGATTGTTGAGAAGTCGAGCGTGCCATTGTGTATGTTGGAGAGATTCATCCAAACAACACTAAGAAAGACCGATGTGATTAGACTAACACTCCAAATAGGAAGACGAACCATTTCAAACAATCACAAAATTCAATTCCTCAGGCGCATGTAACTTTTTGACCCCCATAATTTGTTGTTGATGACAGGACTACACTAGGAAAATATCAAAGACAAGCCATCATTTATTCACACTTGTGTCTTTTGAAACCTGTATGACTTACTTTCTTCAGCGAAACAAAAAACGGAAGTTTCATGGAATGTTCAAGCTGCTCTTTTCTCAATCCAAAATTAATGGTGACCAGCAAGATTATCAACTTAAATTTCAGTCTTTCCCTCACACAAACTATCATATGGCTTAAGAAGACTTGGCATGTAGTGCACAAGTTGTATGGACCACTTTTATGGTATTTTTGGTCCTTTTTGAAGCCTTTTTATTCCTATGATGGCAAAGATTAATTTCAGTTTTTAGTGTCACATGATCCTCCAGAAATCATTCTAATATGCTGATTTGCTGCTCAAGAAACATTTATTATCATCATTTTAAAAAAAAAGTTGGAGCTAATTTTTTGTGAAAACGTAAATAAATTCAATCAAAATAACAGCATTTATTTGAAATGGTAATCTTTTGTAACATTATGAATGTCTCTACATAACTTTTTTTTTTATAAATTTTGATGTGTCCTTGCTAAATAAAAATAGAAATTTCCTACAAAAAAATTGAATGGTAGTGTATATAAAACTCACTGGAATGGCAACAACAAAAATGCTATTAGCCTTTGAATCTTGTTTATTCTAAGTAGCCATTGTTCTTTAACAGAACACAGTGTTTTCAAGGAAATGCAGTTTTCTAAAGTTCAAGAAACTCCAGAACGTCTGGAGAGAATCCACCACAGGTCATTATATATGAAAATAAGTTCTCTTGGTTTGATGAGGTGATTGGTTTTCCAAAGAGTCTGCAGTAAGTGGTACTTCATCATTCCACTGCTCTCTTTGACGGCAATTTATGAGCAATACAAGTAGTACTCTCTCAGTGAAAAACATAAATTCATATGTCCTTGTGGTATTCCGGAGGAGAAAAAGAGGAACAGATTACATGAGCAGAATTTTCACTGCGGCAAATGACAAAGTAATTTCCTAGTTGATAGCAGCTTAAAACAAAGTATTAAAGACTTGAAAACATTAATGGGTATACCTATAGGCCTAATGTTTTTGAAATGTTTTTTTTTTTAAATAGTCTTCTCGAAATTTCTTCCCTGAGGCTAAATATCCTTTCGTTATTTTCTTGTACTGTTTTTACTTAATCAGTAATTCTGTTAATCCTGTATTTTATAAAAACCATTAGCTTGTAAGTTTCTCAGGGCAACATTATTAATAAATCCCTGAGTGTGGGAGGACGTTTATAGTTCCTGAGTGCTGTGTAAACCCGTAGCTGTTGAGCTCATGCTTGGGCTCTGGCTGAGCAGCCGGTCCTGGCATTGTCTCTCCCTCTGTGTTTGGGGGGATGCGGGTGGTGTGAGGTGGATTTTTGTCTTTTAATGGCAGCAGTGAAGTGGTAATGTGGACTGACAGGCACACCGGTGGAGCCCCAGCCTCCAGTGATAGGGCCAGCGAGTTCACTGCAGCACAGCCGGGGGCACGGCTCTCATTTAAATGCTCTATTAAACACTATTATGTTCCTTTTGAACTGGCTCTTTTTGACTGGCATTATCCCTGAACAGAGCAATATGACGAGTGTTGTGGACTAGATTTCAGTTCTCAGATTAAAATTGAGGGAACATTAGAAATCTGATCAGGTGAAGATAAAAAGATGCAAACACATCACTTTCATGATGGTGTCCTATAAAACTGAAGACACTCAAAGCAGCTTTCGGTCGGAGAAAAAAAAACTTGGCAATGTGAACAGTGAGACTCACAGAGATACTAGTGTGTAACTACAGTCTTCTGATGTGCAAAATTGCATATTTTCAAAACCAAGCCGGTGGGTTGCCTGAATAGACAGCTAGACAACTAATTGTTATAATGAATAAATTAAAAAAGTAATAAAAATAAAATATGAAACCTAGTAAGAAATTACCAAATTTTACAAGTATACCATCTTATTCTAATATTAGCTGACGATTATGTAAGAATAAATAATGTAGATGTGCATAGTTCCATAAAACAAAATAGATAATACAATAAAAAAATATATAATATATATATATGTTTACACACAGCCATTTCTAAATTTGGGATCAGTAAGATTTTTTATGTTTTTTAAAGAATCTCTTCTGCTCACAAAGCCTGCATTTATTTGATCAAAAAATACAATAAAACTGTGTGTGAAATAGTATTATTTTAAATAACTGCTTTCTATTTGAATATATTGTAAATTGTAATTTATTTCTGCGATCAAAGCTGATTTTTTTTAGCATCATAACTGCAGTCTTCAGTGTCACATAATCCTTCAGAAATCATTCTAACATGCTGATTTATAACCAATGTTGGAAACAGTTGTGCTGCTTCATCATATTTTTTTTGGGGCCATGTGCTCTAATTTTTTTTTTTTTTAGGATTCTTTGATTTATAAAAAGTTAAAAAGACAGGCATGTATGTAACAAAAAACAAAGTTGTGTTACTATCATGCTGTGTCAAAATTTGGGTCAGTACATTTTTTTCTTTCTATTTATTTAAAGAAAGTAAGTGCTTTTTATCGGGGGGATTGTTTAATATGAAATGTCATCTAAAGACGTATATTTTTTTAAAAAGTTCTATTTGAAACAAATGCTGTTTTGGTTGAAACGGTGAATTCTCAAGAAAAAATCTCACGGTTTCCAAAAACCTATGAAGCACCTCATACTATCAGCTATTTAGAAATTTGAGAATCATGTGACACTGAAACTGGAGTAATGATGCTGAAAATTCAGCGCTGCGTCACAGAAATAAATTATATTTAAGGTATATTAAATTAGAAAACTGTTATTTTAAATTTTAATATTTCACATTATTACTGTTTTTCCTGTATGTTTGATCGATAACTCGCGCCTTGAAGAGCAGAAATTCAATTAAATTTAATAATATTATTTTTATAAATAATATAATATTATATAATACAGTATATCATCAATATAAGATAAAATAATCTTACCTATTTTAAATAGTCCATAATTACTTCGACTAATATAATATATTAATATTTAGTTCAACATAATTTTATACTAGACTATTTTTTATTAATAAAACATGAACGCTCTTTGCACATTTACATATTAGCCTACTTTAATATTTTAGGAGGCGGAATGAAATGAACAGGTCCATGAATCACATGTTGAAACCCCTGCTAGTCTCGATACAATACTCATTATCCTATATACTATTTCAAGAATTCAGTTTGAATCCGCCCCAGCCAAGTTTACCAACTATTTTGAGTATGAACATCATCTGCGTGTCCCACTGTTACCTGTGTTTACTGCTGTCTTACCGGCCTGGTTTGTGGTGATGTTGACAGCGGTGAACTGAGGTGAGAAGGGACTCTGGTCAGACACTCCATTCACAGCCTGGATCTCAAAGGTGTACTGCGTGTGGGCCAGCAGGTCACTGATGTGGACCCAGGGATGGGTCAGGCCCAGCTGGCGGGGCACGAACTGCACATTGTCACCGCAGCGAGTGCAGGCCCCTCGACCCGAACCGCAGCTCTTGCAGATTACGTTATAGACCACGTCCTCCCGGCCTCCGCTCTCTTTCGGCAGATCCCACTCCAGCCGCAGGGAAGTCTCGTTCACGCTAGAAATCACTCTCTGGGGTGCAGACGGAACCGCTGTGGAAAGTCAAACCACCCTGCCTCATCAGCAAGTCCACGTCTTATCGGGACAGTTTAATTAAAACCAGCCTAGGAATAGATTCTTGGATTATATGGTGTAAGTTTGCAAGAAAAAGTATGTGACACCTAGGGCTGAACGATATATCATTTCAGCATCGATATCGCGATGTGCGCATCCAGTCACATCCTGATTGCTAGTTTTTTGCACATCATGGATTTGTCGTGTCGCGCCGCATCCAGTGCAGCATCACTGATTATAATGGGTTCATAGTATTTTGTTGCGCCGCTTGCGTCCAGTGTGGACACCAGTGTTAATTTTGACAGCAAATTTAGATTTTGTTTTGATTTAATTTTAGTCAGTCTTTTGACTAAAATGCCATTTAGTTTTATTCATATTTTAGTCATCTGAATTGTTTAGTTTTAGTCTAGTTTTAGTCAGACTAGAGTATGATAATATTTTAGTCGACAAAATCACAGTAATTTAGTCCGGGCTAATCTAATGGGTTTATTACAGTGTATGCCTTATGATTAAGCATTCTCTAAATTTCCAAACTCATTAATATCGGTTGATATTAACGTTTAGCAGGATAGCCCTATTTCAACTGTTTGTGCCCACACCTCCGGTGAATGTTAATTAATAAAACCACTTCTCACAAGACAAGAACATGGTCCTACGCTTTTTTACTGACAACCAATGGTTTATATAGCTAAACTATGCATCTTTATAGCACTTGTTTCCATATTCTTCATTCTGCAAGCAACATATTTATTTCTATAATAAATGTAGATTAATCTTTAGGCTACTAACTTTCTCAGTCCAGCAGCAGTGCGTGATTTGTCGGTTTTTTCTTTTGTTGCTTGACTTGTCCAAGCCATCAATGACTCGGACAATAGCAACTAAAATAAAGCTGCTGTCCCTTTAAAACCGAATACACAGCTGCAATGGATGCAATGTACTGCTCACACGGTCTCTACTGTTAACTTTCACTTCAACGTATATCAACTGTTTTTACGTGAATACTCCGTCAAAACGGTGTAATTAAGAACATAATTTATGTGTGTAATCCAATCATTGATTTTTTTTTTCCAAATAGAGCTATTGAAGTCATCTTGATATTTTTTTTTTCATATCGCAATGTATATCGCAGAAAAACAAAATATCGCAGTGTGAGTTTTTTTTCCAATATCATGCAGCCCTAGTGACCCCCTTTGAATTAGTCATAAAATTTAATCTCATCATCAAGTCACAACAATAGCCCACCTAAATTGTCCCTAAATTAGGCCTTTGTGATGTAAAGTAACTTTACACGTGGCTTTTTTCCCCTCATAATCTGCTGGGCTGCTGACTCGAGCACATTCTAACTGATTCGTCTTGTCTCTTTATGATCTGAATTTCACTTATTCATTAGCCTATTATCACTGTTCTTTTAAAAAAGAAACTGGATCAAAGTAATCTCCGCTTTCTAACAAGCCACATTAAAGTAATAATTTCATAATGGGTAATGACAAGAGATGAAAAGAGAAGTGGTTCATTGTAATGTAAAACAAGAGTGAAAGGGAAGAATGTTCTCCTCCCTCTATTCTGGACACAGTGCAGCAGTTCAGATTACTGACAGCGTAGAGCACTACTCCAGCATTCACACAGGCCCAGCCTCCCCAAAAGAACAGAGCATTATGCAAATCCCATCGGGCCAATCTCGCTGATCATGAGTTACAGCACTAAATGAATGTTCAGTGAGTTGCACACTCATTTTCTTTTTGCTGCACTTAACTGAAGCTCTAAAAAGGGCAACCTCATGGAAAAATGAAAAGACAAAAGACTTCAAGAATGTGTACAATACGAGTCTCCAGTGCTGATGTAAATGATGTTTCTAAGTAGGGATGTCAAAATGACCGGTACTTTGTGACTGAAGCAGTTTACTGCAACAGCAGTTCTGTACAGTATCAACTCAATTCTAAAACTTCTTTTAATTTTCATATGTGTATTTGAACCGGTGCATTACAGAATGACTTGAAGGTAAATTGTAGCTTAATAAACTGCTTAGAATATATTTTGTCATGATATATTATTATTATTTACTTATTAAAGAATTTAATAACAATAGTAACAACATATTGTTGTTAATGTTATTACCTAACTTTAAATAGTATTTATTATTAATTTAACAGATATCAGTGTTTAAATCATTATTATAAATATCAACTTTTAATAATAATAAATCACTGCTCTTAGCTTTTTTTTTTTCCATTACGAGATTGGCACAATAATAAACTTGTTTGTTTGATAAGTTGAAAACATTTTTTATTGATATACTATGATCAATACAATTTTGATACTAAACCATTTATTCGTAAAATAAAATTCAACTATTTAATGATACAGCTGAATCCCCCAGACAGTAGTGAAAAAAAGATAAACAGTTGACAATGTCTTGCAGTGTAATGGTAGCTTAATCAACGTGCTGAGGTATATTACGATCAGATTATACTATATTCATTTTTCATTCTAAAATCAATTATAATAACAGAAAACATATTTATGTTTTGTTGTACAAAACTTATTAAAATATAGTTTATTAATAATAATAACAATATCAGTGTTCAAATTATTATTATTAATAAAAAGTAGCTTTATTAAAATAATATAATTCATTGCACTTACTTTTTTCATTACTAAAAGTGCACCAATAATAAACTTCTGTCTGCTAAGTTGATAATTGTTTTCATTTTATATACTATAATCAATACATTTTGGATATTCCATTTCTATATTATTATGTAAAAAATAAAATTAATCTATTTAAATCTTACAGTTGAACATAACATATCATATGAAAAAAATGTTGAGATTTACTATTAAATTAAAACATTTTTAAAAATTAACTTTGAGTGTTACAGTAAATCAGCAGCACAACTAAATATTAATGAAGAAATAATAAATCTTATTATCAGCAAGTACTCATAATTAAAAAACCACTAATATCAGCCGATAACCATAACCAATATGGAACATCATGCATCCTTATTTGTTACCATCTGTACTGAGAAAATCCTATTGCTGAGTGATTTGAAGATAATCAAAATTGACTAGATGTTTGTGTGGATCACATCAAAGCCTGTCTGATTTTCAAAAAAAACACCATAAATGGCATAAAATAGCATAAGAGAATGACATACTGGTACAGGGCATCTGTAGAGGGTCAGAGTCTGCACGGTAGTATCCACTGCGGCACACACAGTTGGTTGCACCCTCGCTGGTAGTGCGGCTGTTGATGGGACACTGGAGACACTGCTGGTCCCCTTGAGATGCTTTGAAGAACCCAAATGGACATGCTGCATTACGAAACGTAAAAAGAGACAATAGTAAATGGTAAATCAGAATTATTCATTTAGGAATTGATTTGATAAGCATGTTTTAAGATGTATCACATACATAAATGCCTGGAGCTCATTATTATCACTCTGACTCATTAATGTCTCCCCACATTAAGCACATTTTCTTATAAAACAGCCATCTTCATATTTCTGTTTGGAATCAAAGAGAAAAGTAGGAAGTGAAAGCCCTCATCATGTCTTCTGATGGGCCTCCTGTGCAGTTCTGAAGCTTGGTCTCGCACTGATAATCTTTTGTTTGGCATACAAAGAGCCGAATGGCACTCAGATACATCTGTGGAATAAACTAACAAAGACCTTGTTAAATCACAGCACAGTTTTTTGCTGCCTAGTTTTACTGAAAACAAAATGGAAATGTGCTTGTGCTATTCAGAATTCTTTCTTAAATGAAGAATTGAATTACTTCAATGTTAATAAGGCCTGAACTGGATATTTAGGAATTCATTATGATTTTTCATCTGCTTCACAAAGAATCTGTCATGGCAAACAGAAAAGACGTTTACATGATAATGTATACAATTTATAAATAGACCAACTTTTTAACTTTCAAATCCCCCCCCCCCTCAGGAAATACTGGAAGACAAAACACCCACCCTTGATAAAAAAAAAAGTGTAGAGGCAATGACAGCGATTTATAGATTTTCTGCAAAATGTCAGTATGCCTTAACTGTATTATTTTCTATATGTCTTAGTATTAATTATTTATGGGCCTATGTTTAGACATCTCTGGAGCCTGCCACACTTATTCAGTGTTTTCCCCACTTTCTGAAACAGAAATCAAATAGACAGTAAATACAAAATATCAAAACATTTGTTTTTTCTGTTATTATATTCGTACGTCATTTGTGATTTTATGTTCACGTGGTAATTCATAGTCAACTAACCGTATTTCGCGTGAATTATTTTGTTCTTTTTTTTTTTTTTACCTTTTTGAACTAATAACGAATTAAATCCACCATACTAAAATCAAAAATCATAAAATGTAATTCCCCGTGTTTTTGGGCATTACTCCAGCTTGCTAACATGACAATCTGCCTGCATTGAGAGTATGAATGGGAGCAGCAGCCAGTGCGTGAAATTATTATGACAACTGTTCTTGCAAACTGATTTGCTGAAAGTATTAAAATAGCAAACATCATGTCTATTATGCTTTAAGCAACTTGAAAACATACATATTATGAAACACTGCTACTAAATAAACAATTTAAAAAAAAAAAAAACAGCTGTTTTTCCCTTCATTGGCATTCTGGTTTGGAGGCCACACCAATATCAAAAGGTACTGGAAGATAATTTTTGATCCCCGTTTCGCTGTTTTTTGTGTCCATATTTACGGAAGTCGGTAAGAGTCCAAACTTTCAAAGCTCCTAAAAAGGATATGGATATCTAGAATATCATCTAATGTCGCCTCATTGGTTCTCACACTTAACATGCATATGTGGGCTTTGTACACACCCTGTCAAATCAGTAAAAAAATCACGTAAAACAAATCTTTATCCTAATGCTGGCAAGAGAATTTCACATCATATCCCTCGTCTTCATTGCTGTAAGCCCTTCGAATCATGTAATAGGCTGATTGTTGCTGGCTCGAACATTAATTTTAAAGTTCAAACAGTTTGCTGCTTATTTTTTTTGAACCTGTGGGATGCATGTAAATTTTTTTCAGTGTAACATTCAGCATGAATTGACAGATTGACTTCTTTGGATGAACTCTATCCCTTTAAAGATGGCGAGACATTGCAGGTGAATAGGGTAAAAAAAAAAATAAATAAATAATAGTTATTGCCTTACTTACCCAGTTGATTGATTACATTGATAACTAACATTTTTTGTATTACAAGTTTTCTAAAAATGTTATGTTTAAATATGCAA